>CM060682.1:99737882-100337882 GCA_030686995.1 Artemisia argyi
GTTTATATCTTGTTCTTGTCTCAATTCCATTATGCTAGGCTAGATCTCTTTTGTGTTTGCTTAGATCTAATGAAACCTAGATGTTGATTATGTGTTGATTACTTGTCTATTCTTGTCTTGGATGAATGATTTTATATGTTAGGCTTAAGAAAACTGGCAGATCTCCAAATGGTAACATGCTTGAACGTCTTAAGAAACATGAACCGAGGCGTACTAGGTCTTTATTGGTTGTATTTAATGCATGAGCCACTGTTTACAATCCCTATAGTTGTGCTGGGTCATGGTGTAGGAGGAGATAAGAGCTCATAGAGTTGGGGAGTTATGTATGCCACCCCACGAATGGTATTAAGGAATACAATCCGTCATCCATACAAGTATAACAAGTAATTAACGTGTAAAAGATGTCTAGGGAGTAGTGAAGTCTAAGTAAACACAATTTCTCCAATTACTGCTCACAACCTTAGTATAATTTAGTTTAATTTTATTTTCAGTATTTTATTTTGATTATATATTAGTTTTGGGTTAGTTGAATAGCAACTAATTCCGCCCATTCCTCCAAAACCCGAGATTTTAATTGCTTTCATAAAAATATAAAAATACAAAAATAATCATCCCTCACCTTTAGAACTATTAATTAGGTTTTCTAATCCTAGCGACACTATTCCTAAGCTGAACGATCAATCCCCCGGTACTTGTCACTATACTATACTACAACGATCAGGTACACTGCCTGGTGGGGGTTGTAAGCTTCTCGAGATCCCTCGAGAGGTAAAGCCTGTTGCGTTTCCCACGCATCAAGTTTTTGGCGCCGCAGCCCGGGGAATAGTTATTGTCTAGGTTAGGATTTCTTTTTATTAGGTCTACTTGCTAGATTCCTTTCTAGTAAGATTTTTGTTTTTATTTTTTAGGTCTTCCTTAGTCTATCTTTTTTCTTTGTGCCTTTGTTTGTAAATTAAGTTCATTGACTATTCCGTTCACCATTATGGAGAACGCGAATCCACCAAGTCCGACACTAGAGTTTTACCAGAAAAAATATAATTACACTAGTTTGGATATAACAAGATGGAGGAATGAAATGAGGAGGACAGGATCTTACATTGATTTTATTGAGTACCTTGAGAAAAGAGGCCAAGTGCGTAATGCTTTTAAAGAATTCACCTTAGGAGCTCCATCAACCCCTCAAAATGCCTCACTTAGTGAAACCTATACACCACATGAGCTTTCAACTAGGATAGTTTCGTATGAGCCACCTAGCTGCATGTCTTGGCTAGGCCCTACCAGAATACAGGATGAACACATAGGTGACCTTGATGTGATGGAGGATTTAGCCGAGCATGATCGCATTGATCAAAAAGACCTAGGTTTTATGATCGATGATGATGAATCTCAAGAAACAGATGATGAATCTCTTGGGCAATTTGTATATAGCAGTCAGAGTATTGAAGATGATCCTTATGATTCGGACATAGAAGTTGAGATGCCTAGAGAAGCACGTGAGATACTTGGGAGAATGTTAAGGCTAGATCCTGACACATGGAATGATGAGGTGAACAACATAAGCCCACAAAATACTCAACCATCACTTGAGGAATACACACCACCCGTGACTTACCCGAAAGAAGTAGAAGAGACTTTAGGAACCCCAATAGAGGTAGAACCTTTGAACCAAACACAACTAGAGGATATAGGTTTGAATACTTATAATGATAACCTTACTCTTAGTTTTTGGGAAGTTCCTAGTTTTGATAAATCGGAGCCTCAACCAAAATTGTTACCTAATCTTCCATCCTTGGATGAAAATTTAGGAATTGAAATAGGTTCCGATCCACCCATCAAACCATATAGTCCGAGTAGTCTTAGGAGAAAGGTAGTGGACTCTAATCCTTGTAGAGGGGAAGCCAATATAGGAGTGGAAAATGACCTTACATGCTTACATCACCCATTTATGATTGATCACAAGAAACATTATGGGTTTAAACCGGGTTTATTAGGTCAAGATGGATCCCCAACTAGTAGTCTCTTGAAGATGATAGAAAATGATCCCTTTCTAGGAAAAAATCTTAATCCACCCATTAACCCGATTGAATTTGTTAAGGTTATGATGATAGGAGCACAACCCTTTGAGCATATAATTCATCCACCATTCTTTCCTCATGTGGCATACTTCCATCGAGATGGTGTGTATCGATACTATCACCCGCACTTAATCCTAAGTGTAGGGAAAACCTCACCTATTTCCGTTAAATAAGGGTAGAGTCAGGCTCGTGACTCGAACAAAAACAAGCGCTTCTTGGGAGGCAACCCATGTTTTGTGTGTTTTTATTTGTTTGTTTGTTTGTTTGATTTTATTTGTTTCCGTATGCATGTTTTATTTTTATTGTTTGTGGCTCATGTTTCAAAATAAATTGTGAAAATGCTTTATTTTGTTTTTAACTTCGTCTTAATTGCATATAAAGGTATTTTGCAAAAGATAAGTGTAAGGGGAAACCCCAAATATGTTTTTAAGAAACAAACCGCTCATGATTCTCCACAATATTAAATGAACATGTATATTCGTATTTGTTAGAGTCAAATGCTTGTATTGAGTCATAATGAAGTTTTGCAGGATTTTCCAGGAAGTAGGACAAAGTTTTTCCAGAAATTTTCCAGAAACTTAACATAAGAATTTCTGTAGGTCTATTCTGACGGCGTCAGAGTATTACTCTTGACGGCGTCAGGAGTTAAAAATCTGGAAATTTTACCGGTTTTGTTTTTCTAACGGAGTCTTATGGTTTTTGTGAATTATTAAGTTTTATAATCTCCAGGAAATCTGCAAACTTCATTCCATAAGCATTATATCTTACTTTGTTTTCTAGGATTTAGTAACTTATATAGGATGCCGCCGATTTTACGCGAGGTTGCCTTGTCTATTGTTGTCAGGATTTACAGGTTATTTATGACAAGAAGATGATTTATATTCTGGAAGGGAAGCTTTGATTGTTCATTTTCTTGGAGGAAGATTTAACCTGGCCAACCTATAATCCATACCGAGCGAATCAGGGGAGTATTTGATTTCATTCTCTTTACTTTTTCACTTTTACATTCTTTACTTGAACATTGGGGACAATGTTCATCTTAAGTGTAAGGGGAGGGTAAAAAGATGATACCTTACATATGCACTTTCGCTTGAGTTTGTTTTGTTTGATAGTAGATGTGTAATAAAACTATGAGAAATACTTGTTAGTGTAATTTTAGCACCAAATTTAAAATTTTTTACAACATTTAGGAGTGAAACTTTAGCCATAGCAAGCGTCTCATGGATAGGAGGTTGTATGACTAGCACATAACCGTATATTCAGAAAAATTTTTCACCCAAATATGTGAGGTTCGCCTTTAGATTTGATAGGAAAAGCATTTACTATTAGTGCTTATGAGTGTACCGGTAGCATTTAGATTCTAGAACTTGCGTTAGTGATGCATCCCGAGACCGCTAGTGAGACTACATTCGTGTGGTAGGATTTACTACATGATAAGAGGCATTAGGATCACCCTTGTGTTAAACCCGTATCATAATTACTTGACCATTTAAGTCATATTACTTGGCTAGTTAAGTCAACTAATTTTTCTCACACCCTTAGCGTTGTACTCATTTTTAGTACACGAAACCCCTAGTACACCCCTCCGAGCCTATCTTTTCGTTTCTAACTTTAAGCATCTTACTTAAAGGAAGAATTTGTTACAACCCACTTAAATGTACACCCAAATCGCCTTAGCCTTCCGTGTATGCGCTCATTTTTAGTGCATTATTGTTATTTGTTAAACCCTAAGTTAACTTTCTAATTGATTACATGGTTGCTAAGTCGAGTCATATCCTTGTACATATTGTTTTGGGACGATTGGGACTCATGGGTAAGTACTTATTTTATGGAGTAATGGGGAAGAACATCATATTATTACCCCCATATGTACGTTAATCTTAAAAGTGCTCCAAGTGTTTTGATTTTCTTAATTCGAGTCATTAGAATAGTTTAATGTAAAGTATGTAAAGATTCAAGTGTAAGGGGAACGTTCATACCCCTATGATGTATTATTTTGGATGGTAGGGTAAGAGTGTATGAAAAAAAAAAAAAAAAAAAAAAAAAGAAAAAAAATCGAAAAAATCAAGAAAAAAAAAATAGAAAAGAAAAAGAGAAAAAACATACGGACTACCATCCCGTTTCATTCTATGTTCATTTTATGTTTTTGTTATTTTTCATTTATTAGCTTAAGTCGAGTCTAGTCTTGGCTTAGCAACGCCATCTTGTACATATAATTAACCAAGATTGTTAACTCGCCACCAGTAAAACTTCCTTTATCCAACAAAACCGTGTAATTCATATCCCTATACCTAACGTTACAACCCTTTAAAAGACATCTTTGATAGTTTATCCTAGGTGCTTACGCCATGTGGTGGAGGTTTGATCATTTCCCAAGCCTATGGTAATCTATTTTGCTATGACAGGTAGTGAGAGATATCTTCCATTTCCATAATGTTATATTACTTTATTACACCCGAGAGATGTGAGTATCTAAACACTATTTGTGAGGTGCTTGTGTATGACCTCCGTGCTTGTCTATTGGTCTTTAGTGGAACGATTATTTGTTGTAATTACTTTTATATTAGTGTTAAATGACCCCTAACTTGTCTTTTGAGTAGAATAAAAGCTCATTTGCTTGAGGACAAGCAAATCTCAAGTGTAAGGGTATATGATGAGGCGAAAAATGATCCGTTTTTAGGGGGTCATTTAAGCCCGAATCCGACTTTATTTGATCAAATATTGCCCTAAATCGTTCCTTTTGTGATTTTAGGTACTTGGAGAGTGAATTCTGGAAAAGAAGCCATTTTGGACATTTTTGGAGCATAAAAGTGAAGAAAACGGCAAAGTATCAATTTTCCATGCTGAATACACTAGGTGACGGCATCAAGAGTTATACCCTGACGGCGTCAGACATCAAGAATAAAACACCGTAGTTGATGACGGCGTCAAAAGTCATCCTGACGGCGTCAAAGTACCAAGAATAAAATACCGTGGTTGGTGACGGCGTCACATAGGCCGTCATAAGTAGATCAAGGCCGTCTGAGGAAGTATTTGGCGGCGAGGTGACGGCGTCACTTGCTTGTCTTGACGCCGTCAGCCCAGTTTTCTTATATATATAATTTTCTAGTTTTTTCATTAAAAAGGGAGAAGTTTTGGTGAAACCCTAAAGACGAATTTGGTGGTACTTTTACAGGTTTTTCAAGGGTTCCAAACCCTTGATACCTTGCATTGTAATTGAGATAAGTGTACTTCTAATTCAATCAATATGTCTATGTGTTGGTTGTTTATATCTTGTTCTTGTCTCAATTCCATTATGCTAGGCTAGATCTCTTTTGTGTTTGCTTAGATCTAATGAAACCTAGATGTTGATTATGTGTTGATTACTTGTCTATTCTTGTCTTGGATGAATGATTTTATATGTTAGGCTTAAGAAAACTGGCAGATCTCCAAATGGTAACATGCTTGAACGTCTTAAGAAACATGAACCGAGGCGTACTAGGTCTTTATTGGTTGTATTTAATGCATGAGCCACTGTTTACAATCCCTATAGTTGTGCTGGGTCATGGTGTAGGAGGAGATAAGAGCTCATAGAGTTGGGGAGTTATGTATGCCACCCCACGAATGGTATTAAGGAATACAATCCGTCATCCATACAAGTATAACAAGTAATAAACGTGTAAAAGATGTCTAGGGAGTAGTGAAGTCTAAGTAAACACAATTTCTCCAATTACTGCTCACAACCTTAGTATAATTTAGTTTAATTTTATTTTCAGTATTTTATTTTGATTATATATTAGTTTTGGGTTAGTTGAATAGCAACCAATTCCGCCCATTCCTCCAAAACCCGAGATTTTAATTGCTTTCATAAAAATATAAAAATACAAAAATAATCATCCCTCATCTTTAGAACTATTAATTAGGTTTTCTAATCCTAGCGACACTATTCCTAAGCTGAACGATCAATCCCCCGGTACTTGTCACTATACTATACTACAACGATCAGGTACACTGCCTGGTGGGGGTTGTAAGCTTCTCGAGATCCCTCGAGAGGTAAAGCCTGTTGCGATTCCCACGCATCACTTACCTTGAATTGAGGAAGAACACATAAAACCCTTGAAGCTCTTTGATTCATCATAACCATTGAAGCCTTGATGATCCTTATTATATTCTTGTTAATCCTTGCTAAACCTTGATAAGGATTATGATTTTTGATGAATTCTTCATGGTGAAGAAACCTTATTCTTGCTCCTGATTCTTCTATTTTTTATATCGTGGATATGGAAGGAGTATATATCTGTTTTCTAAACTGACTTTTAATAAGTATAAAATATATCTTGATCTTTTTCAATAGTTTGGCTATTTGTCACATTTAGCCCTCGTAGTAAAATCATGTTGCAAACTGAATCCGAACTATATATCTCATATTAGTTGCCAAGTCACGACTAATATTATTAGTTCCGCTAATAGTGGGACTTTTCTATTTATTCCTCTAATATACTAGACATAACCAATAGGAATTTAGATAAACCCGCTATTATTTTCTTTAAAAACTGAGATGTTACAACTCGCCCCCGCTTGGACTGTTCATGTCCTCACGAACTACTGTTGTTGTAACTAAAATTATCCTCTAAATTACTCAGGATCACATGTAAGTAATCCCCTACTTAGGCTTATGTCATGTCTATATTCTAATGTAAGACTCATACTCTACTAATAAGGATCACACTAGCATTCATTTCATCTACAAATGTGTCAAATTTATCAACAGGTTTATAGTGGGTACCCGTTATCTATTTTGAAATCCTTTCCCCTGATCATATGAACTCGAAGATTTTCATGATTATCCTTTAAAAATAACTCGATAGGTTCATAATCATCTGTATTCTTGAAGTTTATCTTGACTATTTCTTAAAAATATCTAAAAATTTCATAAGCTGGCGTAAAAAGAAAGGGTTTATTTACCTGAATTCACATAATATTCGCTAAAATGTCATATCCTGACATTCTGTTTTATAACTCTAATCTAGAATATCTCTTATGGAATGATCCGTATCCGTTGTGACACATTTTCATTTCAATTCTTTTGCCCTTTTTCTTTAAACTGCTCAAATCCATAAATGCTTAAACCCATTTTTCATATCTATTATGTCATATTATGTAGCATTTCTAAATCATAATCTTTTTCTGAGTGTTGAATCTATTCTGAAATGTCAGAGTACGTAAACTATGCCTTTTTTATAATGAATATGTCTATGCTGCTGTACTTGATTTGATGCAATATTCATGATTCATTTAACATATAATCGTTTAACAAGCTCCCCGAGGTATCTCATGATCTCGATAAGTTCATGCCATATCATGTTGATCAGGCAACATAATAGTCACACCATATAATCATAAACTCATCGTTATCACAGTTTACCCCAAGTCACTGAAGCAAAACATATCTACCAAACATAATTTGATGCGAATGCTGACTATATACTGCTATACTAATTCTATATACTTACTATATCGTGAATACCTTATTCACGACAACTTTATCTTGATATCTAAAAATGCATTATGCACCACGTGACTATATATGTAAATTTATATAATATGTGCTAGTCACATAAACTGGTATGCATCGCTAATATGATAATATGAATAACATGGTTAAATAACTGATAAACGTATAAATGTGCGACGCAATTTAACTCTAAACACCGAGCAGAGGTTCAAGTCTAAGCATCCCCTACTAATGTTGGATACTTAAATCTCTCAAACCATCGCTCTGATACCAACTTGAAACACCCAGATATTTTTAATAAATCTGTAAACTGTATACATTGATAAACCTAGCGGAAGCGTATTTTCTACATCATACGGGTTTATTTCAAACGTCCCAATAAAATACTAAACTTTGCAAAATACATAACAATGACTCTTTAAACTTGGTAAAGAAGCTGGTTCTTGATTTAGGGGCATTCCAAACTGATAACAATTGATGGAATTGAGAAGCTCGTTACCTACCCGCGAGCTACATAATTTTAATCCATTACGCCCCATTTAGCATGTACATGGTCTCATCTTGCATACCTACAAAATATATACTGAGAACGGTAAGTCTATAAGACTTAGTGAGATAACGGAACTGTATTAGATCATAAACTGAACATAAGCATGATGCTGAGCAAGTATATATATATTACTATTTTGACTACATGAAGCATAATGTTGACTAACTGCATAAGCACGACACTAACTCATTAAATACATGATACACCATGTTACTGACCGATTACATAAGCATACTGAGTGCGAAACAGACTACATAACTAAGCACAAACTTGGTGCATAACTGATCGAGTACATAAGCACATAATGGGTGCGTAAAGCACATACTGACTGAGTACTTATAGTACTATATTGGCTGAGTGCATAAGCACATACTGGCTGAGTGCACAACTGACTGAATACATAACTAACGAGCCATATAAACATGTTAATCATCCATATAGGATGTCCGAGTTCCGATTTTGGAACATTTACTATTCTAAGGCTCGATTCTCCACTAAGGAGGTCTAAGTTCCAACTTTTTCTGGAACAACTGTATGCGGTCACATAACTGACTGTATACTTATAGTACTAAATACATTGACTAATGCGTAAAGTATCATTCTAACTAATTAAGTGTATAAAGCACTTGGCGCGCCTTATAAACTGCATAAGCATATACCTAATATAATATGACATGCATATATAAATGCATCGCCAAAAGTGCATAAAGCACCTTGCACATAATACTAAATGCATATAACATTCATATATAAATTAAGGTTAAACTAAATACTTGTGCTTTACTACAACATGATACTAAGCTGAGCCGGAGCTGAGTCTAAGCTGAATATAGAAACTGAGCAATAATATAGTTACGAGGTTAAACTAAGACATGATACTAAAATTGTACTATAACATAAACTGAGGCTGAGCTATAACTTGATACTACAGTTGAACTACTATATACATAATGCTGAGACCGTTATGGCATATAACTAAGTTTTCGCTAAAAATAATACTGACATTGAGCCACGACATACTACTGAATAAGACCAATCGGGTCTACTTAATACTGAATATGGCCAAAAAGATCAACATCATAGTTAATATGACCAAACGGGTCAACTTGATGCTTAATATGACCAAACGGTTCAACTTGATGCTTAATATGACCAAAAGGGTAAACTTGGGTCAACTTGATGCTTAATATGACCAAACAGGTCAACTTGATGCTTAATATGGCAAAACATGTCAACATGATACTGAATATGACCCAACGGGTCAACTTGATACATAATATGACCAAACATGTCAACATGATACTTAATATAACCACACGGGTCAACATAATACTTAATATGACCAACAAGTCAACATGATAGTTAATATGACCCAACGGGTCAACTTGATGCTTAATATGGCCAAACATGTCAACATGATACTGAATATGACCCAACGGGTCAACTTGATACTTAATATGACCAAACATGTCAACATGATACTTAATATGACCACACGGGTCAACAGGATACTTAATATGACCAACAGGTCAACATGATAGTTAATATGACCCAACGGGTCAACTTGATACTTTATATGACAAAAGAGGTCAACGTGATACTTAATATGACCAAACGGGTCAACATGATACAGAATATGACCACACGGGTCAACATGATACTAATATGACCAACAGGTCAACATGATAGCTAATATGACCCAACGGGTCAACTTGATACTTTATATGACCAAATAGGTCAACATGATACATAACTTACATAGTCCTTGAGATATAGCAAGACATATATATATATATATATATATATATATATATATATATATATATATATATATATATATATATATATATATATATATATATATATATATATATACTAAAAACGCTTAATCTACTGAACAGAACATGTTAACTGAAAATCCGTTACTCACCTGGGCCATATAATGCAAGATGAATGATTATGAATATGCTTCAAACACGTAAATCATGATAGATGCACACGTATAATGTTAACACGTATAGGCATAAATACAACATGATAGTGCAAATATAAGTGCAACTAAGCACACATAAACTAACTATAATGCATAAACTCATAAACTAATTATGGCATAACTCTAGCCAAACATGCACTACTATGCTCGCGAACTCGAGCTAAGCTAACCAAGTCTTGTCATTTGGCTCTATACTTTCATAACATGAATTATAACTACATGGGCTGAGAACATAAGCTATCATAGCATATAATCACCCGGGACTTGCAAAAACATCATATTATGTCAGAATTATCAAAACACTAAACAAAGTGTTTGCTGATTTTCCAAACACAACTAATCATTGTTGAAAATTTCAGCAGCTTGTTTAACATCACAAATCGCATAAAAGGGTGTTTGGTTCAACTCAATAATCAACATAAACACCTCCTAAACATTCTAACATACTCATAATCTTATTACTAACATAATCCCATCATATTCTACAATCATTCAATTACCTCTTGTATCATAAATCACTAATTAATCATATAACCATATAAATCACTTTATAAACATAACCTCATAAATTATAATCATAAATTAACACATGATTCACTACTTACCTTGAATTGGGGAAGAACACATAAAACCCTTGAAGCTCTTTGATTCATCATAACCATTGAAGCCTTGATAATCCTTATTATATTCTTGTTAATCCTTGCTAAACCTTGATAAGGATTTTGATTTTTGATGAATTCTTCATGGTGAAGAAACCTTGTTTTTGCTCCTGATTCTTCTATTTTTTTATATCGTGGATATGGAGGGAGTATATATCTTTTTTCTAAACCGACTTTTAATAAGTATAAAATATATCTTGATCTTTTTCAATAGTTTGGCTATTTGTCACATTTAGCCCTCTTATTAAAATCGTGTTGCAATTTGAATCCGAACTATATATCTCATATTAGTTGCCAAGTCCCGACTACTTATATTATTAATTCCGCTAATAGTGGGACTTTTCTATTTATTCCTCTAAAATACTAGACGTAACCAATAGGAATTTAGATAAACCCACTATTATTTTCTTTAAAAACTGAGATGTTACAAATATGTCCCGCTTTTGCTACTATGATTTTTCTTAATGTCGGTGATAGATATTGTTGGGGTATAGTGATTACCCTTCATGTTCTCAACCAAGAGTTTTTGGCAATCGTATAATTTGATTGCTGACGGAGGGTCGTGATCCACTCCGTCTTTTATCCTTTTAGTGCATAGGGCTTCGAATACCCTACGACTCTTTAGGAAGGTTAATGTGAATTGTATGTGATGCTTTTCAAGATAATTTTATCATGTTACATTCTTCGAACATTTAACTCTAAATACTTGGTTGATAAAATCTTTGTTGTATAAAACAAGACAAGAGATTTCAAGGGAATATATCATATCATTAAGTAGGTAGGGAGGATTACATCATTTTAAGAAATGAAAACTAAGACACCTACCCTTAATGTTTTTTTTTCCCATTGTGAGAATAAATCAATACATGAATGAAAAATCATATAATTTGCAAATCCTGTATTAAAACTTATGAAGGATATGTCAGCTCATTTGTATGCTGGAGGAGGGTTGCTAGCATCCCAACTTGGCTACTGTAGATTTTGGCCTGCGCTATTCATCTTTCTCGAAGTAGATATAAGAAAGGTCCTTCGTTTATTATGCTTGAAACTTAGACAAGTAACATATTACGTAAAGGTTGATACAAACTTTGAGTCTTGGAGAGCAGAAGGTTGCTATTCTTAGGTCATTGTGTTGAAGCCTACTGTTCCACCCTAGCTTCAAAACTAGGTTAAATGAGGCGTTTGCCTTTTTTCTGATTGCATAAGGTTGTATGCATCTTTAAATCACCCCTAGGTGTTTTTCTTCTCGTTTAACCTCTATGGTTCTTTTGTTGGAAGACATATTAGATTCGTTCACTTGCATAGGTTCGTCGGTTTGACCTTCGAGGAGACCACTTGTTCCGTACTATATGTCGTACCCTTCCAATTCTATGGCCCATTTGACCATTATCTGTGATCTGTCAGTCTTTAGGAACGCCCATTCAATTGGTTTATTAGTAAGTACCCTGATGGGGTGATCCTTGAAGTACCTTCGGAGGCGCCTTGTGGCATAAACCAGAGCTAAGATTAATTTCTCTGATTCTACGTAGTTTCGTTCTACATCTAGTAAAACCGTACTAACAAAGTATATTGGTATCTGTATGTTCCTTTTTTCCCCAAAGAGCATCGTGCCGACCTCATCGAAGGATGTTGCTATGTGTAGGAGCAAAATTTCACCTCTTGCTGGAGTTGTAACCGTTGGCAAGATTTCCATGCACTTCTTCCATCTTTGGAAGGCTGTTTCGGCTTCCATGCTCCACTAATAGGATATTTCCCTGATGCCTTTATTGTGAGCCTTGAAAAGTGGTGAAGACTTGTTGACACCCTTCGATAAGAACTCCCTTAGTGCTTTCAGTTTGTCTTTCAGACCATGAATTTTCCCTATTGATCTTTGAGTTTGTGCCTTCAAGGTGATTCTTTCTTCAGTTACGTTAGTGACTCCTCCTAAACCAACCAGTCAACCGTGTGCAATTGATTGGCCCACCTAGGAGAAAGTGCAAGTTATTATTGACCGTGGAAATATAGGGAAATCCCCGGGTCGTTAAGTCACAACGAGATTGAAATTGTATTTTGAACGTTTAAGGGAATGAGTGGTACTGAGGACAGTAACCAAAATGATTGAGGAATGATTATACTACTGATATTATTTGGATAACAATATAAAACAGGCACAATAAAAATCTATGTATACATGTATACTGAAATGTAAACAAATACGTATGCGTACTGAAGAAAAGGTGAGTTTTAAGGAAAAATAAACTACAGGGGTTAAAAATGAAAATTCTATAAACTTAAACTTAAAAGAAAATTAAAGTAAAAAGAAAATTATTTTTTAGATTATTTTATTATTTATTATTAATTATTTAATTAAAAACTATTTAACTATTTAATTTAAAACTAATTTAAATTAACCTAAAAATGATAAATACTACAAATTAAACTAAAAACTTGTAAAAATAATTTCTAAAACTTAAAAAGAACTTGAAGAAAGTATAAAAAATAAAAATAAATATTTTTGTCTTTTTATGAGTTTTATATTAATTAAAAACTATTTAATTTAATTAAACTAATTAAATTATTTTAAGTTACTAATAAAACTAAATTAACTTAGAAAATTATGGAAAATTTTATAAAACTATTTAACCATCACAGGAATCCTACAAAATTATAAAAACTTCTAAAAATTATATTTTAGGCTATTTCACTAATTAATTACCTATTAATTATTTTAAATCTAATTTAATTAAATTAAATAAGAAATTTGGAAAATGGATAGTGGAAATTATGAAACTATTTTCTAAAAGTCTTAACTACTTTATAAAACTTAGGAAAAATATAAAATTCTACTGTTGTTAATTAAAATTAAAGAAAACTATTTAATTACTAATATTACCTATTTAATTATTTAAACTATTTTTAATTCTAATAAATAGTAAACTGCTTAGGAAACATCTAAGAAAATTATTTTAACTACTTAAAGGTAATAAGTAATTAATAAAATTATAAAATTTGAAAAGTGCTTATTAATAAGCTGAAATGAAAATTAAATAGATAATTTCTATTAAATAGAAGCTATCACTATAATTAAGTTTGGCTTTTTCTGGTTTTTCTTTTATAGAACTAATAAAATACTTAAATAATGAAACTTTTACAAAAATAACTAATTTAGAAACCAAGAATAAGCACAGTAAGTGCTTATTACCCTAGACAGTTGACTAAGTTTGACCACACAAAGAAATAAGCTTAAATGGAGTTATGTGGGGTCCACACTGATGAAACTAGGTACAAATAAGCTAAGGTGACTTAAATAAGCTAAAAACAATAAGCAATGAACACTGATAAGCTAATAAGATGGAAATAAGCACTTTGACACTTGAAATTTTACACAGAAAAGGGACAGACTTTAGGGTTGATTCTAGGTGGGGTCCACTGATCACTAGGTCAAACAAGGGGTCAACTTTTGAACCTTGGTAGGAGGGGGGTTGTAAGAAACCAATTAGGGAGTGTGGGACCCACTGAGGTAGCCACAAACAACCACCAAAGTGGTGGTGGTGAGATGGTGATCTGTGTAGCAGAGGAGTACCTTCCCCTGCAAGTGTTTTTGGAGGTCTGTAACTTGCACAAGAAAAATCTTAAAAATGAAATAGATGCAGGAAACTAAAGGTAAGCTGGTATACTAACACCTCAATAAGTTTCAAAGCTTAAGATTGAATACAAAATTCTAGATAAATCATGCCATTTTGAGGATTTCTGAGGTTGTGGACTTTTTGACTTTTTGTAAAACAACTTAGTTGACTATTATGAAACTCTACCTTAATTTTCTGAATGATTGTGTTATAATAAGCTATGATAAGACTATATTAAGCTAGAACAACTATTTGTGAATTGATTTGAAGCTTATGCTACTCTAATTCCAACACAGTGAATCACTGTGAGTGATTCAAAGAGATTTTGACTTTATTAGTTAACTAGGTCTGAGTTTATGCTTGTTCTAAGTTGATATGGTCCTATGTGATTGGTTTAAACAAGAAACAACAACAAGTAAACACCACAACACCTTGGATTACACTGATCCAAACACACCTAAAGATTGTCTGTTTTGTGATTTTTGAAGCAAATGATTACAAGGGCTCTTATAACTGATCCACAATGACTTTTTATGTTATATTAAGTACAAATAAGCACTTAGAAACAAGTGACAACCATAAATAATCAAGAATACTAATTATGCTTTGTTGACTGTTTTACTAAGATTTTTAAGCAACTAATGAATTTATCAAACAAGATACTAATTTTATGTTGTATTATCACTACTTAGGACTAAATAATCACAAAGAACTGAATAAGCACAGCTACAGTAAAAAGACAGATATGAGATTTTGATGACTTACAATATGCTTTCCTGCTTAAACCAATGAACCAAGAACAATCCTAATTCCTCCCTGAGGATCTAAACCCAACTCCAAAGATTCCTTATGCTTCCAAATCAGCTCTGAATCCCAGAAATCAAATCCAATTGCCACAGTTGACTTTCATTGACCAATTTTGTATTTGTGGAATTTTTTTATCTTATACTGATTTGTAAGTTACTAAAAGCTTTATTGAGCTTATTAGGAGCTTATATGAGCTTATTGAGTCCACAGTAACACCAACTAAGAACAATATTAAGTAATTTTGAGATTTTTGAAAGTTGAAATTGCATAAGTTGAATTCATACACAAACTTTGAAATTTATTACTAAAAGAAGTTCACAATACACTTGAAAACACTAGAAATTACAGTTGAAAGCTTAAGATACACTGGAATTTAAAACTTAATTAATTCGACATACACAATTGAAAAAATAAACTAGATACTAATCTCTTCTGCTTCTCTTCCTTTTATAGGCTCACTTTAGGGTTCCTTGTAAGTCTCTGAGCATATCCCACTTTGAATCTTGACCTTCCATAGCTCTGAATTGATCCTATCCGTTTAAACCATTTTGGCGCCAAAAAGTCTCCACGTTTACTTGGGGCCAAAGTTGTGCAATTAAAGATTATTGGAAGGTTGTGGAGGTGTTAGGGGACAAAAGAGATAGTTTTAGGACAAGTTGGGGTGATATGGAAGAAAACAGAGGAGCAGGCATGGTTTGGAGGGAAAATTGGTGTGGAATGTATTTAATGTTGATGTGGTTTGGTTGTGAGGTGGAAAGGTGGTGAGGGGAGAGTAGGGGATGAGGTGGAAGGGTGGTGAGGTGGTGGTAAAACAACCTGGTTTCAGGTTTCTGGCTGGGGGTGAGGGTGGTGAACAGTGTTGGCGGTTTGGGAGGTCAAACGGGGTTTGACCCGTTCTAAAAAATAAAGGGTGTAACAATTCGCATTTTCAGATTTATTTCTATTCCCGAAAATTTTACTATTCACTTTTACTATTCATTTTTCCTGAAATTTTCCCGAAAGTTGATTTTTATTTCATATTCTCGAGTGATAAATCATTTCCATGACAAATTAAATGTTTGACATTCGTTAGATCATTTTCGTGAAAGTTATTAAGGAATTACACGGAATTATACGTTTTAGGGTAAAACGTCATTCAAAAATTCTACGCACAACGAAACTCGACCGCGTTAAGTGACCCCGCATCAGAAAAATGTTTAGTACTCTCATGATTAATTAGAGAATTAATCGTGACTGAGAAAAACATGACCAAAACTTCCCAGCAGGTCACCCATGTCGATACTATTCTCATATGAGCACGCTTAACCAAATGGGCGATTAACCGTTAGACCACGAAACAAGTTTCTAAGAAGTTTTGAGTTTTCAAACTTATTAGAAAAAGTCAACATAATTTTTCCCTCCTCCTTTGACCAAAAGTCATTTCTTGATTTGTAGGCTTACGGTTTGATGTCTAAAAGACATTTAACACCAACCGACACTAGACTGAGCCCAGCCTAGACATTATAAGTCATTTTAAGTCATTATTATCCTATTAGAAAAGTTACGTTTTACTTTTCTCAATTTTACGCAACTTTCGTACGTTTTACGTATTACGCGTTTTAGACCCGTGTTTCCAGTTTTTAGCAGGGTTTACCACCCAAATGGAACCTACCACTCATTTTATATTTTATTATGGGACATATGGACATGTCTAACAATACTTTAAAGTTTCATAATTTAACGACACCCGGTTTTACGTTTTGAGGCCTAATCATTTACGGTTGGCATTTCCCGGAGTCAAAACTAGTCACATAAGTAAGATAACTCATCCAAAAACCTAGTCACTCCCCCTTATCCATGTTGAACCGCCATAGGGGGGGGGGAGTCACCCCTTGTGTGGCTTAATCTCCTAACTTGTGCTTTAGGATCATTACATGTGTTAACCTTGGCCTCCAAGGTTGGACTAGTCAACAAAACTAACCTCCTTAAGACCCTATAAAAGCCCCCCCATCCCCCCATATGGCCGGCCATCACAACACACCAAAACACTTCACACTTAGCTTTATTTCTTCCTAGTTATAGCAAGAATCAAGTGCAAGATCAAGATAGAAACCCTAGATAGCTTATTTTTCACCAAAAATCTTCCAAACCCTAACATACTTGGTGTTTTCTCTTGAGTTTAAATCCACTCAATACACCTCAACTTTCATTACATATCTTTCAAGAATACAAGGGTAGAAGGGTTACTAAAGTGGAGGAAAGCTTATTCAATCAAAGTCCTAGTTCTTGTCCTAGTTTCCCTTTTTCATTAAGGCCAAAAGTTGTAAGCAAACCCTAACATACTTTCTTGTTAATTATCATTTTCATACTCTTTGTGTTTCATTCATGCTATATATGGTCTTTGTATGGAGTTCATGATGTATAAAAATGGACAAAACAAGTATTAATATACATGTGTTAACTTATGTCAAGTAAACAAGCAAACTAATGAATTTCTTGGTAAGACCTGATCAAAATGGTAAAAACATGATATTTGATTATTATATATTGTGGTAGAGGACCTAACAAGGAAACCATAGCAATTTGAACCACCCAAAACGAGTATACGAGTCAAAAGTTATGGCGATTTGAAATTACCAAAGATTTCCGGCAAATCTGCCAAATAGCTTCCTGATCAAATTTGGGTTTTGAAAGTCCTACTTCTGGTCCGATTCATCAAAAAGTTAAAACACGAAAGTTGTCCGGAACGACGTTTTCGTTCAGGAACAAAGAAGCTCGAGACCTAAAAATGCTTTCCGAGTGATAAAATTCTTCAAAATCTTAACAGCCCATTTTAGACCAAAGTCACTATATTATAGTTATGATTTACTAAGACCAAGAGGTCTAATGACCTAAAGCCGAGACCACAACCATGGCTAAAGCCAAGGTTGAGTCTCAAGACCATGGAAAAATGACCAAGGTCACGGCGAAGCCATGACTAAATGACCATATAAACTTACTTAGGCGAAAACATGAAACAAGGAATTGACGATAACTTGAACAAACAATTTGGATCTACTCCACCTAAAGAAGCATGAGATACAAGTTATAATAAACTACCCCTAATAACAATCTTCATGTACTAATAAACTTTCCTAAGTTTATTCAAATATCGGACATGTAACTTTTCGGATCAAAACTTATATCTATATATTTCATCAACTACTACAATAGTAGGGAGCCTCATGTGAGGAGTTCATTATGTAAGCCGTCGAGTTGAGTTGTGGATTTACGAGTTAAAGTGTCCTGGCTCCTCGAACGCTTACTAACATGACTTCTGAATTATGTCGGCCCGAACGGTAGTAAACGATATACCAAAACATACATGTTTCATGAATCTTCCTTTCAAAGACTTATACTATACATCATACTACATCATGAACATTATGCAAGACATATATAGGCAATTCTTCGTATGCTTAGACGTTACTCAAAACCTAAGTCGCAACGTTCTATTATAGGCTACTCTTAGAGACTTTCACGATTCGACTACCACTTTGATTTCACATCACTTAAGCTTAAGGTGAGTCATAGCCCCTACTTTTTCATATTTGTTTCAACTCTTTGGGGGGGATACATGCACAACTACTTTCTTACTTGTACAAATACTTGATCACATTATACTTGATTGTTCTATACTTGATTGTCTTATACTTGATCGCATTATACTTGATTTCATACATACATGATTATGTTATACTTAACTGCGTTATACTTGATTGTGTTACTGCCAGTGGCTCCAGATTAAGTTGCTGGATGACCATTGAGACTTCCGGTGGCTCCACATTAAGTTGTTGGATGACCATTGAGGCTATTGATACATCCTAACATTTGCGAATGTTGGATACATCATAAACGTGAGGTCTTCGGAGATGAAGTGTAGACTCACGACTAATTGCTAAACTGTTTTGATGAACTTATACATGTCTTTATTATACCATATATATTAGCAGTGGGTTGTGAACACACAGGTTACAAGTCTCTTATGGCGGGACTTGTAACTGAGTGGATTCACGATGCCTTTGCTGTGTGAACATTCTTTAAGGCTTTTCAACTATTTTAAGACAAACTCTATGAACTCACCAACCATTGTGTTGACACTTTAGCATGTTTATCTCAGGTCTATAAGGTGATAGCTGTTGCATGGAGCATAGAGTCGCTTGGCATGTTTTGAAGACTTATGCTTTTATCTTTACCATTCGATTTGTCTTAAAACTCTTATGTATTGTATTATGGAACTCAAGTTTGTATTTCGGAATTTATTAATCGAATGGTCACTTTTCAAAACGTCTCATTTAGAGTTCGTTTTCTATACCTTGTTCTTTGTATTATGAAGTAGCACCCTTATGACACAGTCTTCCGCTGCGGTATTTTGGGGGTGTTACAGATTGGTACCAGAGCCTTGGTTATAGAGAACTAGGTTGCATTTAAGTGCCTAGACTATAACTGCTATATACGTTAGGACCCTTCTCTTTATTTTGCCTTACACACACTTCATGCGCCTATGCTTATTGCTAATTGTTTGTTTAGAAGAAACCCCAGACAATAGTCAAGTCATCAAAAATTTAGAGCTAAGTAATAATTGTTTAATTAACTTAATCTTGTGACAGTTCTTGTTTGATAAGACATAAGATTAAGTTAAATAAAGGTTATTAGTTTCCTGTAGAGATTTGATGATTTGCCTTATACTTACTTTATATGATTCTAAATACCTAGAAGTGGTTCATATGTCCTAGTACGACACTCAAACCTTTCTACAAGCGTGACTAGTCCATTTCGCCATATCACCTTCTCTAGATACCCAGACTACGTTACCCTTTCACAACTTAAGAGCAGAAAGTCTACCCAATTATGTAGTACCAATTGTTGAGTTATGTGTGCCTGGTAAATATGTATACGTGTGAAAGGAAGCAATTATAATTATGGTGGCCAACATAATTATAAATGCGTCACGACTCACGTAGACATATGTGACCATGCTTACATTAATCGACGATTGACTCAAAATTGACAAGATTTAAGACTAAGTAGTCTAGGAATATCACCTCATATTTGACGTCGACAAAATGTCCCTCCTTGTAGATATCATGGCACCAAAGAGAGTAACTCGTAGCACTAGCCGAGGTGGTGCAACACCAAGAGGTGGAAGAACTGGTGGTCGTGGAGGTAGAGGAACTACTCACGACACTAGTAATGATAGTGGAAGAACTGGTGGACGTGGAGGTAGAGGAGATGCTCACGACACTAGTAACCCTAGTAACGCTGGTGGAAATCCAGATGTCTCCACCATTATTGCCCAACAACTACAAAACCTACTTCCCACTATAGTCACACAAGTTGGCAATCACATGAACAATTCGGGAAACCACGGAAGCATAAATGACGCTACAAATAATGGAGGAAGGAATGATAACAACAACAACAACAACAACAACAACAACAACAACAACAACAACCATAGGACTGGATGTACGTATAAGGAATTTACGTCATGCAAACCAATTGAGTTTAATGGCAAAGGAGGTGCATTGGCATATACACGATGGGTCGAGAAGATGGAGTCAGTGATTGACATCAGTAACTGTGCAATCCACCAGAGAGTAAAATATTATGCATGCTTGCTATCAGAAAAGGCATTGACATGGTGGAACATGCAGATTCAAGCAAGGACTAGAGAAGCAGCTGTAGGCATGTCATGGGACGACTTTAAGGGACTACTGAAGGAAGAATACTGCCCGGTTAATGAAATGCAAAAACTAGAAGACGAGTTTTGGCATCACTCTATGGTAGGGGCTGGTCATGCAACCTACACAGACCGGTTTCATGAACTAGCTAAACTAGTTCCTCATCTGGTTACCCCTGAATCCAAAAGGATTGAGAGGTACATTTATGGCCTTGTTCCCGAGATTCGTGGGATGGTGAAAACAACCGAACCTCCCACGATTCAAAGTGCAATATTAAGAGCAGGGACCCTAACAGATGAGATGGTTAGGAATGGAACTTTGAAGAATAGTGACAAAAGGAAGGGAGCAGGTGAATCAAGCGAGCAAAAGGGTACAATGGTTGATAATAAGAGAGTAAGAGGATTTGCGGCAACAGTTTATGATCAGGGAAAGTATGAAGGTCCACATCCTAAGTGTAATAAATGTGCTTATCATCATCAGAGGTCTGAGCCCTGTCGAATGTGTACTAATTGCAATCAAAAGAGCCATTTTACAAATCAATGTAAAGCAACAGCAAGGCAAGTAACACCGGTGAATGCGGGCAATATAAGAAACAACCAAAAGACATGCTTTGAGTGCAACAGCCCAAACCACTTCCGAGATACTTGTCCTAAGTTAAATAGGGCACAGGGACAAGTGCTGGACAACCCAACTTTAGCTGTTATGCTTGAAGAAAATAACCCAAACCGTGGATACAATGTTAGTCCACCTCGGGGTCGAGCATACTATTTGGGTGCTAAGGAAGCCCGCAATGCGTAATGGGTACGTACCTTATCCTACCATATTATTCTATTCTAGTTCAAAATCTAGCTTTGTTATGCCGTTATTAAGATAAAGAGACCTAGACACACTAAACTTCGGGACGAAGTTTCCTGAAGGGGTAGAGACTGTAACAATTCGCATTTTCAGATTTATTTCTATTCCCGAAAATTTTACTATTCACTTTTACTATTCATTTTTCCTGAAATTTTCCCGAAAGTTGATTTTTATTTCATATTCTCGAGTGATAAATCATTTCCATGACAAATTAAATGTTTGACATTCGTTAGATCATTTTCGTGAAAGTTATTAAGGAATTACACGGAATTATACGTTTTAGGGTAAAACGTCATTCAAAAATTCTACGCACAACGAAACTCGACCGCGTTAAGTGACCCCGCATCAGAAAAATGTTTAGTACTCTCATGATTAATTAGAGAATTAATCGTGACTGAGAAAAACATGACCAAAACTTCCCAGCAGGTCACCCATGTCGGTACTATTCTCATATGAGCACGCTTAACCAAATGGGCGATTAACCGTTAGACCACGAAACGAGTTTCTAAGAAGTTTTGAGTTTTCAAACTTATTAGAAAAAGTCAACATAATTTTTCCCTCCTCCTTTGACCAAAAGTCATTTCTTGATTTGTAGGCTTACGGTTTGATGTCTAAAAGACATTTAACACCAACCGACACTAGACTGAGCCCAGCCTAGACATTATAAGTCATTTTAAGTCATTATTATCCTATTAGAAAAGTTACGTTTTACTTTTCTCAATTTTACGCAACTTTCGTACGTTTTACGTATTACGCGTTTTAGACCCGTGTTTCCAGTTTTTAGCAGGGTTTACCACCCAAATGGAACCTACCACTCATTTTATATTTTATTATGGGACATATGGACATGTCTAACAATACTTTAAAGTTTCATAATTTAACGACACCCGGTTTTACGTTTTGAGGCCTAATCATTTACGGTTGGCATTTCCCGGAGTCAAAACTAGTCACATAAGTAAGATAACTCATCCAAAAACCTAGTCACTCCCCCTTATCCATGTTGAACCGCCATAGGGGGGGGGGAGTCACCCCTTGTGTGGCTTAATCTCCTAACTTGTGCTTTAGGATCATTACATGTGTTAACCTTGGCCTCCAAGGTTGGACTAGTCAACAAAACTAACCTCCTTAAGACCCTATAAAAGCCCCCCCATCCCCCCATATGGCCGGCCATCACAACACACCAAAACACTTCACACTTAGCTTTATTTCTTCCTAGTTATAGCAAGAATCAAGTGCAAGATCAAGATAGAAACCCTAGATAGCTTATTTTTCACCAAAAATCTTCCAAACCCTAACATACTTGGTGTTTTCTCTTGAGTTTAAATCCACTCAATACACCTCAACTTTCATTACATATCTTTCAAGAATACAAGGGTAGAAGGGTTACTAAAGTGGAGGAAAGCTTATTCAATCAAAGTCCTAGTTCTTGTCCTAGTTTCCCTTTTTCATTAAGGCCAAAAGTTGTAAGCAAACCCTAACATACTTTCTTGTTAATTATCATTTTCATACTCTTTGTGTTTCATTCATGCTATATATGGTCTTTGTATGGAGTTCATGATGTATAAAAATGGACAAAACAAGTATTAATATACATGTGTTAACTTATGTCAAGTAAACAAGCAAACTAATGAATTTCTTGGTAAGACCTGATAAAAATGGTAAAAACATGATATTTGATTATTATATATTGTGGTAGAGGACCTAACAAGGAAACCATAGCAATTTGAACCACCCAAAACGAGTATACGAGTCAAAAGTTATGGCGATTTGAAATTACCAAAGATTTCCGGCAAATCTGCCAAATAGCTTCCTGATCAAATTTGGGTTTTGAAAGTCCTACTTCTGGTCCGATTCATCAAAAAGTTAAAACACGAAAGTTGTCCGGAACGACGTTTTCGTTCAGGAACAAAGAAGCTCGAGACCTAAAAATGCTTTCCGAGTGATAAAATTCTTCAAAATCTTAACAGCCCATTTTAGACCAAAGTCACTATATTATAGTTATGATTTACTAAGACCAAGAGGTCTAATGACCTAAAGCCGAGACCACAACCATGGCTAAAGCCAAGGTTGAGTCTCAAGACCATGGAAAAATGACCAAGGTCATGGCGAAGCCATGACTAAATGACCATATAAACTTACTTAGGCGAAAACATGAAACAAGGAATTGACGATAACTTGAACAAACAATTTGGATCTACTCCACCTAAAGAAGCATGAGATACAAGTTATAATAAACTACCCCTAATAACAATCTTCATGTACTAATAAACTTTCCTAAGTTTATTCAAATATCGGACATGTAACTTTTCGGATCAAAACTTATATCTATATATTTCATCAACTACTACAATAGTAGGGAGCCTCATGTGAGGAGTTCATTATGTAAGCCGTCGAGTTGAGTTGTGGATTTACGAGTTAAAGTGTCCTGGCTCCTCGAACGCTTACTAACATGACTTCTGAATTATGTCGGCCCGAACGGTAGTAAACGATATACCAAAACATACATGTTTCATGAATCTTCCTTTCAAAGACTTATACTATACATCATACTACATCATGAACATTATGCAAGACATATATAGGCAATTCTTCGTATGCTTAGACGTTACTCAAAACCTAAGTCGCAACGTTCTATTATAGGCTACTCTTAGAGACTTTCACGATTCGACTACCACTTTGATTTCACATCACTTAAGCTTAAGGTGAGTCATAGCCCCTACTTTTTCATATTTGTTTCAACTCTTTGGGGGGGATACATGCACAACTACTTTCTTACTTGTACAAATACTTGATCACATTATACTTGATTGTTCTATACTTGATTGTCTTATACTTGATCGCATTATACTTGATTTCATACATACATGATTATGTTATACTTAACTGCGTTATACTTGATTGTGTTACTGCCAGTGGCTCCAGATTAAGTTGCTGGATGACCATTGAGACTTCCGGTGGCTCCACATTAAGTTGTTGGATGACCATTGAGGCTATTGATACATCCTAACATTTGCGAATGTTGGATACATCATAAACGTGAGGTCTTCGGAGATGAAGTGTAGACTCACGACTAATTGCTAAACTGTTTTGATGAACTTATACATGTCTTTATTATACCATATATATTAGCAGTGGGTTGTGAACACACAGGTTACAAGTCTCTTATGGCGGGACTTGTAACTGAGTGGATTCACGATGCCTTTGCTGTGTGAACATTCTTTAAGGCTTTTCAACTATTTTAAGACAAACTCTATGAACTCACCAACCATTGTGTTGACACTTTAGCATGTTTATCTCAGGTCTATAAGGTGATAGCTGTTGCATGGAGCATAGAGTCGCTTGGCATGTTTTGAAGACTTATGCTTTTATCTTTACCATTCGATTTGTCTTAAAACTCTTATGTATTGTATTATGGAACTCAAGTTTGTATTTCGAAATTTATTAATCGAATGGTCACTTTTCAAAACGTCTCATTTAGAGTTCGTTTTCTATACCTTGTTCTTTGTATTATGAAGTAGCACCCTTATGACACAGTCTTCCGCTGCGGTATTTTGGGGGTGTTACAAAGGGGGTGTGTGGGCTGAGCTTTTTTTGGGCCTAGGGGGAAAAAGGGTGGGCTTGGTATTGTGTTTGGACTAGGCTTGTTTTTGGTTTTGGTTTAATAAAAAGGGTCCGGTTGGTATGTGGTATTAAACAAGGACCAATTTTGTAATTTGGTGAATTTTTAGGGACTGATTTTGTAACTTTTCCAAACTACTTCCAAGGATTAAACCTGCATTTAAACCAAACACAAGGACAAAAGATGTAATTTTTCCATTTTTAAATCCCAAGGACCTTTTTCTGCCAATTTCTCAAACTCCAGGGACCATTTATGTAACTTTGGATTTTTAAGGGACTAAAGATGTAATTTCCCAAAATGTTTATCATAAGGACCAATTTTGTCATTTAAGAATAGTGCAAGGTTTATTTTTCTTATTTTTCCATTTTCAAAACCTTAAGGACTATTTTTGACATTTTTGAAACTTGAGGGACTAAAGTTGTCATTTTTCAATTTTTAACTTTAAAGGACTAAACTTGAAAACTTATGAATCCCTAAGGACCTTTGACGATATTTTTCATGTTTTGATTTACTAGGGACTAGTTTTGACAACTTTTAAAACTTGAGGGACTGAAACTGCCAATTATGCAAACTTTGTATGTTTTTTATCTGTTTTTGATTATTTTGCATTTGAAACATATAAAACACACTTCTAAGATATTTTGATGCATATTTGAGTGTTTTTGGATGTTTTGGCAGTTCAGATTGGTATAAAATGATGAGTATTTAGACACTCATCAATCCCCCACACTAACCTATTGCTAGTCCCTAGCAATCTATTGAGAAAAATTTAATGGATTTTTACTCTTTACGAAAAGCCATCACTTCTAGAGTAGCCAGATGTAAGAACTGTGGCACACCTGATAGTCGTGTGATTTTTAGCAAACCACCAGCTGTCAACGGATTTGATTTGTCTTTACCAAAAGCCGTTTGCTTCTGGACTAGCCAACTCTTGATGGAATAGTCAACATCTTGGTGAGCTGATTACCAATTATGGTTTTTCCACGGCCTTTACCACAAGCCATAATCTTGCGGGCTAGCCAACTCAGTCGCTTTATGGGATATGGGGAGTTGAGGAACCATACAATTTTGGGCAAATTGCAAGCCATCAACGGATTTGAGATGTCTTTACCAAGAGCCGTTTGCTCCTGGACTAGCCAATCCTTTTGTGGGTTAGACATGGTGGATTGATAACCATTATTTGCATTTCTAAGTGTGAAAAAACTTTAAATTTTGATCAAATGGGGGTTCTTGATGGAACATGTGTTATGAATTCGCGAGAACTCTCCCCCACACTTAGAACTGAATATTGCCCTCAATATTCAAAGTGCTTGGTGTCCCACCAAGACTTAGAACGTAAGAAGGAAATACTATTAACCCTTTGTTTTAGTCTATTTACATACAAACGCACTTTTTTTTCTTTTTTTTTAAATATATACATATGTACAACATGTGGTTCATCTCCCCCACACTAGGGTGGTAGAAAGGGGAAAGAAGACAGAAATACGGGTGAAAACCCATATTGCTACTGTTTTTGATTACCGAGTCGCTAGCTTGACTCGACCCCGAATTAAATTGTCCTTGGGGAAGCTACTGTTTTTGATTACCGAGTCACTAGCTTGACTCGACCCCGAATTTATTGGTCCATAGGGAAAGTTTGGAGATCCGGGACAACCATTGGTTGTATGTACCCTCCAAAATAGTGTTTTAACCGATGACCATTTACTTTGAAATTGGGACCGTCGGGTTGCAATAACTCAACAGTTCCATATGGGTATACTTTTGCTATAGTAAATGGTCCAGACCAACGGGTTTTTAGTTTACCTGAGAAAATTTTTAATCTTGAATTGAAAAGAAGAACTCTGTCACCAACGTTGAAAACGCGGTTCTTAATTTTAGAGTCATGTATCTTCTTAGTCTTTTCTTTATAGATTAAAGAATTTTCATAAGCTTGATCACGTAATTCATTTAGTTCGTTTAGTTGAACTTTACGGTGATCACCCGCTGTCTGAAGGTCAAAATTTGCATGTTTTAAGGCCTAATAGGCCTTATGTTCTAATTCGATCGGAAGATGACATGCTTTTCCGTACACTAGCTTATATGGAGTACACCCTATGGGTGTTTTGTAAGTAGTGCGGAAAGCCCATAATGCATCATCCAGCTTATTCGACCAAGAGGCACGGTTTTCACCAACCGTCCTCTCCAGAATTCTCTTAATACCCCGATTTGAGACCTCCACCTGCCCACTTGTTTGGGGGTGATATGCTGTCGAAAGACGGTGAGTTACACCATATTTCAGCATCACTCTTGCAAATTGTTCATTGCAGAAGTGAGTGCCACGATCACTGATAATGGCACGAGGAGTCCCGAATCTGGCAAAGAGAGACTTTAAAAATTTAACGACTACTCGAGCATCATTGGTGGGTAAAGCTTTTGCTTCAACCCATTTTGACAGATAGTCGACAGCCACGAGTATGTATTTATTCCCTCATGAAGACGGGAATGGCCCCATAAAATCAATGCCCCACATATCAAATATTTCACAGACTTGGATGGCGTTTTGCGGCATCTCATTCTTTTTGGAAATATTCCCGTGACGCTGGCAAGCCTCACAAGTTTTGATAAGTTCATGGGCGTCTTTATAGATCATGGGCCAAAAGAATCCTGAATCAAACACCTTTTTGGCTGTGTAGTTTGGGTTATGATGTCCCCCCGTGGGTCCATCATGACAAGCTTTAAGAATTTCCATGTCTTCTTGGCCATGGACACACCGTCGGATGACTTGATCCGCACATATTTTGAACAAGTAGGGGTCGTCCCAGAAGTAATGTTTTACATCTTTAAAGAATTTTCTTTTCTGTTGGGATGACATCCCTTTCACAACGAAATTTCCCGCATGGTAATTTGCAAAGTCGGCAAACCATGGGGTAGTGGCATCATCCCGGGTAGAGATTAGATTTAGAGTCTCCAGAGGAAAAGTTTCATTAATTTCTTTTCTCTCGAGAATATCCTGATGAGGATTTTCTAATCGGGACAAGTGATCAGCTGCAAGGTTCTCTGCTCCTTTTTTATCTCTTATGAGAATATCGAATTCCTGAAGGAGCAGGACCCAACGGAGCAGTCTTGGCTTTGCGTCCTGTTTAGTGAACAGGTATTTCAAAGCCGAATGGTCCGTATACACCACGCTTTTGGTTAAGATTAAGTAAGACCGAAATTTTTCAAAGGCATATACCACAGCTAATAATTCTTTTTCTGTGGTGGTATAGTGCGTTTGAGCTTCATTCATGGTCTTACTTGCGTAGTGTATTGGCTGGAAATGTTTGGTTTTACGTTGCCCTAGAACTGCACCAATAGCATAATCGCTAGCATCGCACATAAGTTCAAAGGGTAAGTCCTAGTCGGGGGCAACAAGGATTGGTGCTTCGGTGAGTTTTTTCTTTAAAGTAGAAAAAGCTTCGATGCACTCGGGGGAAAAGATGAAAGGAGCATCCTTTTCAAGAAGATGAGTCATGGGCCGAGCTATTTTGGAGAAATCCTGTATGAATCTCCGATAGAACCCGGCATGGCCGAGGAAACTCCTTATTCCTTTAACAGTGGTGGGATGAGGCAGTTTAGCAATAACATCAATTTTGGCCTTATCGACCTCAATCCCATTTTTTGAAATTTTATGGCCGAGGACAATGCCCTCCTTAACCATAAAATGGCTCTTCTCCCAGTTTAGACAAAGAATAGTGTTTTCACAACGTTGAAGCATTTTTTCTAAATGGAAGAGGCATAAGTCGAAAGAATTCCCAATCACTGAGAAGTCATCCATGAATACCTCCATGGTTTTTCCGATCATGTCATGGAAAATAGCCATCATGCACCTCTGGAAAGTGCCCGGAGCATTGCGTAACCCAAAAGGCATGCGGCGATAGGCAAATGTTCCGTAAGGGCATGTGAAGGTAGTCTTCTCTTGATCCTGTGGATCAATGGGAATCTGGAAGTAACCCGAGAAGCCGTCGAGGAAACAATAATACTCATTCCCCGCTAGTATTTCGAGCATTTGATCCATAAAGGGCAGAGGAAAATGGTCTTTGCGGGTGGCTTCGTTAAGCTTTCTATAATCTATACATACTCGCCACCCTGTAACCAAACGAGTTGGTATTAACTCGTTATCCTCATTTGTGATAACCGTAATGCCACCCTTTTTTGGAACACAATGTATTGGGCTAACCCAAGGACTATCTGATATAGGGTAAATCAATCCCGCAT
The DNA here is from genome assembly GCA_030686995.1 of Artemisia argyi. Taxonomy (NCBI): domain Eukaryota; kingdom Viridiplantae; phylum Streptophyta; class Magnoliopsida; order Asterales; family Asteraceae; genus Artemisia; species Artemisia argyi. The sequence goes on from CM060682.1 coordinate 99,767,475, forward strand.
TAAAAAGTTTGATAACTTCTGCCTTTATAACTTCGTGGATTTTTGGATTTACCCTTCTTTGATGCTGCACGGCAGGTTTAAAGTCCTCTTCCATTAGGATTTTGTGTGTACAAAAATCCGGGTTAATACCCTTTATGTCTGAGAGCTTCCAAGCAATTGCTTGCTTGTGGGACTTTAAAACCTTAAGCAGCGCGGTTTTCTCCTCATCCTTTAAGTCTTTTGTAATAATGACTGGTAACTTATCGTTACCTTCCAAGAATGCATATTCTAGATGAGGAGGCAGGTCCTTAAGTTCGACCTCGGGGAAATCATCATTTTTCTCAACATATTTGACTTCCGCCTTATGAAGTTGTGGAGGTAGAACAGGAATGGGAGAAGGATCTTTGTTCAATAACTTCTCAAGGAGAAATATATCCCTCTCCGGGTCAATCTCTTGGTTATCAATTCCTTCGGGAATTGAATCACTTTTGAGAAAGGCCTCTAATTCCTCAAGGACGAAATCACTTCCCTCAAACGGAGTGAAGGAAGGAGAAGAATTAGAGATTATGGGTTGAGAAGAAGTAGTGGGATTGCCACTCGGAGAATTATCAGCGAATCCAAGGATTTCCTGAGCATACTCCTCGGATGCAATGTCAATGACATCAATTCGGTTGACCGATTCAGCATCATAATTCGAGGAGTATCTCGAGGTTTGATCAAGGTTGAACATTATTGCTTCATTGCCAACTCGTAATGTGATTTCCTCATCGAAAACATCGATTAATGCACGTCCCGTTCTTAAGAATCCCCTCCCAAGAATGAGAGGAACTCTTGGATCTGCATCGAAATCAACAACGACAAAGTCTGCCAGAAAATGGAACTTTCCCACTCTTACAAATACGTCCTCGGCAATACCAAGGGGACGTGAAATTGAACGGTCTGCAAGCTCAAGAGTCATGCATGTGGGACTAAGTGCCTGAAGAGAGAGCTTTTTTCTAAACTGAGTGGGGCATTAAGTTGATGCTTGCACCAAGATCGGCGAAGGCAAAACACTCAACCATCCCCGGGAAAATACATGGTATTAGGAATCTCCCGGGGTCTCCTAGCTTCTCGGGAAGCTGTTTCAACAGAACTGCAGAGCAGTTCTCATTGAGTGGAGTTCGTTCCATCTCAAACAGTTTTTCTTTATTGCTCAACAGGTTTTTGATTGTCGATGCGAATTTGGGCATTAAAAGAAGAGCATCCGCGAAACTAATATCGAAGTGTAGTTCTTGAAAAATCTGAAAGAATTTTTCCATCTGATGATTAGCTTTGTCACGGAGCTTCTGATCTTGTAATCGTGAGGGATATGGAATTGTTGGTTTTGGGTTGGCTTTTGGATTTTCAACAGGACCTTTGGTAGTTTCAAACACGACTCTTTTAGGGGGAGTCGGGACCGGGATAACTGGAGGAGGGATGTCATTGGTACCTCCGTTATTAGTAGGAAGTACCGTATCCGTAGTATCCTCAGTTTCACATTCCTCTACCGGGATAGGAGAAGAAGAGGTAGACATAGTTGTGGGTCCTTGGTAAGAAACTCCACTTCTTGTGGTGATCGCCTTTACATCGCCCCTCGGATTAGCGATCGTGTTGCTAGGTAAAGTAGTACCTGAGCCCGAGGGTCGATCATTTAAAGACTTCTTCAAATCAGATATTTGACTAACCAGCATTTTGTTCAGTTCATCTTGGGATTTCATAAACTGTTTTAATAATTCATCATGTGATGGTCCAGTTGGAACAATGGCTTGATTTTGGTTTGGAAAATTGTAAGCCCGATTGTTCTGGAAATTCCCTTGTTGCTGGTTGTTATTACCCTGGAAGTGGTTTTGTTGTTGAAAATTACCCTGTGGGTAATTGTTCTGACCTTGATTTCGATTGTAATTCCCTTGGTTATGATTTTGTTGAACCTGGTTTTGACCAGGGTTGAAATTCCCTTGGTTGTTAATACCTTGTTTCATTCGGTTCTGGTTCTGATTCTGGTTAAAGTTCTGGTTTATGTTTTGACCATTTTGGTTCTGGGACTGATTAAACCCTGGTGGTCCGATGTAGTTATTAGATCGGTAGCTCAAAAGGTTTCGATCTCCTTGCGGTTGGTAAGAATTACCTCCCGTATTATAGGAACCTTGAGCTGCGTACACGTTTTCATGAGCCGAGCCACCGGAGGCTGGGCACTCTGTGTAGGAATGTGGACCACCACAAGTTTCACAACTTAGGTTAACAGCTTTGACCTGATTATGATTTGTCTGATGGATACGCAAAACTGCTGTAGACAAATCATCCAGCTTTTTAGCTAGGATGGATATTTCATTGTTTGCCGGAGTGACAGACTTAAATGAGTCGTTCCTCTCAGCAGAGGAGTCCCAAAAATTATGATGGGCAGTCATGTTTTCGATTAAGTCATAGCACTCTTCAGGGGTTCTTTTCATAAAGGTGCCCCCAGTAGCAGCATTGATGGTGTCACGATGACGGAGTGTCAAACCATTATAAAAGGTATCAATAATGGTGACAAGAAGCATGTTATGATTGGGACACCGATCAATAGCAAGTTTATAGCGTTCCCATGCCTCAAATAAGGACTCTTCGGGAAGCTGTCTGAAGTTGCTGATATCATTCCTCAGCTTTGTGACCATAGATGGTGGAAAGTATTTGGCCAGAAATTTAGTGATCATCTCATCAAAAGTGTGGATCGAATTCTTTGGAAGTCGATCGAACCAGGAAGTCGCATGATGAGTGAGTGAACAGGGAAAAAGGTATAAACGTAGGCCGTCGTCGGTGACGCCATTTTGTTTCATGCTCTGGGTGACAGTTAAAAATTTGTCGAGATGCTTTTTAGCATCGTCACCCAGCAATCCGTGGAACCGGCATGTATTCTGGATTTGTTGTATCATGTGGTGTTTTAATCCAAAATCCGTGGCTCCAATAGTGAGTGGTGCAATGGGTCCACCCCTCCCTTGCATGGTAGGTTGGCACAGTTCCTCCATTGTTCGGGTGTCAGGAACTGGTTCCTCCTTGGGAGGGAATGGGGGCTCGTCGTTCATTTTTAATGTGTGTTCTTCTTCAACAGTACGTAACTCGGTTACGTTTTTATGACGATTACGTCGTGATTGTGAACGAGTGCGCATGCACTAAAAATGGTATCAATCAAAACAAGACAGAGGCAAAATGACAGTGAACTTGAATCCAATAATCACAAATGAACAGCTCCTTTAAAAAAGGCACACTATTTACAAGGATATAATGGTAAGTTTTAAATCTTAAGTTTGGGAACTTATTATGTTCACACCCCCAGTTGGTAGGTGTTCTGCCTTGGTTCGCGGTGGTAAACTTTTATGTAATTATATTCACAGTAAAATGTTTTTGGCTTTTCATGTATGGGTGAAAAGACTTGGACAATATTTTTGGAACTGATTCGTTAACCGAAATCGTTCCTTTAAGATTACTCGCAGGCTGGCGGGAGGAAATAAATGGATCCCTCTTAAGTTCGCAATTTAATGTCAGAACTTACCTTAAACCAACTGTATAGGTTGTAATCTTAAAGATAACGAAGTAATTTAACTTCACAGTTTGTTTTGTTGTTTATGATTTGTTTGGTGTTTTTAACACTTCAGGAGAAATGTTAATGAACTTTTTCAGTTTTGATTTTTGAATTTCACAAAAATTTACAAAGCCGTGATATTTGTAAAGGAGGTTTTTTGAAAACCACTAAACCGTTTTGAAATACGCAACAACCTCCCCGGCAGCGGCGCCAAATTTTGACTCCTCCTAAACCAACCAGTCAACCGTGGGTAGTTGATTGGCCCACCTAGGAGAAAGTGCAAGTTATTATTGACCGTGGAAATATAGGGAAATCCTCAGGTCGTTAAGTCCCAACGAGATTGAAATTGTATTTTTAACGTTTAAGGGAATGAGTGGTACTGAGGACAGTAACCAAAATGATTGAGGAATGATTAAACTACTGATATTATTTGGATAACAATATAAAACAGGCACAATAAACAGCTATGTATACACGTATAACTGAAATGTAAACAAATAAGTATGCGTACTGAAGAAAATGTGAGTTTTAAGGAAAAATAAACTACAGGGGTTAAAAATGAAAATTCTATAAACTTAAACTTAAAAGAAAATTAAAGTAAAAAGAAAATTATTTTTTAGATTATTTTATTATTTATTATTAATTATTTAATTAAAAACTATTTAACTATTTAATTTAAAACTAATTTAAATTAACCTAAAAATGATAAATACTACAAATTAAACTAAAAACTTGTAAAAATAATTTCTAAAACTTAAAAAGAACTTGAAGAAAGTATAAAAAATAAAAATAAATATTTTTGTCTTTTTATGAGTTTTATATTAATTAAAAACTATTTAATTTAATTAAACTAATTAAACTATTTTAAGTTACTAATAATACTAAATTAACTTAGAAAACTATGGAAAAATTTATAAAACTATTTAACCATCACAGGAATCGTACAAAATTATAAAAACTTCTAAAAATTATATTTTAGGCTATTTCACTAATTAATTACCTATTAATTATTTTAAATCTAATTTAATTAAATTAAATAAGAATATTGGAAAATGGATAGTGGAAATTATGAAACTATTTTCTAAAAGTCTTAACTACTTTATAAAACTTAGGAAAAATATAAAATTCTACTGTTGTTAATTAAAATTAAAGAAAACTATTTAATTACTAATATTACCTATTTAATTATTTAAACTATTTTTAATTCTAATAAATAGTAAACTGCTTAGGAAAAATCTAAGAAAATTATTTTAACTACTTAAAGGTAATAAGAAATTAAGAAAATTATAAAAATAGAAAAGTGCTTATTAATAAGCTGAAATGAAAATTAAATAGATAATTTCTATTAAATAGAAGCTATCACTATAATTAAGTTTGGCTTTTTCTGGTTTTTCTTTTATAGAACTAATAAAATACTTAAATAATGAAACTTTTACAAAAACAACTAATTTAGAAACCAAGAATAAGCACTGTAAGTGCTTATTACCCTAGACAGTTGACTAAGTTTGACCACACAAAGAAATAATCTTAAATGGAGTTATGTGGGGTCCACACTAATGAAACTAGGTATAAATAAGCTAAGGTGACTTAAATAAGCTAAAAACAATAAGCAATGAACACTGATAAGCTAATAAGATGGAAATAAGCACTTTGACACTTGAAATTTTACACAGAAATGGGACAGACTTTAGGGTTGATTCTAGGTGGGGTCCACTGATCACTAGGTCAAACAAGGGGTCAACTCTTAAACCTTGGTAGGAGGGGGGTTGTAAGAAACCAATTAGGGAGTGTGGGACCCACTGGGGTAGCCACAAACAACCACCAAAGTGGTGGTGGTGAGATGGTGATCTGTGTAGCAAAGGAGTACCTTCCTCTGCAAGTGTTTTTGGAGGTCTGTAACATGCACAAGAAAAATCTTAAAAATGAAATAGATGCAGGAAACTAAAGTTAAGCTGGTATACTAACACCTCAATAAGTTTCAAAGCTTAAGATTGAATACAAAATTCTAGATAAATCATGCCATTTTGAGGATTTCTGAGGTTGTGCACTTTTTGACTTTTTGTAAAACTTAACTTAGTTGACTATTATGAAACTCTACCTTAATTTTCTAAATGATTGTGTTATAATAAGCTATGATAAGACTATATTAAGCTAGAACAACTATTTGTGAATTGATTTGAAGCTTATGCTACTCTAATTCCAACACAGTGAATCACTGTGAGTGATTCAAAGAGATTTTGACTTTATTAGTTAACTAGGTCTGAGTTTATGTTTGTTCTAAGTTGATATGGACCTATGTGATTGGTTTAAACAAGAAACAACAACAAGTAAACACCACAACACCTTGGATCACACTGATCCAAACACACCTAAAGATTGACTGTTTTGTGATTTTTGAAGCAAATGATTACAAGGGCTCTTATAACTGATCCACAATGACTTTTATGTTATATTAAGTACAAATAAGCACTTAGAAACAGGTGACAACCATAAATAATCAAGAATATTAATTATGCTTTGTTGACTGTTTTACTAAGATTTTTAAGCAACTAATGAATTTATCAAACAAGCTACTAATTTTATGTTGTATTATCACTACTTAGGACTAAATAAGCACAAAGAACTGAATAAGCAAAAGAATAAGCACAGCTACAGTAAAAAGACAGATATGAGATTTTGATGACTTACAATATGCTTTCCTGTGTAAACCAATGAACCAAGAACAATCCTAATTCCTCCCTGAGGATCTAAACCTAACTCCAAATATTCCTTATGCTTCCAAATTAGCTCTGAATCCCAGAAATCAAATCCAATTGCCACAGTTGACTTTCATTGACCAATTTTGTATTTGTGGAATTTTTTATCTTATACTGATTTGTAAGTTACTAAAAGCTTTATTGAGCTTATTAGGAGCTTATATGAGCTTATTGAGTCCACAGTAACACCAACTAAGAACAATATTAAGTAATTTTGAGATTTTTGAAAGTTGAAATTGCATAAGTTGAATTCATACACAAACTTTGAAATTTATTACTAAAAGAAGTTCACAATACACTTGAAAACACTAGAAATTACACTTGAAAGCTTAAGATACACTCGAATTTAAAACTTAATTAATTCGACATACACTTAATTGAAAAAATAAACTAGATACTAATCTCGTCTGCTTCTCTTCCTTTTATAGGCTCACTTTAGGGTTCCTTGTAAGTCTCTGAGCATATCCCACTTTGAATCTTGACCTTCCATAGCTCTGAATTGATCTTATCCGTTTAAACCATTTTGGCGCCCAAAAGTCTCCACGTTTACTTGGGGCCAAAGTTGTGCAATTAAAGATTATTGGAAGGTTGTGGAGGTGTCAGGGGACAAAAGAGATAGTTTTAGGACCAGTTGGGGTGATATGGAAGAAAACAGAGGAGCAGGCATGGTTTGGAGGGAAAGTTGGTGTGGAATGAATTTAATGTTGATGTGGTTTGGTTGTGAGGTGGAAAGGTTGTGAGGGGAGAGTAGGGGATGAGGTGGAAGGGTGGTGAGGTGGTGGTAAAACCACCTGGTTTCAGGTTTCAGGTTGGGGGTGAGGGTGGTGAACAGTGTTGGCGGTTTGGGAGGTCAAACGGGGTTTGACCCGTTCTAAATAATAAAGGGGGTGTGTGGGCTGAGCTTATTTTGGGCCTAGGGGGAAAAAGGGTGGGCTTGGTATTATGTTTGGACTAGGCTTGTTTTTGGTTTTGGTTTAATAAAAAGGGTCTGGTTGGTATGTGGTATTAAACAAGGACCAATTTTGTAATTTGGTGAATTTTTAGGGACTGATTTTGTAACTTTTCCAAACTACTTCCAAGGATTAAACCTGCATTTAAACCAAACACAAGGTCAAAAGATGTAATTTTTCCATTTTTAAATCCCAGGGACCTTTTCTGCCAATTTCTCAAACTCTAGGGACCATTTATGTAACTTTGGATTTTTAAGGGACTAAAGATGTAATTTCCCAAAATGTTTATCATAAGGACCAATTTTGTCATTTAAGAATAGTGCAAGGTTTATTTTTTATATTTTTCCATTTTCAAAACCTTAAGGACTATTTTTGACATTTTTGAAACTTGAGGGACTAAAGTTGTCATTTTGCAATTTTTAAATTTAAAGGACTAAACTTGACAACTTATGAATCCCTAAGGACCTTTGATGATATTTTTCATGTTTTGATTTACCAGGGACTAGTTTTGACAACTTTTGAAACTTGAGGGACTGAAACTGCCAATTATGCAAACTTTGTACATTTTTTATCTGTTTTTGATTATTTTGCCTTTAAAACATATAAAACACACTTCTAAGATATTTTGATGCATATTTGAGTGTTTTTGGATGTTTTGGCAGTTCAGATTGGTATAAAATGATGAGTATTTAGACACTCATCAGTTAGCTTCGATCCTTTGCCTTGCAAGTGGATGGTCGTCCGACCGTTCTTTTTTAATGCCGAAGGAGCACATTCTTTGATTTAGCTTTGGGTTGATTCTCCTTAACTGCACAAGAGTCTCTTCGACATCATAAAGGAGGTCTTCCTTTGTTTTGCTTTGCGTAACCAAGTACCCTCCATAAACTCCCAGGTTTCTCCCTATCTTTTTCTCGAAAGCCCTTCCTTTCAGCCTGTTGTATGTAGCCTTAGTATTCTCTAAACTGAAAGGCATTCTTTCAAAAAAGTAGGTGCTTTTAGCCTCATGAAAGGCCGTTTTTTCTTCGTCCTCTTCTGCCATTTGTATCTGATGGCATCCCTTGTCCGTACTGAGGAAGCATTCCCAACGAGATTCAAATGATGGCTGTTTTTTTCCTATGGACAAGTAGCTTCCTTTTCGACAAGTTTTATTAATGTCTTCGAAATTAACCTGTATTTTCCATTCTCCATCCCTTCGTTGGGTTGCAATTGGATTGGTGACCCATGGTGGATTTTCTACGTTTCTGAGTATGCCTGCCTCTGTGAGTTTGTCAACTTCCTTATGAATGGCCATGCTCCATTCAGGTGTCATATGGCAAGGCTTCTACTTAGCTGGCTTGATGTGTTTGGACTCATTGAGCTTGTGTTCTATACTAAAAGGCTTGCCGTTGATTATGAGTGACCTTGGAACTCCAGTTATGTCTGAATATTTCCATACGAACACATCCTCATATGCTCTGAGAATCCTCTCCAACCTTTTCTTGAAAGTGGTGGGAGGTTGCTTTCCAATCATCACTTTTTGTTCAGGATAGGAGTTGTCTATCACAATCTGCTCCTCAGCTTTCATGTGCTCCACTATGTGTTTCGTAGGTTTTTGGTTACGTTGTTCCTTCCTTCGTTGGTCCTCCTGTACATCTCCTTCATTGTAGCTAGAGAAGATAGTACCAATTCCGTGTGCTGTTCGGAACTTAACTGTAGCATGTACGGTGGAGACCATGATGCCTATTGCTTGCATGGCTGTTCTTCCAATTAGCATATTATAGGGGGACTGGGACCTTACGATGACAAAATTGAGAGTCTCCGTCCTCACAAATCTTCCTTCTCCAAGTGTCACCTCCAAAGGTATTTCTCCTAGGGGCCACAAACGTTCACTCGAGAATCCTACCAGAGGCATCTTTGGCTCCACTTGTTTGGCCCTAATCAAAGGCTTAAGCTTCATGAGGCAATGTTCGTAGATTATATCACAGGAGCTTCCACAATCCATATAGACTTTGTTAACCTCTATGTTTGAGATTACCACCTTAATGACTACCGGATCCCTAGAGGGAGGCCTTCGCATCTCGGACGGGAATTTTATTTCTTCTACTCCGGGCATCTCTCTCTCAAAGACCCTCCATTTCAAGCTGGAGGAGTCTTTGTGAACCATTAGAATGGGGGCCTCTTGTGGGGTGGTGTCTTTTCCCAATTGTGTATCGGTGGCCCTCTCCTTGCCCTTCTCTATTCCCTTTACTAGGTGCGTCAACTGTCCAGACCTCACCGCCTCTTCTATTTGTTTCTTCAACTCCCGGAAACTGTTTATTTCATGGCCAAAGTCCTCGTGGAAGTAACAGTACTTAGTCGTGTCCTTGTTTTTAACCTTTCCCGTCATACGAGTGCGTGCTTAGAAGGCTTTCACATTTTTTTTATGGCTAGAATTTCTCTTGAGGACTTCGTCAGGCTTCCCATCAAACCATGATTCAGGCCTTTGCTGTAAGGGGTAAACCTGTAATGGTTCTTGTTCTTGTTCTTCGATCCTTCCCACGAAGAGGACTTTGGGAGTTTGTGGTTGTGTTCTCTGCCATCGACCGGAGCCCCATTGGTGGATACCTCCTTAGCATCTATCCAGGTGCATGTTTTTTCTATCAGACCTTTATGGGTTGCTGGAAGGTTCGTGGATAAGAACTCCACCAGGTTGCGTTTCGTAAGCCATGCACGAAACCGGAGAGACGTTGTTCTTCATGTAAACCCAGGATTTGCAGAGTTTCGTCTGTGTATCTTGTAACAAAACTTCTTGTACTTTCGTTCTCCTTCTGCTTAATGTTATGCACTGTGAGGTGCGTCCTTGTGAACTTCTTCTGTTGGCTGAAGTGAGAGCGAAATTTAGCCTTCAAGTCATCAAGGTTAATGATGATGCCTGGTTTCTACCCATTCCACCAGATACATGCGGAATCTCGAAGGGTGTAGGTAAACATATGATAGGCTACGCGCATGACCCACTTTTGCAACCTTATAGCTCATTCGAACAAGTGTATAACGTTATCTGGATCTCCTTTTTCATCATAGGTGCCTATATGCGAAGGCATCTTCAAACCGTCGGGTAACGGATAGTCCTCAATCCATCTTACAAAAGGGGTCGCAGGGCCTGTAGGCTCTGGATATAGACAATTGTAAGGTGGCATGTTCATAGGGCCAGTGTTGTATGGATTATGAGGAGGAGGTACCCCCGAAGGGGTTTGATTAGGATAAGGAGGATAAGTTGTTCCCATATTGAAAGGGTAGCCATTGTACATAGTATACGAGGGGTACGCCACGGGCTGCCCGTAGGATATAGTAGTTTATGGGAAGTGGTTGTTATGAGGTTGTACACTCGCGGGAGGGTAAAGGTTCTGAGGATAACTCAGAGTTTGAAACGGGGGGTTCATTCCATCGGGGGGAAGGCTTCCTCCCGTGTTGAACAAATACGGATTGCCTCCCATACCAGATGCCTGGGAAGGCTGCAGTGGAACCCCTGTATCGGTTCTCCCCAAATGTGCAGCTAATAGTGGAGGTAGGTTTACCTCCATGTTTTCTCTTCGTTGGCTCCTCCCATTAGAGCCTTCAGCAACCGTTCCCTCTCTCCTTTTGGAGGCCCTTTCAGGGACTCCCTCAAAACCTACCAATCTTCCACTGACCCTTCTAACAACAGGGGACCCAATACGTAGGATCGATTGAGTAGCCCCAGGAACCGAAGGTCTCGGCTCCATTTCTATCTCTTGGTCATATTCATCACAGGAGTATTCCAACTCCCTTCGCATCTCTGTGTTCCTAACTTGTCCCCTTCAGGCCCTTAACAAAGATTCTAGTTCTTCGTAATTAGCCTCGATAAAGGCAGGGCTAATGACAGGTTCTGGGTTGGCTGATGACGATGCATGGTGATTAGGTGTTGTTTCATGGTGAGAACGTGTTGTGAAGGTGGATGCCGTAATTGGCGAAAGACTGTTGGTGTCAGTTACTTGTATTGGGGTTAACGTCAAGAAACCCGGTGGGGGTGTAACTTCTCTTTCTTGATCCACGCCGGAAAAGCAGTGAGTACGTTTGACTGGTTATTTGCTTGGAATAACGAGACCAATTGTAGCGTGTCTCACGGATGGCGCCACTGATTGTACAATAATTTGCACGACCAGGCCTTCGATGATGATCAAAGGATATAGGGGATGTTTTGGTTGAGCCAAGCTTGTGTCTAACTTGAAAATAAGAAATACGAAGACACTACGTTAAGTGATTGTGCAGGGGTTGGTGTTGGATCGATGTACTCTGATCAAACTACTTTTGTAGCTTGTAAAGATTTAATAATATTAAGTAAACTTAACACTATTAATATTGAAACACTGTTTAACCTTGTAAAGTATGCGGAATCTACTAACACAAAGCTTAAGAAGAACTTTTATATTAACCAAACTTTGAACCTGCTTTGTTACACAGATTCACTAACAATCCCTAACTATTTATCGACTTTTTAACAACTCTAAAACTTATAAAACTTATATCGACTAATACCCCTTAAGGCTCTTTATATAGATAACCTTAAGTCGGTTTACAACATATAATCCTTGAACGACAAGTCATTATCCCTAACTAATTCTAGAATATTAGTTCAATATTACACATTAATCCTTAGCTAATATTGCACATAAGTCCTTGTTTCCTTCGAAGTACTTTAAACATTCTTCAGTAACAGCAGTACTTTGACTTTTACCTTCAGCAGTACTTTGACTTTATTCTTCATGCAGCAGTACTTTGACATACAGAAGTACTTTGATATTTTATATCCAAACAATCCTCCCCTAACTTGAACTCCACTTGCTTGATTTCAAGTTTCTTTGTTATCTTTAATCTTCAAATCTTTAATCATTCAGAAAGATTGTTTCTTTATTTCTTTGTCTTCTATCTGTCATGTGTCAAAGTACTCTTCATCAGCATTTTTTCTTTCAATAAATCTTCTCAACAACTCAGCAACATTTTGGTACAATAATCATCAAATCTTTAAAAGTTTCATACTATTCTCATCACTTCCAGGTGTGTTAACTCCTGTGAGAGGTGAATCATTGAAAATTATGATTTTTAGCAAATCATCAGCTATCAACGGATTTGAGTAGTCTTTACCAATAGCCGTTTGCTTTTGGACTAGTTAGTTCTTTGATATCAATCATGGTGAACTAATTACCAAAAATGGATTTTCCACAGCCTTTACCACAAGCCATTTTTCCTTATGGGCTAGCCAACTCTTTACTTATACAGATATGGTGAGTTGAAACCATACAATTTTTAGTAAATTGTCAACTAAAAACGGATTTGATTATCACATCAGAGCCGTACCCTCATGATGAGTCAAACTCTTTCTTGTCTGTTAAACATGGTGAGTTGATTACCATTTGTTGTGCAGTATAAATACTAACACCATGTGTTTCTTTTCAAATCCTTTTACTTTTCTATTAAACATCAAAATATTTTACTTTATTTTAAAGGACTTATACTGGTTTATATCAGCAAGCAGTACTTTGTTAAAGTACTGTTTGTCTTTGCAGTACTTTGAAAAATACTTATTTTACAAAACAAATCATACCAGTATTATGCAATATTACTCTTCAGACTTGATCCATCTGATAAATAGCTTAATATCATCCAAAGCTACCTCAGATTCATCTTCAAGTTCCATTCCATGATCTAGCATTCTGAGCATAATTTCTCTAATCAATGGATATCTCCTCTCAGTAAGCATATGAATCATAGTACCATCTTCCATCTCTAGTGTATGAACTCCTGATGACTCAAAGAATCTCCATCTTGTGATTTCCCAATTCTCTTGATCATTCCACAGAGGATCAACACTTGTTTCTTCAGTTTCCCAGATGGTAATTAAGTCTCCAAGCAAAATTAATCCCACTCCTGCTTCAATCTCTGCATAGTATGTCTGCACTTGCACATATAAATCATACAGATCTGCCCTTGTGATACAATGCAACACATCCCATAACATATTGAATGTTGTGAAGCTTTCATCTTCTCTGTTGAACATAAGATAATTCCCTTCTTTTGATTCAACCACAGAGAATGAGATTATCTTGGACTTCTTTCCAGAATCTTCAGCCTTCTTATTCTCAAAGTCTACAACTCTAAAATAGTTTCTAAGTTCATCAACTGTATCTTCATAAATCATCTTCAACCTTTTTGTTAGTTGATCATCTTGAACTACTTTCTTTCTTTTCAATCTTCTTTCCTCAGCTTGTTCCTTTCTGATATCTTCTAATTTCTTCTTTCTATCAACTTCCATGGGTACAAAATTTTCTACTTCTTTTCTGATATCTTCTTGTACTTTATCCCACAGAGCTTTCACTTATGGATACCTCATTCTATGTAAATTCTTGTATCCTCTTCTTCTCAAGAAACTTATCATCCAGTTCCTCTCCTGAGCAATAGTCATTGGCTTCTTTGTAATTGGCCTACTAACTTCTGCCAAATACTCAGCATCATACTCAGCTTGTTGCTTTCTAGCAAGCTCTTCATCCTCTGCAATCTTTAATTCTCTGATCTGAGCAATAGAAAATTTCTTCTTTTTCTTCTTAATATCTTTCTGAACCTTGATCCCTTTCCCTTTATCTTTTGGATCTAGCTCTTCTGATTCAGAAGTACTTTCAACATCTTTTTGTACATGCTCAGAAATATGTATTCCTCCAGTAGGTCTCCTCAAATTCATCATAACTTGAGCAATTGTTTCATCATCACTTGCAGTATGTACTCTTACTTCTTCTTGCTGTACAAAAGCAGAAGGACCAGCTTCATCTTCATAATTCATTGTAGAAGGTCCAGCTGCAGTGACTCCACTTTCATCAATATTCCTTGAAGAAGTACCTTGCTCAGCAGTACCTTGCAGACTTATGTTTTCTGCAGCAGTACTTTGAACACCAGCACTTTGAATATTCTGTGCATCCACATCCTGCTTAACAATTTCTTGCTCATCATCTTCTTGCTCAGTATCTTTCTCTTGTGCAATATTCACATCTTCTTGTGCAATATTCATATCCTCTTCAATATAGTTTTCTAGTACAAAAGTCTTTGGACTTTCTGGATGTTGCCACAAATGAGCATCTTCTGAATATTTAACCTCAGCATCATCTTTATCCAAATTCTCATCTTGATTCCTCCCCAATTTGGTAAATGATGACCTCCTATGCTTCCTCTTGGATTTAGAAGACTTCTTTGAAGATTTTGACTTTGGCTTATGAGACTGCTTCTTTTCTTTCACACAAAGCCTAAAATTCTGAACAAGAGGCCAAACAAATTTCTTCAACCTTCTGAACTTCTGTCTTAGCTTCTTGATTTCTGCAGCCTGAGCATTAACAGTTGTCTTCATCTTCTCCAATTCTTTAGTCAAATCAGAAGGACTCATAGCACCTTCAACTCCCTCATCTCCTCCAGGTGTTTGAAACCCACCTTTGGAAGTATAATCATTGGGAGTAGGTACCTGTGTATCCTCTGAAGCAGTACCTTTAGAAGAAGTACTTTGTGGAGAAGTACCTTGAGCAGAAACAGATTTATCCAAGGAAGCTGACACTGAGGGAGTCCTTTCACTTGAAACACCATGCTGAGGGAAAACAATAGGTGGTGTAGGGGTATGTACTGAGGCAGAATGCTCAGCAGAATCAGGTTGATCATCATTATTAGAATGTGCAGAACCACTATTGTTTTCTTCATCCCTAACAGCATGAGCTACCTCTAACATATAAGCATTGAGAGGTGTATTCCTACCCGAAAAATGTACTCCCTTATGAGACATAAAAGTAAACACTTTAGGTGGCATCCTAATGGTAGGTACATAATCCTGAGGTTTTGGTATCCCATCCAATGGATTCTCTAAAAGTAATTGAACAAATCTAGGATACATTAGAAAAGGTTTTCCAGCCTTAATATGAGTAAGCATACCTTCAAGGATCATGTTTGAGAAATTGAAAGGTTGATTTGTAATAAGACCAACAAAGGCAGAAGCTATGGAATGGCTAAACTGATCCCAAGCAGTACTCTTTGGACTCAAACAATGAAGCAAAACATGTATAAGAAATTTCCAATGAGGACTAACCATAGCTTTCTGAAAAGTAAGCTTATTCAAAGGTCCTTCATATCCAATGTCTCTGAGTGTGTTCCAAATCACTTGTTTACCAAACAAAACAGAGCCCCCTTCATCATCAAATAACAGAGCCTCTCTGATTGTTGCTTTTGTGACACGAATAGCTCTCCCAGGAACTGTAGCAGTAATAATATCCTCTCCATCTTCAACCTGTGACCTTGTTGTATCCCAAAACACTTGTATCCAAGGTCCAATAATCTCTGGGTTGACTAGGATTCAGTAAAAGATGTTGGTTCCAATGAGAAAGTCAATAATTCCATGAAAGTCAAGGTTATCTTGGGTTTTCTCAAGGTTTGCTATCATGTTATGTTTGGTGTTGGTTCGTCGATTGGCCATGGTGTTTAGGTTTAGAGAGAGAGAAGTAATGATCGGTGAAAAGTATGAATGAGTTTAAGTAACAAGAAAGGTGAATAAGGGTGAATAAATAAGAGAAGATATGAGGTATATAAGGATAAGATACAAAAAATCACGGTTAATTAATAATTTTACCGTTAGTTTTGGAAGTGATTATCCCCATATCTTTCGAAAGTTTGTTTGCCGCAAATCTGACCGTTGGAACAGTATCTGACACGTCAGCGTACCCTTAATAGCACCAAGCAGTACATTTCATAAACTATGGAGCAGTACCTTCCGTTATAAACCCACACAGTATGTTGACCAAAGTACTTTCCCAAAAAAAATCTTGAATGTTGACTATTTGACCAAAATATCTTTGAAAGTCAACCCTGATTAATGACTATCTCCCCAAATAAATGCCCAAAACTACCATGGTAAGTGAACTTCAATACACTTCATTCAATGACCATTTACCTTTACTGTCCTAATAAAAGCAACTTCACCAACAACAAATTTCATTCATCTTTATCTTCACTTTCAGAACACAAAAACCAATAAACACAATGAGTCATATTCCTTTTATCAACATCTCCTCTGACTCTGAGGGCTCCACTGATTCAGAGATAAGCTACTACTCTGATTCTGAGTTTGAAGATCCAGGATGGTTGGACTACTTCCCTCCCCATGTTCAATGGATGAGACCCAATGAATCTTCCTCATCAGTAAGTGTTGCAAATTCTTCCATAACTGATGCAGCCAGCACTACCAACAAAAAGCCCAAGAAGAAAAAATTTGTCCCTGGTTCATCTCTGGCTAATGAGCTGCCACATGCTTTGACTCAAGCCCTGGAATCAGCAATAGAGAACATGAAGTGGCCTGCTCCAAGGAAAGAGAGACCTCCCAAACAAGTTCTTGGCCTGGCTTGCCTAAGAAAGCAGGCTTCTTTTGATGACAAGAGAAAAACTGCTCAAAAGGGAAAGCATAACTATGAGGGCAAGGGAAAAAGGCCTATAGAGTAGGTGTGTGAAGCTTGGTAGTAGGTTGTGGTAGATGTTGGTTTGTTTAGCCTTGTGTTGTCTGTGTCTGTGTCAGTAGCTTGGTAACAACAATGATGATGTATGAACTTTCTAAATAGTTGTTGTAAGAACTTGCAGAATGATGAATAAAATCTTTTCTTTTGAATGATACATGTAGCCTCCCCTCAAATAATGACTAACTAATAACTACTAATGCCTCCCCTCAAAAATAGCTTACATATTAATCATGCCAATACTCACAACTAAAAAGGTGAATCTTGAAACATCAAAGCCCTTTGTGACTAGATCTGCTACATTATCATCAGTATGAACTTTAACCACATTGATAAGCCTGTGTTCATAGCAATCTCTTATAAAGTGATGTCTAATCTGAATGTGCTTGGTCTTGGAATGATACACTGGATTCTTGACAATACAGATAGTACTCTCATTATCAATGTTGATAGGAGTATTTTTGAAATTGAATCCATAATCCAAAAGCTGATTCTGCAACCAAAGTACTTGTTCACAACAACTTGCAGCAGCTACATACTCTGCTTTTGTGGAAGAAGTTGCTGCAATTGTTTGCTTCTTACATTGCCATGACACTAATCTGCTTCCAAGGTACTGGCATCCTCCAGTTGTGGATCTTCTGTCATAGTTATCTCCAGCATAATCACTGTCTAAAAAAGCTTGGAGATGGAAAGGTGAATCTCTAGGATACCATAATCCTAGCTTAGGTTGTTGCCTAAGATACTTGAAAATTCTCTTGACAGCATTCAAGTGGGATACCTTTAGATGACCTTGATGTCTTGCACATAAACATATAACAAAAGTAATATCAGGTCTTGATGCAGTTAAATACATGAGACATCCAATCATAGACCTGTATAGTGTGACATCAACATCTTCTCCTTCTTCATCTTTTCCCAAAGGTTTATTAGTATCCACTGGTGTAGATGTAGGCCTAACAGTTGTGAAATTGAATCTCTTAAGAATATCTGCAACATACTTATCTTGACAAATATAAATTCCACTGCTTGACTGTTGCACTTGAAGTCCCAAGAAGAATGTTAATTCTCCCATTGAACTCATCTGAAACTCTTTCTGCATAAGATCTTCAAATTCCTTCACCATAAATTGCTTAGTAGCACCAAAAATAATATCATCTACATACACTTGGACAAGCATTATATCCTTCTTATCTCTCTTGATAAACAAAGTCTTGTCAATAGCTCCTCTCCTATAACCATGTTGTAGTAGAAAATTGGAAAGTCTTTCATACCATGCTCTTGGAGCTTGATGAAGGCCATACAGAGCCTTGATTACCTTGTAGACTTTGTTTGGGTGTACAGGATCTTCAAAACCAGGAGGCTATTTGACATAAACTTCTTCTGTAATTTTGCCATATAGAAAAGCACTTTTAACATCCATTTGATATACAGGAAATCCCATATAGGATGCAAAAGCCAAAAAATAGCCTGTGGCTTCAAGCCTTGCCACAGGAGCAAAAACTTCATCATAGTCTATTCCTTCTTCCTGTCTATATCCTTGAGCTACTAACCTTGCCTTGTTCTTGATAACATTCCCTCTTTCATCTCTTTTTACCCTGAAGACCCATTTAGTTCCAATCAGTTTCTTTCCATCAAGTAAATCACATAATACCCAAACTTCTTGAAGTTTAAACTGTAGGAGTTCTTCTTGCATAGCTTCCACCCAACTTTCCTTGGCTAATGCTTGTTTGATATTCTTGGGCTCTTCCTGAGATAGAAAACAAGCAAATAAACACAACTTTTGATCCTTGTGATTCACCCTGTTTTGCTTGTAGATAAAACTAAGTAAAGAAGTATGTTGTTGAGACATATTCTTAGCATTAGTCCTTGTGAGCACCCTTGAAGCTGAGGGTCCAATTATGTTGGTAACAGGATGAGTTTTGTGAATTCTGAGAGTAGGAGTTGGTGAGACTTCAAGATTATCTTCCAAATTAGTTAAATCAGGATCATCATTAGAATCTGAGAAAATGCCTTCTTGATCCAATTCATCATCAGTGTCTTCTAAAGTAATCTTGTTTGGATCATCAGTATCTTCTAAGTCAGGCATATTTGAATCATTAATAGTATCAGAATTTATCCAATTTGAAGTATCTAAAGGTTGAAAAGTACTTTTAAATGGATTAGCAGTACTTTGGGGTAAAGTACTGGCAGTGCCTTTTGCCTTCTTCTTTTCTGCTTCATAAGCTCTCCTTTGTTCATCTTCATAAGACTTAGCCATTGTTTCTTGAAAAAGCATCCTAGAAAGTTCATCTTGAATGGCTTGATCTTCATCAGATACTGGGATTTGTGGTGGAACAGTACTTTGAGGATCAACAGTACTGTTAGGTTTAGCAGTACCTTGAGCCTCAGAAGTACTTTTCTTTTCTTCATTGGCATTATCATTTGGCTCATCTTCATATCTTAAATTAACATCATGAACAATGTACTGTGCTTCTTCTTCAGTGGGAGCAGCTTGATTTTCTTCCCTTACAGGTACATAATTCATTGATGAAGACATTAAATCAAGATCAAACAGCCAATCAGGACCTTTACCTTTAGAATTTTCTTGTTCTTCCAGAAAATCAACATGAAGACATTCTTGAACCTTTTTGGTAGCCCTGTTGTACACTCTGAATCCTTTGCTATTGGTACAATATCCCAATAAATATCCTTCATCTAACTTCCCATCAAATTTGCCCAAATTATCAGCAGTGTTTAAGATGGTTAGGGGACATCCAAAAGGTTTCATAAACTTGTTGCTTGGCTTCTTTCCCATGAGTAACTCATAAGGTGTCTTCATTTGAGGTTTAGTCACTGATACTCTATTCAACACATAACAAGCAGCAGTTACAGCCTCAGCCCAGAATGGAACAGGTAATTGAGAGTCTGCAAGCATTGTCCTTGCTGCTTCTATAAGAGTTCTATTCTTTCTTTCTGCAACTCCATTTTGCTGAGGAGTTCTAGCAATACTGAACTCTCTTTTAATTCCTTTCTTGGCACAAAATTCATCCATTAGCTGATTCTTGAACTCAGTCCCATTATCACATCTAATGCCTCTAACCTTGAGTCTTAACTGATTTTCAAGTGCTATTATAAGATCATGAATAGCATCAAAAGTTTCATCTTTAAAGCATCAGAAAAAGACCCAACTAAATCTGCTACAGTCATCAGTTACAACCAAGCAGTACTTCTTCTTGTTCAGACTAACAACTGAAACAGGTCCAAACAGATCCATGTGCAGCAATTCCAAAGGCTCTCTAATGGTTTTCTCATCAATCTTCTTACAAGAAGCCTTGTGCTGTTTACCCTTCTTACAAGCAAGACATGAGTGATCATTCTTGAATGTTTTAGAAGGTAAACCTCTAATTAAATTACCTCTGACCAGCTTATTGATGTTCTTGAAATTGACATGCCCCAATCTTCTGTGCCATTGATGTGCTTCATCCATAGTTGCTCTTGCAATCAAACATGTTGCTCTTTCAGCAGAGTTTACATTCTTTAAGTCTATGTTGTACACATCATTATTTCTTGGTGCTCTCAGCATCACTAAGTTTCTATCTTCTAACTTGAAATCAGGAGAAAGTATAAGACATTCTGTGTCAAAAAATAACACAGGGTACTTCTTATCACAAATCTGAGAGACTGTCAAAAGATTGAATTTGAGCTCCTTCACATATCTAACATCTTCAAAATCAAGGTTTCCTGCCTTGATAGTTCCTTTGCCAGTTATTCTTCCTCTAACAGGATCATTCCCAAATGCAACTTTACTCCAAAATAAGCTTTAAAATCTGACAAGAGCTCCTTTTCTCCTGTCATACTGCCAGAGCAACCACTATCTACAATAAGATGATCTTTAAGCTCCTCCTATGGGTTGCCCTGCATTCACATGAAAAATGTTAGTTATTTTTAGGAACCCAAGCCATTACTGACTTGTGTTCCCCTTGTGGAGTGACATACTCAAAATTTTTGTCACACCCCCAATTTACCTGACTTGCAGCGGAATGGAATACCTGGGGTGTCTGTCATAGCATCACAGTTACGGTTACATTGAACGACCTAAAGTGTCGTTTGGAAAATACTTCGTTTGATCAATGAAATTATTCAGACTTTACAAAATGAGGTCCCCAAAAGGTGTTGCATGTTTATGTAAAACAAGTCATACTAGATCAAACGTTTACATAAGTGCATGAAATAATGGTGAGACGCGTCGACTCCGCGACTCTATAAAGGTCCAAATGCATGCCACATGAGCTACCTTAATAACCTGAAATACATTGCTAAAACGTCAACACGAATGTTGGCGAATTCCATAGGTTTATAAAATGTAATGTTGTACGGCCACCACTAGTAAAAGTGCAAGATAAAAGTCAAGTAAAATAGTACAATAGACCTTAAGCTCATGACCCCGAAGCTAGACTGTTGAAATTATATCCCCCTCCCGAATGTTTTACCAGAACACTCCCAAAATGTCAGACATGAAATGCATCCGCTTACTGTTGGTAATATCTACCACGGATGGAGGCGTCACCCTCGATAGATCTATCCACTCACTCTCGCTTAATAGGCAAATTAACGGTCCATGATAATAAATAGGGGACTTTAACAGGTTGGTAAGGCAACTTAAGCAATGTACATATGTTTTGGTACTTGGGCTCGTACTAAAATGGTTGATGCAATGTATTCCCCCGTGGAATTTGAAATCAAAATATTGAATTAAAAACGGGGCTATGAAGACTCATATTAAACTGATGATACTGTGATGAAGTGAAATGAACAACAATGAACGGTTAGCTGCCTCAACCTAATATGAATGATGAACGATCTAATTTAGATCACAAAATGAACAACAATGAACGGTTAGCTACCAATCTACTCTTTGGAAAATACTTGTTGTTATCAAAAATATACATTTTCCAAGACTTAGGAAAATATGGCTACTAGAAAAATAAAACTAGTTGAAATGTCATTCTTATAGTCATGTTTTGTAAGTGTCCTAAGGGATTGAGATGGGGGATATCACCCTCATCCTATTGTACCTCAACGTTTTTTGGATAATGAATTTTGCCAGGGTGAATAACCCTTTTACCCAAAAAAAAAAAAAAAAAAAAAAAACTAGTTGAAATGTATATATATATATATATATATATATATATATATATATATATATATATATATATATATATATATATCGTATGTATCAATGTTAGTGTTGAAATCCTCGGTTTGATACGATATATATCGTATGTATCGTATGTATCAATATATATCGTATATATATATACGATATATATATATATATATATATATATATATATATATATATATATATATATATATATATATATATATATATATATATATATATATATATATATATATATCGTATGTATCAATGTTAGTGTTGAAATCCTCGGTTTGAAATCCTTGATATAACGCCTTGTAGTGATAAAAATATACTTGTAATCACTAATACTTCATTAGTTATGAATTTGGGTACTTGGTATTATTTCTAGAAATCTAGAGTTACTACGTAGTTTTAGTGTTGTTATTTTCAAAAGCTGTCAAAATAATATAAGTTTTGCCGATATTGAAACGTGAATATCTTTGTCGTTATAAGTCCGTTTTACTTGTTCTTTATATCCACGGTTACGTCTTAGTATGTAGTAATATATTTTAGAAAGCTTGGCTCCTCCGGGTTACGTCTAAAGCCTCGTTTTTTCCGACGAAAAACGTCCAACAGCATGTATTTTCAGAAAATATACTTTTCGTCAATAAACTTGCAAAAATCATAACTTCTTCGTTATAAACTCTTTTTAATCCGTTCTTTCGCCTACGGATTCGTTTTTGAAAGTATTTTCTAAAATTTTTTCCAAAGTTTACTTTATGTTTACTGATTTTCCTGGATTTACAAAAATGAGACAGAAATAAATGTTAACGAATTTATTCGGGATAAAATAAAGTTGTAAAAATGTTAAAAATATGTTGGGTACAAGTACTAAGTGTTCGGGTGATTATTGTTTAGTTTTCACAAAAATCGTCGTAATATTTATAAGCTTACGTTATAAATAAAATAAAATTCCAAAATACTGGGTAAATGAATATAATAACTTTTATGATGATAAAATGGATATAAAAATATGTCAGGACCACTGTAGGAATATTTAGATATATTCGTCGTGTTTATTAACCGGGTGTTAACGTTTATTTATAAATAATTATAAGGAAAATGTTGAATGTATCAAATATATAAATTTGAAAATCCTAAGAGTGGTATAACATGTAAATGACCTACTGATGATATGCAGACTGTCTCTAGTCCGTATGCAATGTCCTTACCGATAATGAAATGAATTCGCACCTAAACCCATACGGTTACGCGAATTTTAATACCCGTAAACTAAATTTACGATGAAATGAGTAATGCAAGTGAATAGTGAAAATTTTTCCGGCAATGAATAGTGTTCAGTGAATAGTAAAATTCTCAAATGTTTCTCAGAATATCAAATTGACCTCGAAAATGATGAATAGTAAAACAATGAATAGTGTTTTGATGAATAGTGATTTATGAATAGTAAAATGTCAAAGTTTGGGAAATGACCTGAAATGGTGAGTTGTGACAGTCTTCCCCTCTAAAAGGAACTTCGTCCCGAAGTTCAGTTTATGTTGGTCTCTGAAGACGTATTGGTGAAAAGGTGATGATATTCGAGAATTCCAGCGAACTCTCACGATAGGAATTCGACTCTGCTTCAACTGTTCGACCTAACTATCCATGATTTCTACTTGTTCTCCTACAAGGTTTATGTTTGACTTTGGGTTGGATTCCTTTCCAAATGGAATTATGAGTGACTAATCTGAAAAGATGATAATACATGGTTGTGTAATCCTGTTGTTCTCTATCAAGGCTCAAGGCTGACGGTCACTAGGCCTACTCTGTCTGAAATATTACATGGTCCGGTGTATATCGGGTTTAACATTCCAAGTTTTCAGAATGATATCATGCCTTTCCTAGGCAAAACTTTCTACATAACTCTGCCTACCAACTTGAAGTTTTAATGGTTTACAACTTATTGAACTTGTAACTGATTCTTGACTTGTAGGAAATTTCTGGTTATTTCATGAATGCCTACTAGACTAGTATGTTGGGCTTTTCCAAATTTCGATCCGTCAATGGATATTGGCACTTTGACCATAGAGTGCCTCAAATGGTATAGTCTCTATGCTCGCGCGATAACTATGATTGCAACTGAATTTGGTTTATGATAACTGGTTAGTCTAACCATTTCTAGGGTCAATAACTCATGCTTTGAGCATACTTTCCTATATTTGAATTGTTCTCTTGCTTTGACCATCGGTCTGAGGATGATAGGTGATGTTTACATCTAAATGGGTTTCTGAAGGAAATCCTGAAATGATTGCTTGAAGTCCAAGGTGAATCGGTTTCCTTAACAGGAATAACTAAAATGGGTACAATAAACCTTTGTGACTAATTCCACAACGTTCGGTCCTTCGAACTTGGCGTTATCTGAAAGGGATAGAATATAGGTAACAATTTGATTCCTTGTGTTTTGTTCCAATGGATGATAAGACATATGTCCTTCTTTGTCTATTGGGTTTGGTCTCCACTACTGAAGTTCGTGATTAATTTGTGATGTCCTTCCTAATTCCTTCATCATATATTCCAAATATTCTTTATTGTCAAGTCACAAATCCTAAATGCATAAGCGATGTTGTAGGGAAATTGGTTCTGGAAATTTGTCTCGCGATTGTGAGTTTTGGTTGAAATCTCTTTCTGAATAAACGAATTTAGAAAATGGAGCAAATGATTTACTAAGTAATATTTTTCCTGATGATTCAAAATTTCGATAGTTATGAAATAGAAAAAATGTTTTCAAACATGTTGTGATTAAGACTGCTTACCAAAGTTTGATGTCTATGTATATTTCTCATTGCACAATAGTGTTGCTAAAGATTGACCAAAAAGGATCGTACTTGTTCAAAATAGGAATTTCAGAAATCATTTTTCCACAAGGTATGTGATTTATGTAAACACATCAACTTTATTTAAAAGTGAAAACACTAACAAGGATAAAATGGTAGAATAGGAAATGTTCGCTTAAATGCATAGATGTCTAACATTTAGTTCCTGAGGTTGGATAATGCCTATTGGTGGTTATCAGGCATAACTACAAGCATAGGTATTTAGACTAACTTAAGTCCTGAAATAGTTTATCGTTATAATTGGCAAGGCGAACGCATCACTTGATGTTGTGTCGATGAATGTCTATTCTGTTTTCCCATGTAGATGAGGAGATATGTTCCGGTTTGATCCCTTACTTGGTATGAAAGTGAGGTTATCGGAAATTTCTAGAGACATAATGCCTTAGAGGAATCTACGTCGATATTCTTGATTCAAACAATTGTCCTTTGTGAAAACTTACTGCAGGAAAGTTTATGTATGGATGAGGCCATGTTTAAATGAAATGCTCTACAGTCTCAATTAAAAGCTTGGTTTATTTCTATTGTGTTGTCCTGCGGACATTTATATTGAGTTCAATCCTGTAGCTCAGTCTAGCTAGTACCCTTAAACGATAGAATTTGACAAATAAGTTAGAGATGGTGATTCGGATGGTCTCGCAGTATCTTAGAATTTGTTGTTGAGTTATGAATTCTCTCACTATATACTTCTAGTCCTGGTTAGTAGTTCTGTAATCCTTTCGTTGCTTTTATTGTATAGAGGAATCCTGCATGTAATTGATATGGAAAGTCTCTCTTAGGGAAGTCACTGGGAAAATCCAACTTAATGGCTAAGTGGGTGACAGGTGGGGTAAGTATCCAGGGATAGTTCGGCAAAAGGGATGTTTATGGAAGAGTTCCTTTGCTTACAAAACTTTTAAATGAAGATTGTTATTAACAATCCTTTGAAAAGGTAATTATTTCCTTCATGACATAATCCTTCCTGAATTTTCCATAGGTGATCAGGCTATGTACAATTGAGGACTAATGATGCGATGTTAGATTTTGTCAAAATATCATAATTTTTCTCAAAAGTTTTAGATGGTGTTCAACGCATTGTTATTAAAATGGTATCCTGATGTTTTCTTTCAAGTAACATGAAAATTGCCTCGCGTAATAATAGTAAATACTTGGTGTAATGACAGAAAATCAATTTATAGGATGGTAATAAAATAGCTTACTTCAGAAATTTTTTTGTAAAACAATTTCTCCATATGATAGTAAAATAGCTTGAATGATGTATTGGATACGTGGGTGAATCTTGTCGAATGGTAATAGTCTACTAATTCGTCAAAAACGAAATCAACCTAATCCTTAATAAGACAATGATAAAATGTCGCGAAACGATTGAAGTCTGAGCAATTGGGATAGAAAATGGAGTAAACGATGGTTATGATTATCACAGAGGTATCAAAGGATAGACATTACATTGGATAGAAAAGTGCTTAATACAACTAGGTTATGTCATCGTACCAACGGTAAGTACAAAAGGAAAGATACAACCCTAAAGGGCTCGAACTAAGGTTTATATATTGAAACAAAGCTCCTCCTGCTGAAGCATTGTTGTTATCCTTGATGTTGCTAAAATCCTGGTGGTTCTCTTTCAACAGCTCACGCTATTCCTCGAGCGATTTAGTCTTGATTCCAAGTTCCTGATTTTCCTTGTTCCTTAGCTCCGGGCAGTCGTTCTTGAAATGCCCTAAGTTTCCACATTTGAAGCAACTCCCTGGGATCTTATGATTTGTGAGTTTCCTACAATCCTTAGTCCGATGACCCTGCTTCTTGCACACTCCACACGGTTTACTGCAATGATCTCGGTGATGTTGATTACACAGGTTGCAGTAAGGTAACTTTCTAGTATACCTTCTCTTTGTATGCGGTTCTGCAGCAAAGGCTCTATTCACTTCTTGTCCTTTGGGTGATTGTTGAGCAGCGTTGCAACCTAGATTGTCGTTCCACTTCCTTTTATTGTCACTATTGTTTCCTGATGTCTTGGCGTGAACTATGAGTTCCTTTGCTTCGATCGCCATTTTGATAGCTTCAGACATGGTATTGGGTTCCCATGCGATGACCAACATACGAATTTCATGGGAGAATCCCCCAATGTACCTTTCAATTTTCTTGCTTTCCGGTTCATCCATTGCAGGACCTAGTCGTGTTAATTCATAAAAATGAGTAGTGTACTCGTCAACATCATTTCCTACCATGGTAAAGTTTAGTGTTTCCTGTTCCTTTGCTCTTAATTCACTTCCTACACCAAATGTTATACTCATCATCCTTCTTAGTTTCTCCCAAGAGTGTGAGTAAGCAGCATCAACTCCACCATCTTAATATGTTTGGTCCACCATTCCTGGGCATGATCCTGAAAAGTGCATGTGGCGAACTTAACCTTGTCATCCTTACGACAGTCGCCACATTGAAATATTGTTTCTATTTCTTCGAACCATTTGAGAAATTCCTTTGTGTCTCTAGTTCCGCTAAAGGAGGGAGGATTGCACCCCATAAATTCCACGTGAGTAAGTTCCTTAGTGAGGGCGGTGGCTATGTTCTTGGCAATGACTTGCCCAACAACAGCTTGCGTCATGCTTGGAGTGGTTTGCTTAAATCTCTCTTCATCAAATCATAAGAGACCATGAGGATATAGTTAATAAAAGTCATCATATTCACAACACGTGAATATAATACATGAAAATTTCGGTCTACGTGAACCGGTATCACAAATAACACAACCATTTCTTACATAGTAGAGTCACACTTGATATAGTTTTGTTTGTACAACAATCAAAAGACAACAAGTTCTTTAGACTATGTCCCACACTTTCTGTGGCTAGGATAATAGTAAAAGCTAGTGAGGATATAAGTCTGGTCTAGAGACTTCCTGGTGTCCCTCTGTGTGAAGTCAGGTTTGTGGCATCATAAGGTCGAGATAGTTCTGAAGTGGTGTCTGAAGTTGTACATCTATCAAATCTTAGATAATGTAGGTTCTGAACCATTCCTGAAGAATCTGCGGATGTTCCAGTTGAGTCCGTGATATTTGTATTATCTACTAGATGTTATCTAGTTCATGGCAAGTGGGAATGGAAAAGGAAAATGACAATGGTGGTACTAGTGAATGGAATACCATCCTCTTTCGCGCTACTTCGCGACATCTAAGAGGTAAAACTAAAGTACGCACTGTGGGACGACCAATAGTGTAATAAGTAATTGATGGTGGTGGTAGTACCTGAGTAGTGAGTGTTCTACTAGTGATGGAAAGAAACATACTATCTTCCTTGTAATAAACATCCTAATAAGTCCATTAAGATTAAGTCTGAATACTCTACCAAAAGGTATTCTATGTATGGGCTGAATGATAGGAAAACCCTGTTCCTATGGCAAATCAATAGTGCTAATGGTGGTGTAAGTGCAACTGGTGGTATAATGGTAGTGGAAGATGACAAGGCATCTTCAATGTCGGAATCCGATAAAAGGATGTCAGGGTGAGTATCTGAAGACATGTCACTTGTGAACCAGGTCAATAAAATGATATATATATATATATATATATATATATATATATATATATATATATATATATATATATATATATATATATATATATATATATATATATATATATATATATATATATATATACAAATATGAGTATAAATAACTCGCACAGGGTATGCATGAAACAACATGTATCATGATTATGCACTTATGATGAAATGATGAGATGCTATGATGATGCGGTTATAGTCTAGGGTCCAAGATACATCCTAGTTCGCTATAACCTTAGCTCTGATGCCAATCTGTCACACCCCCAATTTACCTGACTTGCAGCGGAATGGAATACCTGGGGGTGTCTGTCATAGCATCACAGTTACGGTTACATTGAACGACCTAAAGTGTCATTTGGAAAATACTTCGTTTGATCATTGAAATTATTCAGAGTTTACAAAATGAGGTCCCCAAAAGGTGTTGCATGTTTACGTAAAACAAGTCATACTAGATCAAACGTTTACATAAGTGTATGAAATAATGGTGAGACGCGTCGACTCCGCGACTCCATAAAGGTCCAAATGCATGCCATATGAGCTACCTTAATAACCTGAAATACATTGCTAAAACGTCAACACGAATGTTGGTGAATTCCATAGGTTTATAAAATGTAATGTTGTACGGCCACCACAAGTAAAAGTGCAAGATAAAAGTCAAGTAAAATAGTACAATAGACCTTAAGCTCATGACCCCGAAGCTAGACTGTTGAAATTATATGCCCCTCCCAAATGTTTTACCAGAACACTCCCAAAATGTCAGACATGAAATGCATCCGCTTACTGTTGGTAATATCTACCACGGATGGAGGCGTCACCCTCGATAGATCTATCCACTCACTCTCGCTTAATAGGCAAATTAACAGTCCGTGATAATAAATAGGGGACTTTAACAGGTTGGTAAAGCAACTTAAGCAATGTACATATGTTTTGGTACTTGGGCTCGTACTAAAATGGTTGATGCAATGTATTCCCCCGTGGGATTTGAAATCAAAATATTGAATTGAAAACGGGGCTATGAAGACTCACCTTAAACTGATGATACTGTGATGAAGTGAAATGAACAACAATGAACGGTTAGCTGCCTCAACCTAATATGAATGATGAACGATCTAATTTAGATCACAAAATGATGTTATGAATGTCTATGCACATGTTTCCTATACCACTCTACTCTTTGGAAAATA
Organism: Artemisia argyi; assembly: GCA_030686995.1. NCBI lineage: Eukaryota > Viridiplantae > Streptophyta > Magnoliopsida > Asterales > Asteraceae > Artemisia > Artemisia argyi. The sequence continues at coordinate 99,796,994 of CM060682.1, forward strand.
CTTGTTGTTATAAAAAATATACATTTTCCAAGACTTAGGAAAATATGGCTACTAGAAAAATAAAACTAGTTGAAATGCATATATATATATATATATATATATATATATATATATATATATATATATATATATATATATATATATATTGTATGTGTCAATGTTAGTGTTGAAATCCTCGGTTTGAAATCCTTGATATAACGCCTTGTAGTGATAAAAATATACTTGTAATCACTAATACTTCATTAGTTATGAATTTGGGTACTTGGTATTATTTCTAGAAATCTAGAGTTACTACATAGTTTTAGTGTTGTTATTTTCAAAAGCTGTCAAAATAATATAAGTTTTGCCGATATTGAAACGTGAATATCTTTGTCGTTATAAGTCCGTTTTACTTGTTCTTTATATCCACGGTTACGTCTTAGTATGTAGTAATATATTTTGGAAAGCTTGGCTCCTCCGGGTTACGTCTAAAGCCTCGTTTTTTCCGACGAAAAACGTCCAACAGCATGTATTTTCAGAAAATATACTTTTCGTCAATAAACTTGCAAAAATCATAACTTCTTCGTTATAAACTCTTTTTAATCCGTTCTTTCGCCTACGGATTCGTATTTGAAAGTATTTTCTAAAAATTTTTCCAAAGTTTACTTTATATTAACTGATTTTCCTAGATTTACAAAACTGAGACAGAATGTATAAATACTTGTTACAAATCCATTTTTCATGTTCAAAACTAGTTTCTACTTCAACCAAATCTCTTGCAAACACCACAAAGCTATACTAATCCTACCATACACCTTCTTAGGGTGCAATGGGTTCCTAATCACTACTAATCATGTTAATTTAACAAAGGAACGCCTAAATCAAAATCTAGGGTTTGTATGATCAAAAAGTTAACAAAAATAATGTGGTATAGCTAACTTGTACATGAAATTAAGCATGAAAACCATAAGATACAAGTATTAATTAGATGAAATCATGAAAATAAATTTGATAACTCACTTTGAAATAATAGGTGATTAGATGATGAGAAATCTTGTGTTACTTGTGTTTATGTTGCAAGAATCTTGATTAGAATGATAAAAGGAACAACTTTGTAGCTTTAAACTTTGAAAAATCATCACTTGATCATGGTGTTCTTGGTTGTGTCATGGGTTTTGGGGAAGAAAAGAGAGAATGAGTAGCTTTTGATTCAAAAATTTGTGTATGTTTATGTTTTAGGTGTTTTCGTAGATATTTAGTTAGGTTATAATGTATAATACTAGTACATAAGTCATAATGTTAAAAAGAAATCACATGGTGTCTGGGGGGGGGGGGCATGTGGCCAGTTTTCAATGTGGAAAAGAGTAGCAAAATGAGTTTTGAGTTGCTTAGGATAAGTTAGTGTAGTATTAGTTGTGGTTTAGTGTAAGTATTAGTTATAATCGGCTACCGGGTTTGCTAGAAATAAATGTTAACGAATTTATTCGGGATAAAATAAAGTTGTAAAAATGTTAAAAATATGTTGGGTACAAGTACTGAGTGTTTGGGTGATTATTGTTTAGTTTTCACGAAAACCGTCGTAATATTTATAAGCTTACGTTATAAATAAAATAAATTTCCAAAATACTGGGTAAATGAATATAATAACTTTTATGAAGATAAAATGGATATAAAAATATGTCGGGACCATTGTGGGAATATTTAGATATATTCGTCGTGTTTATTAACCGGGTGTTAACGTTAAATGTATCAAATATATAAATTTGAAAATCCTAAGAGTGGTATAACATGTAAATGACCTACTGATGATATGCAGACTGTCTCTAGTCCGTATGCAATGTCCTTACCGATAATGAAATGAATTCGCACCTAAACCCATACGGTTACGCGAATTTTAATACCCGTAAACTAAATTTACGATGAAATGAGTAATGCAAATGAATAGTGAAAATTTTTCGGGCAATGAATAGTTTTCAGTGAATAGTAAAATTCTCAAATGTTTCTCAGAATATCAAATTGATCTCGAAAATGATGAATAGTAAAACGATGAATAGTGTTTTGATGAATAGTAAAGTGTCAAAGTTTGGGAAATGACCTGAAATGGTGAGTTGTGACAATTTTTGAGTATGTAATCGCCACTTTCTTTGAAAACATGATCAAGAATTAAGGTTTTTGTTTCCAAAACTGTTGGTTTATCATGATCAATTTTCCCTTTTTCACCCTTAACCTCTGAAAGTACTGGTTCTACCCCAGCAGTACTTTCTTTCTTAACCCATTTAGTTGTAACATTAGGAGTTGGGTTCTTGGTTCTAGCATCTTTTCTTGTGTTGTAAGGCCTTCTAGGTTTGTAATGGTTGAACCTCCTTGGTCTTACACTTGAGTGTTTGCTAGAAGCATCTTGGTTAGGGAACTTTCTATCAGTATTTTGTGAAGGTACTGAGGGTTTGGAGTATGACCTTTTCTGATGAGGGTACCTATAGTCTTTTGAGAAATTACTATGGTTAACCCTATTTGTATAATTCCAAACTGGCTTGTTCTCCCTATGACTTGGTTGTGCAGTTCTGGTCTTTGGATATTTACTTAAGTATTCTGAATGATAATCACAGTCTTTAATCAAATGATGAGGACTATAACATACATAACAGACCTTTGGACCAATATCCCCAAATCCCCTTCCGTAAGATTTTCTAAAATTAGCAGTATTTTGAAAGTATTTTCTTTGAGGTACTGCTGAATGATCAGCAGTACTTCGAAAAGTGTTTGAAGGTACTGCTTGTTTTGAAAACTTGTTCTCATCAACCTTAGGTGCTTCAACAGACTTTTCTAAAGTTTCAGGGTTAGATTGACTTTTAAGCTTTTTCCTAAACTCTAGATTATCTACACCATAACAGTCAACATCTTTTCTAGGTGGTTGAAAGCTACCTGGGGGATTAGGAACTGCATTATATCCATTTTCTTTCTTAAATACAGGAGGTGTTGGACTAGGGTATTCCTCATCACTAGAAGTGTTTTCATCTAGACTTATGAACTCTTCATCACTAGTGGAGGTATCTACTGTAAGATTTAGTTCCTTGCCCTTAAATGGAATGCCTTCATTGCTATCATTATCATAACCTAGGCCTGTTTTAATATTTGATGTTCTTTGCTTTTCAACAAATTGAACATGTGACACACCTGCTTCATTCCACACAACAAGTTTTTCTAACAACTTATCCCTTTCAGCAGTCACTTTCTCTAGTTCAGACACCTTACATCCTAGTTTCCATTCACTTAACTTAACTAGGTAATCCTATTGTTTATATGTTTCAGCCCATGCTACTTCATTGTTTTCATGTGTAATGATTTTGGCCTCCATTGACTCTAAAGTTAATTGATAACTAGTTATCTCAGCCCTAGCCTTTTGAAATTTATCTCTTTCAGCTACATATTCACTAAGTAACTTTTGATACATATCATTGCACTTAGAGCATACCTCAGAGCTAGTGGATAAACTTGGTAAAGCAGCTACCATAGCAAGCTGAACAGGTGCTTCTTCAAACTCCATACTCCAATCAAAGCTTCCTAGACCATCTCTTGACTCCAAAGCAGCATATCCAGGCTCTTCATCAAATGCTGTGCTCCAGTCTTCCAATGCAACCATTGAATAGGTTACAGGTTCATCATCAAACTCATTGGACCAATCAATCTCTGACAGATTCTCTTGTGCAACCAAGCTTTTGGTTTTGGTTCAGTAATTGGAATCTCTTTTCTTTCAGGCTTGGGTGGTTCAATCATCTTGTTTGCTTGAAACTTTGCAAATTTGCATTCCCTTGCAAAGTGACCAGTCCTTAGACAGTTGAAGCACTCAATCTTGGACTTATCAAATGTTATTCCCTGTTTAGCTCTGAAATTGATGCCTTTTCCTGTCTTATTCACATACTTCTTGATCCTTGCAGTGAGCATGGCAACTTGCCATCTGATATCAATTTCTTCTAAAGCATCATCATCTATTTGCAATACATCTTCTTGATAGGTGACAGGTAGAGATGCTTGTTGAGCAAAGAATGAACATAGAACTTCATCTGAGGTAGGGGTAATTGATTGTGATGAATTGGTGGTGACCATTGTTATACATGGAGCCTGAGTTTCAGTCACAGTACTTTGAACAGGATAAGCAGTACCTTTGTTGGAAGTACTGCTTCTGTTTTCAGAAGAGACAAAAGCAATGTTTTGGGGTTTCTGATGTGTGCTTGAACCTGTAGTACCATTCATCTCATGCTCATACACCTTCAGATTGTTGTAGAGATCATCAAAGTCCATAGTATCTAGCCCTGGTTGTCCTCTGATCATAGTAGCAACTACATGCCATGCTGATGGCAAACTTCTCAAGAACTTCAAATTAGCATCTTCAACTGATGCCTCAGCATCATATAGTTCTAGCATACTCAGAAGATTTTGGAATCTTTCATAAGCAGAATCAAGACCTTTTCTTTCACCAACAGTGAAAGTTTCAAATTGTTGCTTCAGCAAATTCCTATGCATCTTCTTGGAAGCATCATTACCTCCAAACTTCTTCTTTATTGCAGCCCATAGTTGTTTGGCATCCTTGGCATCGTGAAACTTTAATAAGTGACCATCAGGAATAGCAGAAAGCAGTATGTTGAGAGCTTTGTCTTGATTTCTTTTGGTAGCAGCAGGTACAGTTGGTTTAGGTGGTGTTGGTTGTCCAGGTACCTCTACTGGTTCATCAATTTGCATGTTACCATTGATAATCACATCCCACAGTGCATGGTCTGTGATGGCAATGTACTGCCTCATCTTCATGGCCCATAAGTCATATTCTCCCTTCTTAACAATAGGGATTCTAACAGCAGTGATTGAGGGAGCAGGTGCAGCTTCTGTCGATATCTTGAAGGGTTTGTAGTGAAATCGGTTTAAAGGTTTGTCTTCTTAATCAGAGTTTCCAACACAAGCTCTGATACCACTTGTTGGATCGATGTACTCTGATCAAACTAATTTTGTAGCTTGTAAAGATTTAATAATATTAAGTAAACTTAACACTATTAATATTGAAACACTGTTTAACCTTGTAAAGTATGTGGAATCTACTAACACAAAGCTTAAGAAGAACTTTTATATTAACCAAACTTTGAACCTACTTTGTTACACAGATTCACTAACAATCCCTAACTATTTATTGACTTTTTAACAACTCTAAAACTTATAAAACTTATATCGACTAATACCCCTTAAGGCACTTTATATAGATAACCTTAAGTCGGTTTACAACATATAATCCTTGAACGACAAGTCATTATCCCTAACTAATTCTAGAATATTTGTTCAATATTACACATTAATCCTTAGCTAATATTGCACATAAGTCCTTGTTTCCTTCGAAGTACTTTAAAAATTCTTCAGTAACAGCAGTACTTTGACTTTATTCTTCATGCAAGAGTACTTTGACATACAGAAGTACTTTGATATTTTATATCCCAACAGTTGGGCCCTGCGAACCACCTCCGGCGTGTGAATAAGTATTTTGTATGAAACATTTTAGTGAGAATATAGTAAAGTAGAGTTATTGAGATTGCCTACCAGACTTGTGGATAATCTAAGCTATTTATAGGGGAGAAAAACAGCTTGGAGAGTGCTTACACCTTTTTCAGAGATCATGGGGCGTCCCATGATAAGTGGTAACTGCTAGGGGTTAGTGTCTCATTCCTCCTGGTTTAGCGAGAAAGCTAAGGAGGGAGATGAGACGTGGGTTAGACTTGGTCTTCCCCATGTTTGGGCTTGGCAAATTCCCATCTGCTAACTAGGTCATTGGTGACTAGTTTTACGCCAATGAAAGTGTTAGGAGGCTAGCTAGAGCCTACAATTATGTAGGTTTCGAGCAGGACCGAAGGGGAGTCCTTCGACCTGTTCGGAGGGTACATTATCACAATCAAATTTGATAAACAAAAGTATTCTTATTACAATCATATTCTAGTTTCTTTGTTGTGCCAAGAATAATGGTTAAAAATAATCATTTACAAACAAATGAATTATGACTAGTTGAATGACAATAACCCTTTCGACCTATGAAACCACCATCAACTAGTCAAACTTGATAAACAAATGTTACTATGAAACTTAAACATAATTGGATCTTAGAATTAACTTGAAATTGAATTAAAACATGTTATCAGAATCATGAGCAAATCATCATATAATAAACATCATCTAAGCAAGTGCACAAAGGCACTGACCACTCATAGCAAACATAAAAATAAACTCAGAATTTTGAATATTAGAAAACATGATTAAAAGTCTTCAAATGATAGAAATAAGATTATAAATGATGAAGTAATGATACTGATAAGGATTTATTTGATATCTTTTTAAGAGGTCATTTAGTCCCAAAAGGCATATGTATTTGATATAATATTACCTTAAATCATTTCTTTTTGCATTTTAGGTACATGGGACGCAAAATATGAAAACTGGTGCATTTATGGCTATTTTGAATGAAGAAACGAAGAAAAATGACAAAGTCGTGAATCTGTATAAAAAAAAAGATTTCTGGCGGCGTCACACTTAAAAAGTACGTGACGGCTCAGATGTTTTATAAAGAGACGGCGTCAAGTCACACCTGACAGTGTCAGAGATCAAACGGGAAGGCATCACAGCGGCGACTTGCAAAGGACAAAACCCTTATTGCGGCGGGCTGACGGTGTTACAACCCATAACATGATGCCGTCACACTTGTATAACCATATATATTGTCACATATTTTTTATAAATCATGTAATATCTTGGAGGAACCGTTAGGGCACGAATTTCAGAGGCTTTATAAGGGTTTTACAGCCCCCAAAACCTGTGATTCATTGAACTTAAGTAATTCATCTTTAATCATTCAATATGTCCATGTGTTGTTTGATTATGTGTTTTTCTAGTTTTCACTTAAACCTACTAAGCTAAATTTAATTGTGTTTGCTTAGATCTAATGAAACATAGTTATTAATTATTGATTGTCTTCTCTTGTTTGATTGCTTGTTTGCGTTAAGAGTAGGAAAACTAGCTATAATCTGACAAGCGTTAGCTTGAACGTCCGACTTAATGCCTTCACACCCTAGATTGCACTAGTTGGTTTTTTCGTTGTATTTATTGCGTGAGTTGCGGCTTGTAGATAGTAGGAGATCCTAAGGAGATGACTTTTGTCACTTGTAGATCTAGGGTTTTCTAAAGGAAACTGATACACTCATAGAGTTAAGGAATTTGGCACCACCCTACGACAACATAGGAATACAACGCGCAAATTAAGCAAGGACGTGATAATTCGACTAATCAATAAGAGATAACTAGGGTGTAAAGAGATCTAAGTAAACTCGTTTTCCTCAATATAAGAGTTACCACTTTTATTTTCTTGTTAATTAGTTTAATTTTAGTTTAAATAGTTGTAGTTAATTAGTAGCTAAAATGAGCTAATGAAGCTTGCTTTATATTGGAGTAAATAGGGTAGTGGTGCCAAAGTCCTCAAGTATCACATGGGCATGGTTCCAATGAGAAGGGAAATGTTTGGATGGTTCTGGTCATGGCCTTGGTGGATCACCTTGTAAGGTGGGTTGGAGGTGTAACACCCCCATTTTTGACACAGATCACAGCGGAATTTGATCTGGGGTATTACCTCATGGAAACAAAGACGTGATATAGAAAACGACTCGAAAAGAGACGTTTTGAAAAAAGGAGTAATCGTTCATTTATTTTATCAAAGTTTTACAGTAAAAGATATACTTTTACCAAAAGAGAGGTCCCTAAGATACCTTTTTAAAGCAAAAAGTAGGTGAATAATAACTAGTCTGGACGTCCTCATGTCCAGTGCCACACCATGCCAGGGTTCCTAAAGGGATTAAATACCTAGGATAGCATGCTTAAAGGTCAACACTGGGGTTGAGTGAGAGTCATAGGTTTAAGTAGATATAGAGTGAATAAAAGCACCACAGGGTTCAGCTTAAACCCTAGTAGTGGAAAAAGTTAAGAAAGAGAATTATTGCACTAAGCTCATGAAACCGCACGTTAACAGTCCAGATCATGGGGCACTGCAGACCATTACATGATGGGATTGAGATAAGGTTAACTTGCCAAAGTTAAATCTTTAGATATTTCAAGTATAGTACTTATTGGTATCCAGTTGGGGCAAACCAACGGGAGTTGTCAAACTCCAATAGATCTATCAACTATACTCGCGTTCACTTGTGTAAAACTCACAAGTGATTATGATTCATGAATATTAGTTATGTAATGGTGACTGAAAGTAACACTCGTGCAATAACCAAAGAAAAAGACTTGTATTCAGTTAAAAGCATGTATCCCCCTCACTGGGTTTGTAAAGCATTTAAAAGTGAGGCTATGAAAACTCACTTGGGTCTAAGGCAAGTGGGATAGAGGTTTAGACAGCTGACTCACATATCCTGGGTAGTGTAGGTTTGTGTATGTCAAGTCCTAGTTATTGTTTCTATGTTTCTAAAGTAATTACACTTAGGGTTTCTAGATTTAGTTATAACATAACACCGTTCGGGCCATCGTAATTCAGAAGTATAACTCCTCACATGAAGCTCCCTACTATTGTATTATGCTGCCAACATCATACTGTTCGGGCCATCATAATTCAGAAGTGTATAACTCCTCACACAAAGCTCCCTACTATTGAGTTATGTTGTTAATAGAATTTAGATAACATAACACCATTCGGGCCATCATAATCCAGAGGTCATGTAGTAAACATTTGAGGAGCCAGGGCACTTTAATTCGTAAACCAGCAAACTCGTCAAAACGAATACCTAAATGAAACCCCTCACATGAAGCTCTCTAGTATTGTGTTATGTTTTTAAGTAAAACAAGGTTTTTATTATTTGGGGTTTTTGCATATATATCCTTCCGAAAATGCATAATTGCATATATATCCAAAGCATGCATAAAAACCATTATACTATGTGCATCAAAAACTTGTACAAAGGATATATATATGCAATTATTCACTTTGGAGGGATATATATGCAATTATGCCTTATTATTTATATGAAAATAGTCCGTTTATACCCTTCAAGTTTACATATTTACAATTTCTAGCCTAAACTTTCAAATATACATATATTAAACATTTAGCTTTCTAGATTTCACATATTTAGTCCCTATACTTATATATTTCAGAGAAATGACAGAAATGGTCCTTAAACTATATTAACTTTCAATATTTACCTTTATACCTTTAACTTAATAATATTTGCAAAACTAGTCCTTATAAGCTTATAACTTATTTTACTTTCTATCCTAAGGTTTTAGAATTTTTCAAAAAGGTCCTTGTACTTATTACTTCTAAGATATGTCAAAAATAGTCCCTAGACTTAATATTTTCAGAAAATGATCAAGGCTCTAGCTTAGGTTCCTAGGGGTTCTAAGGCATATCATAACTATCCTAGGTCAGTACTAAGCTACTAGAATCAAATATTAAGCTTACCTGGTCGTGGGAAGTCCTAACGTGGGTTTTAGGGTTTCTTGGCTAGGTTTTGACTTTGACAAGGGTTCTAAGCTATACTACTCGACTTCTAAGGCTTCTAGGGGACTAGTACTACAGAACTTATAAGGTAGTGAACAGAGGGGAGGTGTGATTTGAAATGGGAGGAGTTATGACCTATTTATAGGGTGCGTTTGATGTGTTGAGCAAGAAAAGGGAGAAGGAGGTGGCGAGAGGGGGGGGGGGATGACTAAGGGCTGCTATGTGGTGATGCATCACTGGTACAAAAATGGCCTTTCGTCACACATGGTCGATTTCAAACGGTCACACTGTAACATATTTACGTGACTAAATGTATGAAAATAAAATAAACAGCCACACTCGATCCGACTTATGTGACCATTTCGGAAGATATATGTCACACATCTGTGTATTTATGTGACTAGAGGGTAGCTGGTAAATATTTTTGGATCATTTAGTCACATTTAATTTGGGACGTGTGACCGATACAAATTTGCTTTAAGCATTAGTCACACTACAGATATACATATGTGACAAATATATGTCACACAATTGAAGAGTGTGACCAAAATAGATATATAGTCACATGAAGTAATTGTGTATGTGACTAAATTATATAGTCAAGTTTGTCACACATTATTTAAACGTGACTGCAATTCTTTGCTGAATATTTAGCCACATAGCGCTTGGAATGTGTGACAACTGAAAAGTAAGTTTGAAGCGTTAGTCACGATATGCATTTAATAGTGACAAATATATATGTCACACACTTGAAGAGTGTGACCAAATGTCATATATGGTCACACGAAACCATAGAAACATGATTAAGTGTAACAAAAATTTGATACATATGGTCACGTAAGTAAATATGTGTGTCTAAAGTTTAGTGTGTGTTTGGTTGCCACAAACTAATGTGTAGTCACATTTAATTGTAGCACGATCATGTGACTATAGGCTTTACAATAGTCACACCATATCACAAATGTGTATCTAAATTATGTTTATTGCCACATTATAAGGGTATCATATGTGCAATACATTCAAAATAGTCACATTGTGATATTTATGTGACTATTATTTATAGCAAAATGTGAACTCGGTTATCATTAACCTTGATATTAGTTACATTGAGTGTTTGTGTGACTAAATTCAAGATGTTATATATGGTCACATGAAGTATTTATTTAGGTGTCTAAATCATAGTCATATTTTGTCACACATTATTTAAGTGTAGTCACAATTCGATACATATAGTCACACATTTCGGATAACTTATGTAATTTTGAGGGGTTAGATATGGATTTTATAGTCTCTCTAGTTTGAGTCTAATTTGATATTAACTGCATTAATTGAGTTCAGACTATTAGTCGATCATGACTCTTCATTTGCCCCATTACAATGCTGCTAGTTATACTTAGAACTGCTAAGTATAATTAGATGTTGTGATCATTGTGCATATGTTATGGCTTGTGTTTTCATTGTTTCTAGACTAACATTTTGCAGGAAAGGCAAAGAAAAAGCTGTTTGGATTGGAATTTGGGTGAATGCTAGTAACTCAGAACTTAATGCTGCTAGGCATAAATTAATGTTGCTAGGCATAAGTTAATGCTGCTAGGCATAAATTAATGTTGCTAGGCATAAATCAAGCTTAATGAATAGATGAAAAATCAAGCTTTAATGAGCAAGAAAGTTAAAATTCATATAATAATAAACCAAAAAAAATAATAAATAAAAAAATAAAAAATAAAAACATTAGTATCCATAACAAAAGTAAAATAAAGCAGTTCAAACATATAAAAAGTTTAACAATTAAATTTTGGAGATTTCTCCGGATCAAACGAAAAATGCACATTATCGTAGTCAATGGAGTCGAATCTCTCTTCCTCACTCAAAAATCCAACATCAGCCACATCCTCTTCCACTGAACCAACCCGCGAGTTTGATCGCTTGTATTCCTTCTCATCTTTCTTAACTTGAAGCAAACTTGCTTTGCGTCTTGCCTTGTTTCTTCGAGAACTCCACGACTCATACCACTCTTCAATGTTAAACACCTTCTCTGGTTTCCTGAAATCAAATACGCATTAGATGATAAATTTACAGATTATCCTTTTAATTTGGTATTCTTATATGATGTATATATAATGTAACATTCTAACATTAAAGATTATCGTTTTGATAAATTTATACAGATTATCCTTTTGATAAATTTACAGATTATCCTTTTGACTGTCTTGATTGGGGGGCCGAAAATTTTTGATATAATAATGTTATATTCTAATATTAAAGATTATCCTTTTGGTATTCTTATGATATAAGTTTTGAATGCTGGGTGAGTAATGCTAGGTTTTTTTCACAGATCTTATGTACTAGGAAGATAACAAATATAAGGAATAAAACATTCAAACTACTACGTAGTAAACTAACACAATTTCATACCTGATTACCTAAAGCTACCAATTGATAACCATTTTTATAAATTCATAAAAGCAATACACCAAAATTATTATCGATTAACTAACTTCTACTAGAAAAAAAAAAAAAAAAAAAAAAAAAAAAAAAAAAAAAAAAAAAAAAAACCAAGTCAACATGTACGTACATAACATCTTTACAAAATATGAATGTTTACGTGTACAAAAGTTTAATTAGTAGTATGTACTTACTTTGAACGATTCTTCTTTGATGAAATGCACCTTGTTCTTTTCTTGTTTCCAGCCATAACTTCGATCTTAAAAGATTGTTTAAAAAGTGTGTGTTGAAAAGCTAAGTGATGGCCTTAAAAAGGGATGCGACATACGCCTAGGGAATTTTGAAAGTCTCAACATTAAAGATTATTGCAATTTACAAAGTTTAACGTCACATTAGCATGTGAAATGCAATAATTACTCGTGCCTAATTGTAATCCTTTTAATTTTACACATTAAATGCGCGCTCCTAAACATTTTATAATTTTATTTTTAAACTTTAAATGGTAATAAGCATTGTAAGCTAAGTGGTTTCAAATGTTAGAAAATATAGTAAGAATAAACATAATGGTGTTAATCTAGTTATTAGTTGTGTAAAATTTGTGTTTGTGACAGTGTTTACTCCCTGAATTGGCAAACTTGCTTCAAGAATGTTATGACCTGATTAATAAAGAGATCCAATACCTTTGTTTTGATGTTACTTGGTTGATAGATGAAATAATAATTTAGATTTTGTTGAGAAAGAAATCAAGAATAAGGTGAGAAGCATGATGGTACAACAAGGGAACAAGCAAAAGGATTACATTAAGTCAAATAAAACTAGAAGGGTACCCGCGCAATGCGGTGGCGAGTACCCGGTGACTATTTTTGTGCAAGCAAATGTCTTTCATTTTACACTATATATATATATCCCCTACATTTTCATTTTTAATACACACTGCTTTCAATTTCTCAACACACAAACGGTAACATTTCTTATCGATTAAGTGAATCTTGATAATGGATTAATCCCAATCCCGTCAATAAAATGTAACCCCAAAAATTAATCGTTTTTTCATTATGAAGCCCAAACGTAACCATTAACCTCAAAACCAATTTTGGCTAAAGTTAAGCATTAAGCAATCAACAAAATTCGGTTAACACTTTAAATCCATATGCTCGGCTTGAAATAAATTTTATAGTAACCAACAAAGATAAAACCCACTATTAACATTAACCAACTTAATATCAAAATTAGGCGAGAATCAAATATATCCTACAAATGATATACGGCTCAATTACCTTGCATCAATCGAAAATCATTTTCAGCCTATTGGATATTAAGGCCCATGATAAAATACCAAACAATTAGTATGAGATCATTTGGCCAGCCCAATTAACATAACTTAAACCTAAAGGATACAAGTAGTAAAAGCTCTAAGTTTCTGTTAACACAAATCTATACACACATCTCGCAGTCACCATCTACTCCTATCGTTTCACCAACTAAAGAAATCCTATCGTTTTTCTTTCTTTTGTTTACTCCATACGAACATCACTAATTTGTGTTGAATCATATAAATCTCAGATTAATTTTGTGTTGAATCATACAAGTTCTCAAAAGGTTTTAGGTTCTTGACACTCAACATTAGTAGGAATAAATAATTTGTGGACCATCACAGTGAATTTGAAGGTGGGATTTCTTTCAGAAAATGTTATAGGAGTTGTAGATTTTGTTTATATTATTTTACCAATCGAAGGTTGTTTTCTGTGTTTGGGACAGGTTTTAATATTGGTTTGTTTTGATGGAGTCATGGTGATAGGATTTGGATAAGTTGGAGTTGTTGTTGTTTGTTGATTGAGCTTGGTATAGATCTGGTAGTTATCTTCTTTTAACAAGTGACAAAGATGAGATTTTTAGTTACTTCAAGATCACGCTCAACAACTATCATCGAGTCACTTTTCAGCTCACTTTGGTAGTCCTCAAATTTTTGATATGAATTGTACCTAAACCATGTATGTATATCATGCTTTTATAGAGACTTTTACACTTTAGTTGTTATGGTTCCTGATTTTTTGCATTCTCATTCTCTAGCAATATTGCATTGGCTATTACAGTTGGTGAATGTTACACTTTCAGGTTTTAACTTACTTGAATTTTCAAATGGTTGTTACATTTGTTTGGTGGCCATTAGAATTACTTTAAATGGGCTGTTATAATGATATTGATGGGCTGTAAATGGACTTTTCTGCATATCTGTTACGTGCATTTGAAAATGAAAACTAATACAAATATTTCCATTATAAGTAAAATGTTGAATCTGAATTTTTAAGCCTTCTATTAATAGCATGTCCTAAATGTATTATAAAGTAGTATAGATTGAGGTATAACAAACACATTATAAAATTGACTTCATAAAGTCAAATAAAGTATAATGTAAAAGTTATAATCTAATTAAATGTTTGTAACAATCTTTTAAAACTATAGTGTAAAAGTTATAATCTAATTACAAATTCTTGTATTTACAAACAAAATAAAGTTAAAACATCAGGTTAAATGAAACCATGAAGAGTTATAGTAACTCAGAACTTAATATTGCTTGGCATAACTTAATGCTGCTAGGCATAAATTACTGTAAACCGGTGTAACTGTAAAAAAAGAACTGTAAACCGTTGTGACACTTAAACGTTGTGACATTGCGACTCTTGTGTGCCTATAAATACAAAGGAATTACAACCAACTTCTTTCATCTTTTCATTAAGTATTCAATTTTTGTTTGGAACTGCAATGGCTTCATCATCTTCAAATCCTGCTTCAAAGAAAACAAAACGTTCAAGGGATACTTCTCCTCCTCCTCCTCCTCCAATGCCAGAAAATTATAAAATCCACGGCCTAACCCAAGAGTGCTGGGAAAAATGCCATTCTGAAGGCCAATATGGTACTGAACGACAGTTGGTTGAACTTTACAACAAACGAATCGCGCTGTTGGAAGAACAAAACAAAAAGGACCAACAGATCATACTAGTGCATCAGAACAAAGTTAATGTTCGGAATCAAGAAATAGAACAAATCCGTGGAAACATTGTTGATATTTACAAAGCCATTCAAAATAGTTTGTATAATTTTCATTGAATTAACCCTGATGTAAGATGATATTAATCATTATTATGTTATTTCTTTGAAGTTTAATGTTTTTGTGTTCAAAGAAAACTTATCTTATGTTTCATTGTTAATCAAGTTATCGATTACTATATGATCAAGTTATCTTTTTGTTGATTAATTATGTTATGCTGCTTTGTTGACTATGTTATGATGCTTTGTTAAAAGTCAAACATAGATTGTCAAACTTGATTGTCATTTGCAAAAGTGAAAGAGTCCAAGTGAATATGGGCAATTCCATGTTTTTTGGGTAAAAGGGTTAATTCACCCCGGTAAAATTCATTACACCAAAAAACGTTGAGGTACATAGGATGAGGGTGATATCCCTCACCTCAATCCCTTAGGACACTTACAGACTCAATATATAAGAATGAAATACCATTCCTATAACTTACAATAAAACTTACAATAAAATGAACCTACCAATAATGACACAAGTACATAAAACATGATAAAACTATTTAAGAAAACACTTGAGCCTTCTAAGTCACTTTGGTGGTTCACCTTAACTTCCATGAAGAATCCAAGAATAAACATCCAAGCGATCTTCAACATACAATCTGATGATAAAAAGGTTTTGAATAAGACCCTTCCAACTTAACTTCCATATAGAGTACCAATCAACCCATTACATATGAATTCTGCCCAGATTCTAGGGATCAAAAAGTATCCATCAAACATAGTCCTTTCCTCACTTATGGATCATCATATATGAATTCAGGTCCTATAGAGTAGAAAAAAAAACCATATACTAGCCACATGTAATCACAAACAGCTCAACCCTCATAAAATCAAGCATCACACGTACCTTGAAGCAACTTGAGCCAATATGATCACAACTTGAGCCATGTCCGAATTTGACCCCATCTTCCAACAAATGCGAATGAAACACATGAAGACAACAACCAAGGATCAAATCATATGCCACCACAATGATGGGACATGAACAAGCACTATAACAAGAATTGAGTACCACGAACTGCCCAAAATAACCTATATGAATGCAGATCCAAAGGTACCAACCTCTTCCATAGACAAACATAGGGATGAATGAACTCTAACATCCAAATCCCTCGTACACCAGAGCAAAAAATAGGAATAATCACATAAACAATAGGTTTGCTGGTAATACGAACCAATATCAACCATAGGGTGCTAACGCACCCTTACCCTCCTTGACAACCATCATTTACCCTCTCTCTAACCCACTTCCACGACTGAATATCACAAACCAAAATAATAACCACGATCAAACAGATCGACAATCCTTAAACAAATGGACAAACGTCCAACTTACACAAAAAAAATAGACGAAACCCTAAAGATTAGGATTTCGTTACCATCAAAGCATAATCCAAAACACCAGAATCGATCAAGTAAAAACCAAAAAAGGTTTTATAAGCATTCAGCGCAACAAACCCAACAAAACCAACGATCAAAATCATAAAATACGAAACCCTAAGAAAAGGGATCGTTCTTCAAAGAAACCTTAACAATCGACTAATAAATCGAGGTTAGGGATAGATCTTGACCGTCCTGATCGTCCCAAGTGATATAGAAACAATTTAATGATATTAAACCGACTAATAATTATATGTAGGGACAAGGAAAATAATCAGATGCAAGGAACGATTTTGGAAACCCTAAGATAATATGAATCCCCTAAACCGACTAGAACAGATTTGATGTTTAGATCTGATTTAAAAAGTGTAAACATGAATGTTTAGACACGAATTGAGATCAAATCGTAAACAGAAAACAAGTTGTAGGATCGATTTAGGAAGAAACGATTGATCAGATTAGCATGATAAGGGTTTCGCAAAATCGCCCACACCTAGAGAGAATATTAGGGTTTTGGGCAATTCTGGGTTTGGATTGGAATTTAGGTGAATGCTAGTAACTCAGAACTTAATGCTGCTAGGGATAAAAATAAAATGCAACAAAAATTAACCGATTCATATTCAGTTCATTAATGAGAAAATTGAGCAATGACAACATGTTTATTCATAAAGTCAAATAAAGTAGTACAAACGGATTACACAGGTTTATTCAAATTACTTCCTAACTCAACTAATACATTTTCTTTTTACCCTTCCCTTTTGAACAAACTTTGGGCATTTTTGGTTCCCATGGTTTTACCCTTGTCTTCACAAGTCTTAGCATTGAGCAGGCCTAGCACCTGAACCCTCTCATCAAAAAGCTCTTTGGCATTCTTTTTTGGAGTTTTAACCTTCCTAGCATCTTCCTTTTTTGTGCCTGATCCAGAATATCCCTTTGGAAAGTAGTCTGCCCATGTATTTTGAGGACCTTAAGAACTGCTTGATATGTGAAATGAACTTGAGTCACTGCTGTCAATGTATGATTTCTGCAAAAAAAAAAAAAAAAAAAAAAAAAAAAAAAAAAATATATATATATATATATATATATATATATATATATATATATATATATATATATATATATTAAAATTTTAAAAAAATACAGTGTAAATGAAATAAAAGATAATGTTGCAATTCAGAGTGTATTTGAAACAACCTTTGTTCTTGGAACTCCAATGGCCACATTACTTGGTGGATGGTTGGTTTTAGATCATAAAAAAGAATGGGATGCAATAAACCAACATACGTAACCCTCCTAAGTTCCCGATACAGCTCCTTTTGTCGTTTCAATTACCTTTGAGCAAAGGACTGCACCAACCGCATTGCTAGATTGTTGAAAAAACAAAAGGAACTGTATGTGAACTCAGAATGGAAAGGTAAGTTGAAACCAACATACGTAACCCTTCTAAGTTCTGGCTACAGCTCCTTTTATCGTTTCAACTCCCTTTGAGCAAAGAACTACACCAGCCGCATTGCTGGATTGTTGAAAAAATAAAAGGAACTGTATGGGAGCTTAGAATGGAAAGGTATGTTAAAATTACAGACTCATTTAGATCATAAAAAAGACTGGAATGCAAACAGAGTGATAAAAACAATCTAGAAATGTTAAGTAAAGAATAGAGTCTAAGTAACATCACTCATCTTGAATGCGATGATGAAGGAGTGTGGCCTGTCATGAACAATACACACTATATCATCATCGCATTGAAGACGTCTCAATGATCAGGCCAGATCTATCTAAAGTTGCAGAAAGGTTCCATTGCTTTGTTTTTTGGACACCGCCTAATAACGGTAGTAGAGGTTTTCCAAATTTAGTAATGGAACCGTTCTACGACTTTAGATAGATTTTCCCCAATATTGAGCTTTAAGTTATTAGAAAACAGATTCTTACTATCATTTATATTGCTCCCTTAGATGTGATGAACATACATATTAATTATGTAGATTCTACGACATTAGAGAGCTAATCGTGCATGAATGAAATCATATTAAACTTATAATAACAATGCAATGAACTTCCATCCTTTCTACCCTAGCCAACAACAACATATCATTCAGCCTTGAATCTGTAACCTACCAACATCCGCCACTTTTCTTCCTTATTCTCTCAATACAAATACAACATAATTCTTATACCAGATATGTAAAGTTATGTTGAAATTCCAGACTCAAAGTTTTACAAACTCACTTCCTACATATAAAAAATACATCATACATATATATAAAGAAGACAGTGTGATACAAACAATCTAGAAATGTTGAGTAAAGAATAGAGTCTAAGTAACATCACTCATCTTGAATGCGATAATGAAGGAGTGTAGCTTGTCATGAACAATACACACTATATCATTATCGCATTGAAGACGTCTCAATGATGAGGCCAGATCTATCTAACGATGTAGATGGGTTCCAACGCTTTAATTGGACCCCGTTTTCTAACGTTTGGTGTTTGATCTTGATTATAAGTTTTGGTTCTTTCAATAATCAAGATTAAACATCGTTAGAAAATGGGGTCCAATAAAAGCGATGGAACACATCTACATCGTTAGATAGATCTGCCCTGATAATTGAGCTTTAAGTTCTTAGCAACCAAATTCTTACTATCATTTATATTGCTCACTTAAATGTGACGAACATACATATTAGTTATGTAGGTCCTACGACATTAGAGAGCTAATCATGAATCAATGAAATCATATTAAATTTATATCAACAATGCAATGAAAATATTTTCATTGTAACTAAATACATGAAAAAACTCTTTAAGTTCTAGATATGTTTATTGTACTTCAACCTAATCCTAAGATAAAATATTTTCATTGTTTCTGTATTTTGGCAAAGAGGTAAGATGTATCAGTAATGGATGAAACTCAAGAACAAGTTTATGTTCATACTTGAAAGTGGTGTCTTTTAATCCATCACTGATACTTCTTCCATCTTTGATACAGATACATATTATGTTCATACTTGAAAGTGGTGTCGGTTAATCCATCCTTGACAAAGAACAAAGATGAATCAAGAATGGATGAACAACACCAGAACAAGTTTATGTTCATACTTGAAAGTGGTGTCTTTTCATCCATCCTTGATACTTCTTCCATCTTTGATACTTGGATGTTTTAGCCTAAATATTCGCACTAAAACTAAAAAACAACCATAAACCCTAACAATAAAAAACACAAATAATGAAATAATCAGATAAACCAAAAAAAACAACTAAATAATCAAATAAACCAAATCATCTATCAAACTTAGGGTCAATATAGAAGCGATCTAACTATGTTACCATATGCTTCCGATCTAACTTAGGGTCAAACTTAGGGTGTAGTAGTGAGAGAGAGAAAGAAAGAACAAGGTATAGCTGTGTGTGAGTGTGAGATAGAGTATTAAGTATATGTTGGAGTGTGTGAAGTGTGTTTGATAAGCTTTGTAAATATTATATATTATAAGTGATGTATGTTTGATAAGCTTTGAATATGTTATATATTACTAGCGGGGCACACGCGCGTTGTGGCGGGAGGTACCCTGTAATTAAAGTTTTGGCGAACACTCTATATATTACTAGTAGTATTTATTTACGATGAAAATTACTTTACAGATAGCGAAAATATTTTTAGATGCATGATAAACTGTTGAAGTTATGAGAAAATGATATATTATCTGAGTGACCAAGTCCACTTATAAAAAAATTATGCATAAAATGTCTTACAAATTTTATGAAGAGAGTGTTTAGCAGCTTGATTTGTTTGTACATTGTGGTTTATAAATGACACTTTTAATTGAAAATGTGTTTTAAATGTTATATATATTAATTATAAGTGTTGACCAGTCAATGTGTGTAGGTGCTAATGCTTAAATTGATTGTACATATAGCTTAATTTGTTGTATTTACTTAAAATGTATAAATGAAAATTTTAAAAAATTGGAAGAGAGAGAGTCAAAGATGCATTATAAGATGTATAGATAAGTTTAAAATGATTAAAAGCATAAAAACAAAAAGTATTAAAAGTTTAAAAACTAAAAGTATTAAAGGTACGTACATTTGTATTTTAGTGTATCTTGTATTTAAAAACTGGCCCAAATAGTACATATGGTAAGATGCAAGGTTTTCAAGATCGGGATCAGATCCTACCCAGGGTCGTTTTCGTCTTTGCAAGATCATGATCGTATGATCCGATCGGGATCGTAAGATCCTACTAGCTATAATGTCATTTTCTTAATAGTCTCGCTCTTTAACATGCAGTTTCCTTGTAAAATCGGATATCTGAACTTGCATGCCTACCTTAACTCATTAGTACTTGTTTGAGTCAAATGGGTGTATCGAGTCACAATGAATGTTTTGCAGGATTTTGAGGATGAAAACATATTTTATATTACTTTACAAGCTTGAGAACTCAACAATAACTCGAGTCGAACTCATTAAAGGTTGAGCTCACCGCCATCACAGTCAAGCCTCCATCAACCTCTCGATCATGTTATCCGGGATCGAGAAAGTTTGAACTCAGCTTGAGCTTGACTCGAAAAGCTCGATTTATCTGTAAAGATGTGTTTTCTGACACAAATTAAAATTGAAATATAATATAACCTAAGAATTGAATTCGGTTCGACTTCAGCTAGAAAAGTTTGATATATTCATAAATAAATATTTACACTTAGTACAATTATTAAAATATATATATATATATATATATATATATATATATATATATATATATATATATATATATATATATATATATATATATATATATATATATATATATATATATATATATATATATATATATATATATATTTTATATTACTTACAAGCTCGAGAACTCAACAATAACTCGAGTCAAACTTATATAAGATTGAGCTCAACTCATTAAACATTTTGAGCTCATTTGATAGGCTTTCAATCTCTAAAAGTTTAATCAGGCGCTCAAGATCTCAAGATCCGCCCCTAATTTTTCCCCAAAAATTTTAATTTCCCGCTCAAGATCCCCCCCCCCCCCCTTTTCCTCAAAATCAAAACACTAACACTTACACTAGTCAGATCTATCTTCTATCTATTCATCTATTCTCCTTCTCTCTAGAACCGACTCACACCACCGCCAAACTTCACCGCCTTATCTCGCCGTGGTTCCACCAACCATCGCTCCTCCACGCCATCACCGTCATCAAGACAAGGGAACTGTATGGGAGAGTTTGTTTGCTTCGGTTGTTTGGTTCGAGATAACCACCACATCCACCACCATCACAGTTAAGCCACCATCACCCTCTCGATCATGTTATCCGGGATCGAGAAAGTTTGAACTCGGCTTGAGCTTGGCTCGAAAAGCTCGATTTATTTGTAAAGATGAGTTTTCTGACAAAACTTAAAATTGAATTATAATATAACCTAAGAATTGAATTCGGTTCGACTTCAGCTCGAAAAGCTTGATACATTCATAAATAAATATTTACACCTAGTACACTTAAAAAAAATATATATATTTTATATTACTTACAAGCTCGAGAACTCAACAATAACTCGAGTCGAACTTATATAAGATTGAGCTCAACTCATTAAACATTTCAAGCTCATTTAATAGGCTTTTAATCTCTAAAATTTTAATCAGGCGCTCAAGATCTCAAGATCCACCCCAAATTTTTCCCCAAAAATTTCAATCTCCCGCTCAAGATCCCGCCCCTTTTTCCCCAAAATAAAAACACTAACACTTACACTAGTCAGATCTATCTTCTATCTATTCATCTATTCTCTTTCTCTCTAGAACCGACTAACACCACTGCCAACTTCACCGCCTTATCTCGTCGTGGTTCCACCAACCATCGATCCTCCACGCCATCACCGTCGTCAAGATAAGGGAACTGTATGGGAGAGTTTGTTTGCTTCGGTTGTTTGGTTCGAGATAACCACCACATCCACCACCATCACAGTCAAGCCTCCATCACCCTCTCGATCATGTTATCCGGGATCGAGAAAGTTTAAACTCGGCTTGAGCTTAACTCGAAAAGCTCGATTTATCTGTAAAGATATGTTTTCTGACACAAATTAAAATTGAAATATAATATAACCTAAGAATTGAATTCGGTTCGACTTCAGCTCGAAAAGCTTGATACATTCATAAATAAATATTTAGACTTAGTAAACTTAAAAAAAAAGGAAAAAAAAAAGAAAAAAAAACATATTTTATATTACTTACAAGCTCGAGAACTCAACAATAACTCGAGTCGAAATTATATAAGATCGAGCTCAACTCATTAAACAATTCGAGCTCATTTAATAGGCTTTTAATCTCTAAAATTTTAATCAGGCGCTCAAGATCTCAAGATCCACCCCTAATTTTTCCCCAAAAATTTCAATCTCCCGCTCAAGATCCCCCCCCCCCCTTTTTCCCCAAAATCAAAACACTAACACTAGTCAGATCTATCTTCTATCTATTCATCTATTCTCCTTCTCTCTAGAACCGACTAACAACACCGCCAAACTTCACCGCCTTATCTCGCCGTGGTTCCACCAACCATTGCTCCTCCACGCCATCACCGTCATCAAGACAAGGGAACTGTATGGGAGAGTTTGTTTGCTTCGGTTGTTTGGTTCGAGATAACCACCACATCCACCACCATCACAGTTAAGCCTCCATCACCCTCTCGATCATGTTATCCGGGATCGAGAAAGTTTGAACTCGGCTTGAGCTTAACTCAAAAAGCTCGATTTATTTGTAAAGATGTGTTTTCTGACAAAAATTAAAATTGAATTATAATATAACCTAAGAATTGAATTCGGTTCGACTGCAGCTCGAAAAGCTTGATACATTCATAAATAAATATTTACACTTAGTACACTTAAAAAAAAAAATATATATATATATATATATATATATATATATATATATATATATATATATATATATATATATATATATATATATATATATTACTTACAAGCTCGAGAACTCAACAATAACTCGAGTCGAACTTATATAAGAGTGAGCTCAACTCATTAAACATTTCGAGCTTATTTAATAGGCTTTTAATCTTTAAAATTTTAATCAGGCGCTCAAGATCTCAAGATCCTCCCCTAATTTTTCCCCAAAAATTTCAATCTCCCGCTCAAGATCCCGCCCCTTTTTCCCCAAAATAAAAACACTAACACTTACACTAGTCAGATCTATCTTCTATCTGTTTATCTATTTTCTTTCTCTCTAGAACCGACTCATACCACTGCCAACTTCACCGCCTTATCTCGCCGTGGTTCCACCAACCATCGATCCTCCACGCCATCACTGTCGTCAAGATAAGGGAACTGTACGGGAGAGTTTGTTTGCTTCGGTTGTTTGGTTCGAGATAACCACCACATCCACCACCATCACAGTCAAGCCTCCATCACCCTCTCGATCATGTTATCCGGGATCGAGAAAGTTTGAACTCGGCTTGAGCTTAACTCGAAAAGCTCGATTTATCTGTAAAGATGTGTTTTCTGACACAAATTAAAATTGAAAAATAGTATAACCTAAGAATTGAATTCGGTTCGACTTCAGCTCGAAAAGCTTGATACATTCATAAATAAATATTTACACTTAGTAAACTTAAAAAAAAAGGGAAAAAAAAAAGAAAAAAAAAACATATTTTATATTACTTACAAGCTCGAGAACTCAACAATAGCTCGAGTCGAACTTATATAAGATTGAGCTCAACTCATTAAATATTTCGAGCTCATTTAATAGGCTTTTAATCTCTAAAATTTTAATCAGGCGCTCAAGATCTCAAGATCCACCCCAAATTTTTCACCAAAAATTTCAATCTCCCGCTCAAGATCCCCCCCCCCCTTTCTCCAAAATCAAAACACTAACACTTACACTAGTCAGATCTATCTTCTATCTATTCATCTATTCTCCTTCTCTCTAGAACCGACTCACACCACCGCTAAACTTCACCACCTTATCTCGTCGTGGTTCCACCAACCATCGCTCCTCCACGCTATCACCATCATCAAGACAAGGGAACTGTATGGGAGAGTTTGTTTGCTTTGGTTGTTTGGTTCGTGATAACCACCACATCCACCACCATCACAGTTAAGCCTCCATCACCCTCTCGATCATGTTATCCGGGATCGAGAAAGTTTGAACTCGGCTTGAGCTTGACTCGAAAAGCTCGATTTATTTGTAAAGATGTGTTTTCTGACAAAAATTAAAATTGAATTATAATATAACCTAAGAATTGAATTCGGTTCGACTTCAGCTCGAAAAGCTTGATACATTCATAAATAAATATTTACACTTAGTACACTTAAAATATATATATATATATATATATATATATATATATATATATATATATATATATATATATATTATATTACTTACAAGCTCGAGAACTCAACAATAACTCGAGTCGAACTTATATAAGAGTGAGCTCAACTCATTAAACATTTCGAGCTTATTTAATAGGCTTTTAATCTCTAAAATTTTAATCAGGCGCTCAAGATCTCAAGATCCTCCCCTAATTTTTCCCCAAAAATTTCAATCTCCCGCTCAAGATCCCGCCCCTTTTTCCCCAAAATAAAAACACTAACACTTACACTAGTCAGATCTATCTTCTATCTGTTCATCTATTCTCTTTCTCTCTAGAACCGACTCATACCACTGCCAACTTCATCGCCTTATCTCGCCGTGGTTCCACCAACCATCGATCCTCCACGCCATCACCGTCGTCAAGATAAGGGAACTGTACGGGAGAGTTTGTTTGCTTTGGTTGTTTGGTTCGAGATAACCACCACATCCACCACCATCACAGTAAAGCCTCCATCACCCTCTCGATCATGTTATCCGGGATCGAGAAAGTTTGAACTCGGCTTGAGCTTAACTCGAAAAGCTTGATTTATCTGTAAAGATGTGTTTTCTGACACAAATTAAAATTGAAATATAATATAACCTAAGAATTGAATTCGGTTCGACTTCAGCTCGAAAAGCTTGATACATTCATAAATAAATATTTACACTTAGTAAACTTAAAAAAAAAGAAAAAAAAACATATATTATATTACTTACAAGCTCGAGAACTCAACAATAACTCGAGTCGAACTTATATAAGAGTGAGCTCAACTCAATAAACATTTCGAGCTTATTTAATAGGCTTTTAATCTCTAAAATTTTAATCAGGCGCTCAAGATCTCAAGATCCTCCCCTAATTTTTCCCCAAAAATTTCAATCTCCCGCTCAAGATCCCGCCCCTTTTTCCCCAAAATTAAAATACTAACACTTACACTAATCAGATCTATCTTCTATCTGTTCATCTATTTTCTTTCTCTCTAGAACCGACTCATACCACTGCCAACTTCACCGCCTTATCTCGACGTGGTTCCACCAACCATCGATCCTCCATGCCATCACCGTCGTCAAGATAAGGGAACTGTACGGGAGAGTTTGTTTGCTTCGGTTGTTTGGTTCGAGATAACCACCACATCCACCACCATCACAGTCAAGCCTCCATCACCCTCTCGATCATGTTATCCGGGAACGAGAAAGTTTGAACTCGGCTTGAGCTTAACTCGAAAAGCTCGATTTATCTGTAACGATGTGTTTTCTGACACAAATTAAAATTGAAAAATAGTATAACCTAAGAATTGAATTCGGTTCGACTTCAGCTCGAAAAGCTTGATACATTCATAAATAAATATTTACACTTAGTAAACTTTAAAAAAAAGGAAAAAAAAAGAAAAAAAAAAACATATTTTATATTACTTACAAGCTCGAGAACTCAACAATAGCTCGAGTCGAACTTATATAAGATTGAGCTCAACTCATTAAACATTTCGAGCTCATTTAATAGGCTTTTAATCTCTAAAATTTTAATCAGGCGCTCAAGATCTCAAGATCCACCCCTAATTTTTCCCCAAAAATTTCAATCTCCCGCTCAAGATCCCCCCCCCCCCCCCCACTTTTCTCCAAAATCAAAACACTAACACTTACACTAGTCAGATCTATCTTCTATCTATTCATCTATTCTCATTCTCTCTAGAAACGACTCACACCACCGCCAAACTTCACCACCTTATCTCGTCGTGGTTCCACCAACCATCGCTCCTCCACGCTATCACCGTCATCAAGACAAGGGAACTGTATGGGAGAGTTTGTTTGCTTCGGTTGTTTGGTTCGAGATAACCACCACATCCACCACCATCACAGTTAAGCCTCCATCACCCTCTCGATCATGTTATCCGGGATCGAGAAAGTTTGAACTCGGCTTGAGCTTGACTCGAAAAGCTCGATTTATTTGTAAAGATGTGTTTTCTGACAAAAATTAAAATTGAATTATAATATAACCTAAGAATTGAATTCGGTTCGACTTCAGCTCGAAAAGCTTGATACATTCTTAAATAAATATTTACACTTAGTACACTTAAAAAAAAAAAAAAAAAAAAAAAAAAAAAATAAAAAAGAAAAAAAAAACATATTTTATATTACTTACAAGCTCGAGAACTCAACAATAACTCGAGTCGAACTTATATAAGATTGAGCTCAACTCATTAAACATTTCGAGCTCATTTAATAGGCTTTTAATCTCTAGAATTATAATCAGGCGCTCAAGATCTCAAGATCCACCCCTAATTTTTCCCCAAAAATTTCAATCTCCCGCTCAAGATCCCCGCCCCTTTTTCCCCAAAATTAAAACACTAACACTTACACTAGTCAGATCTATCTTCTATCTATTCATCTATTCTCTTTCTCTCTAGAACCGACTCACACCACTGCCAACTTCACCGCCTTATCTCGCCGTGGTTCCACCAACCATCGATCCTCCACGCCATCACCGTCGTCAAGTTAAGGGAAATGTATGGGAGAGTTTGTTTGCTTTGGTTGTTTGGTTCGAGATAACCACCACATCCACCACCATCACAATCAAGCCTCCATCACCCTCTCGATCATGTTATCCGGGATCGAGAAAGTTTGAACTCGGCTTGAGATTGACTCAAAAAGCTCGATTTATCTGTAAAGATGTGTTTTCTGACACAAATTAAAATTGAAATATAATATAATCTAAGAATTGAATTCGGTTCAACTTCAGCACGAAAAGATTGATACATTCATAAATAAATATTCACACTTAGTACACTTAAAAAATAAAGAAAAAAAGAAAAGAAAATAAAACATATTCTATATTACTTACAAGCTCGAGAACTCAACAATAACTCGAGTCGAACTTATATAAGATTGGCTCAACTCATTAAACATTTCGAGCTCATTTGATAGGCTTTCAATCTCTAAAAGTTTAATCAGGCGCTCAAGATCTCAAGATTCGCCCCTAATTTTTCCCCAAAAATTTCAATCTCCCGCTCAAGATCCCACCCCTTTTTCCCCAAAATTAAAACACTAACACTTACACTAGTCAGATCTATCTTCTATCTATTCATCTATTCTCCTTCTCTCTAGAACCGACTCACACCATCGCCAAACTTCACCGCCTTATCTCGCCGTGGTTCCACCAACCATCGCTCCTCCACGCCATCACCGTCATCAAGACATGGGAACTGTAGAGAGAGTTTGTTTGCTTCGGTTGTTTGGTTCGAGATAACCACCACATCCACCACCATCACAGTTAAGCCTCCATCACCCTCTCGATCATGTTATCCGGGATCGAGAAACTTTGAACTCGGCTTGAGCTTGACTCGAAAAGCTTGATTTATCTGTAAAGATGTGTTTTCTGACACAAATTAAAATTGAAATATAATATAACCTAAAAATTGAATTTGGTTCGACTTCAGCTCGAAAAGCCTGATACATTCATAAATAAATATTTACACTTAGTACACTTAAAAAAAAAAAAAAAAAAAAAAAAAAAAAAAAAAAAAAAATATTTTATATTACTTACAAGCTCGAGAACTCAACAATAACTTGAGTCAAATTTATATAAGATAGAGCTCAACTCATTAAACATTTTGAGCTCATACGATAGGCTTTCAATCTCAAAAATTTTAATCAGGCGCTCAAGATCTCAAGATCCGCCCCTAATTTTTCTCCAAAAATTTCAATCTCCCGCTCAAGATCCCGCCCCTTTTTCCCCAAAATCAAAACACTAACACTTACACTAGTCAGTTCTATCTTCTATCTATTTATCTATTCTCCTTCTCTCTAGAACCGACTGACACCACTGCCAACTTCACCGCCTTATCTCGCCGTGGTTCCACCAAGCATCGATCCTCCACGCCATCACCGTCGTCAAGACAAGGGAACTGTATGGGAGAGTTTGTTTGCTTCGGTTGTTGGGTTCGAGATAACCACCACATCCACCACCATCACAGTCAAGCCTCCATCACCCTCTCGATCATATTATCCGGGATCGAGAAAGTTTGAACTCGGCTTGAGATTAACTCGAAAAGCTCGATTTATCTGTAAAGATGTGTTTTCTAACACAAATTAAAATTGAAATATAATATAACCTAAGAATTGAATTCGGTTCGACTTCAGCTCGAAAAGCTTGATACATTCATAAATAAATATTTACACTTAGTACACTTAAAAAAAAAGAAAAAAAAACATATTTTATATTACTTACAAGCTCGAGAACTCAACAATAACTTGAGTCGAACTTATATAAGATTGAGCTCAACTCATTAAACATTTCGAGCTCATTTGATAGGCTTTCTATCTCTAAAATTTTAATCAGGCGCTCAAGATCTCAAGATCCGCGGCTAATTTTTCCCCAAAAATTTCAATCTCCCACTCAAGATCCCGCCCCTTTTTCCTCAAAGTCAAAACATTAACACTTACACTAGTCAGATCTATCTTCTATCTATTCATCTATTCTCCTTCTCTCTAGAACCGACTCGTACCACTGCCAACTTCACCGCCTTATCTCGTCGTGGTTCCACCAACCATCTATCCTCCATGTCATCACCGTCATCAAGACAAGGGAACTGTATGGGAGAGTTTGTTTGCTTCGGTTGTTTGGTTCGAGATAACCACCACATCCACCACCATCACAGTCAAGCCTCCATCACCCTCTCGATCATGTTATCCGGGATCGAGAAAGTTTGAACTCGGCTTGAACTTGACTCGAAAAGCTCGATTTATCTGTAAAGATGTGTTTTCTGACACAAATTAAAATTGAAATATAATATAACCTAAGAATTGAATTTGGTTCGTCTTCATTTTGAAAAGCTTGATACATTCACAAATAAACATTTATACTTAGTACACTTATATATATATATATATATATATATATATATATATATATATATATATATATATATATATATATATATATATATATATATATATATATATATATATATATTACTTACAAGCTCGAGAACTCAACAATAACTCGAGTCGAACTTATATAAGATTGAGCTCAACTCATTAAACATTTTGAACTCATTTGACAGGCTTTCAATCTCTAAAAGTTTAATCAGGAGCTCAAGATATCACGATCCGCCCCTAATTTTTCCCCAAAAATTTCAATCTCCCGCTTAAGATCCCGCCCCTTTTTCCCCAAAATCAAAATACTAACACTTACACTAGTCAGATCTATCTTCTATCTATTCATCTATTCTCCTTTTCTCTAGAACCGACTCACCCCACTGCCAACTTCACTGCCTTATCTCACCGTGGTTCCACCAACCATCGATCCTCCACGCCATAACCATCATCAAGACAAGGGAACTGTATGGGAGAGTTTGTTTGTTTCGGTTGTTTGGTTCGAGATAACCACCACATCCACCACCATCACAGTCAAGCCTCCATCACCCTCTCGATCATGTTATCCGGGATCGAGAAAGTTTGAACTCGGCTTGAGCTTAACTCGAAAAGCTCGATTTATCTGTAAAGATGTGTTTTCTGACACAAATTAAAATTGAAATATAATATAACCTAAGAATTGAATTCAGTTCAACTTCAGCTCGAAAATCTTGATACATTCATAAATAAATATTTACACTTAGTACACTTAAAAAATAAAGAAAAAAAAGAAAAGAAAATAAAACATATTCTATATTACTTACAAGCTCGAGAACTCAACAATAACTTGAGTCGAACTTATATAAGATTGAGCTCAACTCATTAAACATTTCGAGCTCATTTGATAGGCTTTCAATCTCTAAAAGTTTAATCAGGCGCTCAAGATCTCAAGATTCGCCCCTAATTTTTCCCCAAAAATTTCAATCTCCCGCTCAAGATCCCGCCCCTTTTTCCCCAAAATCAAAATACTAACACTTACACTAGTCAGATCTATCTTCTATCTATTCATCTATTCTCCTACTCTCTAGAACCGACTCACACCACTGCCAACTTCACCGCCTTATCTCGCCGTGGTTCCACCAACCATCGATCCTCCACGCCATCACCGTCATCAAGACAAGTGAACTGTATGGGAGAGTTTGTTTGCTTCGGTTGTTTGGTTCGAGATAACCACCACATCCACCACCATCACAGTCAAGCCTCCATCACCCTCTCGATCAGGTTATTCGGGATCGAGAAAGTTTGAACTCGGCTTGAGATTGACTCAAAAAGCTCGATTTATCTATAAAGATGTGTTTTCTAACACAAATTAAAATTGAAATATAATATAACCTAAGAATTGAATTCGGTTCAACTTCAGCTCGAAAAGATTGATACATTCATAAATAAATATTCACACTTAGTACACTTCAAAATAAAGAAAAAAGAAAAGAAAAAAAAACATATTCTATATTACTTACAAGCTCGAGAACTCAACAATAACTCGAGTCGAACTTATATAAGATTAAGCTCAACTCATTAAACATTTCGAGCTCATTTGATAGGCTTTCAATCTCTAAAAGTTTAATCAGGCGCTCAAGATCTCAAGATTCGCCCCTAATTTTCCCCCAAACAGTTCAATCTCCCGCTCAAGATCCCGCCCCTTTTTCCCCAAAATCAAAATACTAACACTTATACTAGTCAGATCTATCTTCTATCTATTCATCTATTCTCCTTCTCTCTAGAACCGACTCACACCACTGCCAACTTCACCGCCTTATCTCGCCGTGGTTCCACCAACCATCGATCCTCCACGCCATCACCGTCATCAAGACAAGGGAACTGTATGGGAGAGTTTGTTTGCTTCGGTTGTTGGGTTCGAGATAACCACCACATCCACCACCATCACAGTCAAGCCTCCATCACCCTCTCGATCAGGTTATCCGGAATCGAGAAAGTTTGAACTCGGCTTGAGATTGACTCAAAAAGCTCGATTTATCTGTAAAGATGTGTTTTCTGACACAAATTAAAATTGAAATATAATATAACCTAAGAATTGAATTCGGTTCAACTTCAGCTCGAAAAGATTGATACATTCATAAATAAAAATTCACACTTAGTACACTTAAAAAATAAAGAAAAAAATAAAAGAAAAAAAAACATATTCTATATTACTTACAAGCTCGAGAACTCAACAATAACTCGAGTCGAACTTATATAAGATTGAGCTCAACTCATTAAACATTTCGAGCTCATTTGATAGGCTTTCTATCTCTAAAAGTGTAATCAGGCGCTCAAGATCTAAAGATTCGCCCCTAATTTTTCCCCAAAAATTTCAATCTCCTGCTCAAGATCCCGCCCCTTTTTCCCTAAAATCAAAACACTAACACTTACACTAGTCAGATCTATCTTCTATCTATTCATATATTCTCCTTCTCTCTAGAACCGACTCACACCATCGCCAAACTTCACCGCCTTATCTCGCCGTGGTTCCACCAACCATCGCTCCTCCACGCCATCACCGTCATCAAGACATGGGAACTGTAGAGAGAGTTTGTTTGCTTCGGTTGTTTGGTTCGAGATAACCACCACATCCACCACCATCACAGTTAAGCCTCCATCACCCTCTCGATCATGTTATCCGGGATCGAGAAACTTTGAACTCGGCTTGAGCTTGACTCGAAAAGCTTGATTTATCTGTAAAGATGTGTTTTCTGACATAAATTAAAATTGAAATATAATATAACCTAAGAATTGAATTTGGTTCGACTTCAGCTCGAAAAGCCTGATACATTCATAAATAAATATTTACACTTAGTACACTTAAAAAAAAAAAAAAAACATATTTTATATTACTTACAAGCTCGAGAACTCAACAATAACTTGAGTCGAACTTATATAAGATAGACCTCAACTCATTAAACATTTTGAGCTCATTCGATAGGCTTTCAATCTCTAAAATTTTAATCAGGCGCTCATGATCTCAAGATCCGCCCCTAATTTTTCTCCAAAAATTTCAATCTCCCGCTCAAGATCCCGCCGCTTTTTCCCCAAAATCAAAACACTAACACTTACACTAGTCAGATCTATCTTCTATCTATTTATCTATTCTCCTTCTCTCTAGAACCGACTGACACCACTGCCAACTTCACCGCCTCATCTCGCTGTGGTTCCACCAAGCATCGATCTTCCACGCCATCACCGTTGTCAAGACAAGGGAACTGTATGGGAGAGTTTGTTTGCTTCGGTTGTTGGGTTCGAGATAACCACCACATCCACCACCATCACAGTCAAGCCTCCATCACCCTCTCGATCATATTATCCGGGATCGAGAAAGTTTCAACTCGGCTTGAGCTTAACTCGAAAAGCTCGATTTATCTGTAAAGATGTGTTTTCTAACACAAATTAAAATTGAAATATAATATAACCTAAGAATTGAATTCGGTTCGACTTCAGCTCGAAAAGCTTGATACATTCATAAATAAATATTTACACTAAGTACACTTAAAAAAAAAGAAAATAAAAACATATTTTATATTACTTACAAGCTCGAGAACTCAACAATAACTTGAGTCGAACTTATATAAGATTGAGCTCAACTCATTAAACATTTCGAGCTCATTTGATAGGCTTTCAATCTCTAAAATTTTAATCAGGCGCTCAAGATCTCAAGATCCGCGGCTAATTTTTCCCCAAAAATTTCAATCTCCCACACAAGATCCCGCCCCTTTTTCCTCAAAATCAAAACATTAACACTTACACTAGTCAGATCTATCTTCTATCTATTCATCTATTCTCCTTCTCTCTAGAACCGACTCATACCACTGCCAACTTCACCGCCTTATCTCGCCGTGGTTCCACCAACCATCCTCCATGCCATCACCGTCATCAAGACAAGGGAACTGTACGGGAGAGTTTGTTTGCTTCGGTTGTTTGGTTCGAGATAACCACCACATCCACCACCATCACAGTCAAGCCTCCATCACCCTCTCGATCATGTTATCCGGGATCGAGAAAGTTTGAACTCGGCTTGAACTTGACTCGAAAAGCTCGATTTATCTGTAAAGATGTGTTTTCTGACTCAAATTAAAATTGAAATATAATATAACCTAAGAATTGAAT
Source organism: Artemisia argyi (assembly GCA_030686995.1). Lineage (NCBI taxonomy): Eukaryota > Viridiplantae > Streptophyta > Magnoliopsida > Asterales > Asteraceae > Artemisia > Artemisia argyi. The sequence goes on from CM060682.1 coordinate 99,830,776, forward strand.
TTGGTTCGACTTTAGTTCGAAAAGCTTGATACATTCATAAATAAACATTTACACTTAGTGCACTTATATATATATATATATATATATATATATATATATATATATATATATATATATATATATATATATATATATATATATATATTATATTACTTACAAACTCGAGAACTCAACAATAACTCGAGTCGAACTTAAATAAGATTGAGCTCAACTCATTAAACATTTTGAGCTCATTTGATAGGCTTTCAATCTCTAAAAGTTTAATCAGGCGCTCAAGATCTCACGATCCGCCCCTAATTTTTCCCCAAAAATTTCAATCTCCCGCTTAAGATCCCGCCCCTTTTTTCCCAAAATCAAAATACTAACACTTACACTAGTCAGATCTATCTTCTATCTATTCATCTATTCTCCTTTTCTCTAGAACCGACTCACCCCACTGCCAACTTCACTGCCTTATCTCGCCGTGGTTCCACCAACCATCGATCCTCCACGCCATAACCGTCATCAAGACAAGGGAACTGTATGGGAGAGTTTGTTTGCTTCGGTTGTTTGGTTCGAGATAACCACCACATCCACCACCATCACAGTCAAGCCTCCATCACCCTCTCGATCATGTTATCCGGGATCGAGAAAGTTTGAACTCGGCTTGAGCTTAACTCGAAAAGCTCGATTTATCTGTAAAGATGTGTTTTCTGACACAAATTAAAATTGAAATATAATATAACCTAAGAATTGAATTCAGTTCGACTTCAGCTCGAAAATCTTGATACATTCATAAATAAATATTTACACTTAGTACACTTAAAAAATAAAGAAAAAAAGAAAAGAAAAAAAAAACATATTTTATATTACTTACAAGCTCGAGAACTCAACAATAACTCGAGTCGAACTTATATAAGATTGAGCTCAACTCATTAAACATTTCTAGCTCATTTTTCCCCAAAATCAAAACAGTAACACTTACACTAGTCAGATCCCGCCCCTAATATTTCCCCAAAAATTTCAATCTCCCGCTCAAGATCCCTCCCTTTTTTTTCCAAAATCAAAACACTAACACTTACACTAGTCAGATCTATCTTTTATGTATTCATCTATTCTCCTTCTCTCTAGAACCGACTCACACCACCGCCAAACTTCACCGCCTTATCTCGCCGTGGTCCCACCAACCATTGCTCCTCCACGCCATCACCGTCATCAAGACAAGGGAACTGTATGGGAGAGTTTGTTTGCTTCGGTTGTTGGGTTCGAGATAACCACCATCATCACAGTCGAGCCACCATCACCCTCATCTCACCTATCCTACTTTGTTCGTGGGTATGGTCAAACACGTATTTAATTTATATTTTTTTAAATATGTAATCGAATATAAAATGATTTACATCGATTTTCGTGGATTAAACTAGCCTAAAAGATGTTTTTGATTATAAATTCTTGTGGTGGTAATCGTTACCGGTAGACTTATAAAGACGACATAGTTTTCCTATTTATTGGAATGGAGACAATTGACATGTTCTAAGAGGCCACTGTTTTGCTCGTAAAGGGAGTCTTAATTGGTTTCCACTCCAGGAGGATGTTGCTGAACAGTTGGAGTTTGCTTATCGCAGTCGCGTAAGTGATCTATCAAAAGATTAACATAACATCTATTATATAGGAAATTAACTCAAATATGGTTGCTTTTTGTCAAACTGTTTCATTTGTACCAAATGTTAGTGATTTGCTTGCTTGGTAATGTGTTTGACATTTATTCGTTCCACGTTTGGCACTGCATAAAATTGCAACCAATTGTATATTATTTGTTGCCCGAGTTGATATGCAACCCGTATGTTTGTTTTTTAGGCTAATCTTATATTTGGGACGTCTAATGTTGTCGTCTTTTATGTTAGCATTAATCACGTTACTTGTTTCTTGCAGGGGCTACATGTTATTTTAACAGGTGAGGATGATACATGGGATGCCTGGCTAAAAATTCCCTCAGCTGGATTTTCTGGCACACTTCATTTTCGAGGCGTGGGTATGCTCGATCACAGTCACCAAAGCCAACCCATGTATATTTTTACTGTTTCATGGTTGGCAGATCTTATATTATGCAGCGTTATTAGTGCCTTGGTTTCTTACATTTCCCATATTTTTTTTGCAGAAAGAAACTGCCATTAGACTCAGATGTATGCCATTTTTTATGTTGTTAACAATTTCATTTTTTAATGATAACACCATTGTATTTCTTAATTTATATTGCAGGTGACCACTCTAATGGCCATTGAAACTTTGGAAAACGTACCAGTAATGGAAACAGTGGTAAGTAATAAAACATCCACCTTTGATTTTTTTAGTTTTACGTACATGACTAATGTACCGTGTTTTACATATACATATAGGAACCTGTTAAAACTATCGGACATACGAAAACGCTTAAGCCACGACAAACCGGTTCTACTGGTTACACCACCAACTATGATACCAAATATTAGTGAACAAAATACTAGACTAAAATTAGTACCAACGAAGCGAAAACATTTGGTCTCTAGTGAAACCTTGCAAAAGCAAGCTAAGGCAGCGAACAGTCAACAGGTTTTAACTTATGATAGTTGAGAATTTGATTATTTACGACATTACAGTTTTGATATATATTTGCTTCATTTATATACATTCTGTTTTATATATATATATATATATATATATATATATATATATATATATATATATATATATATATATATATATATATATATATATATATATATATATATATATATACTAGCAGTAGTAACTCTGCTCCAGCAGTATTAACGTGGTACTAGTATTAACTCTCCTATCATGTTTGTGCAGATAGTTGAACCAGTGGCTCATCTAGTTCTGTTATGTTGTGAGCTTTGACATGTTCTAGTTCTGCTCTCATCCTGATGTGTTGATATGCAGCAGCCTACATTTTCAAGGCTTTTATATCTAGATGATGAGATTAGATCAATGGGAGAAAAACTTGTAAGTTTAACTGCAAATTTTATTAGTATGTTCATTGTTTTGGATTCAAAGTCTTCATGATGTTGTTTGAATTACTGCTGATCATGTTTGTGTTAATATTGCTTAGATGAATTTAGTGCAGCTCATGAACTTCAAAGAAAATGTGCCAAGTATTTACTACTGCTAGTACAAAAGTTACTACTGCTAGTTAAAGTTGGTACTGCTCAGAGATTAAGACCGCTCGAAGTTGCTACTTGCTTATGGAAAAGATTATAGATACTTATAAAGAAACTATTGTAAGCCGACTAGGACTCCTTGGTGTATAAAGGGATGTCCAATTTTATATTTTGTTCAGTTATATACATTCCAATTTTATTGTATTTGAATTTGTTTTGATATATATTTGAATTGTTTTGATATATATTGAGTTTTTAAATGTGACTAAAAGATGCATATAGTCACACTTATTAACACTTTTGGTCACTATTTGCTTTGGTCGTTGTGTGACTAAATATTACCGAAGGCCACACAAACATAAAATTCACGTGTCCATTGGATGATCTATAGTCACACAAAATACATATTTTTTCACTTTAAACAGCATACGACCACACTTATTAACACTTTTGGCCACTGTCTCCTAAATGGTATGTGACTAAATACCCAAAACAAACATGCTTTGTGTGACTAAATATTACAAAAGGCCACACAAACATAAAATTCACGTGGCCATTGGATGATCAATAGTCACACAAAATACACATTTCTTCACTTTAAACAGCATATGGTCACACTTATAAACACTTTTGGCCACTGTTCGCTTAATGGTATGTGACTAAATACCCAAAACAAACATGCTTTGTGTGACTAAATATTACAACAGGCCACACAAACATAAAATTCATGTGGCCATTGGATGATCAATAGTCACACAAAATACACATTTCTTCACTTTAAACAGCATATGGTCACACTTATTTACACTTTTGGCCACTGTTTGATTAATGGTATGTGACTAAATACCCAAAACAAAATGCTTTGTGTGACTAAATATTACAAAAGGCCACACAAACATAAAATTCACGTGGCCATTAGATGATTAATAGTCACACAAAATATACATTTCTTCACTTTAAACAGCATATGGTCACACTTATTTACACTTTTGGCCACTTTGTGATAAATTGTATGTGACTAACTCCAAAAAAACAACACCCATTGTATGAATAAATCATCACAAATGTCACATTTATTGTATATTCATGTCGCCACAGGACGGGAAATAGTCACACAAAATACACATTTACTAGAAAGAATCATCTCAAATGTCACATATATTATATATTTATGTGGCCAAAGGTTGAAAAATAGTTACTCTCAAAAAACATTCGTGTGACTATAAAGTTTTTACGGTCACTGATAATGACTAATTCAACAAAACTTGTGCCTAATTTGTGACACATATTTGGGGTTTTGGTCACTCTTTTTCGATGGAAAAGGCCACGAACTCAACAATGTGACCATATGCCACCTACGGTGGCTTGACCTTTAGTGACACACAACGAAAAAAACATGTGTGACTATAAGCATATCATCACACATTTTTGGCGTGACCAATACAACTTTTTGTACCAGTCCATAGAGGCTAAGAGGGTGACTAAGTGAAGCTAGGAGTAGCTATGGGGCGCTCGGGGTGGTTTTGTGGTGGTGAAGTAGCCGCGGTACAAAGTGGTGACAAGGAGGTGATCCACCTCCTTGTATGCTAGCTTGGGAGGTTCTAGGTAGTGTGCTTGAGGTGCTTAAGGTACTAGGGTGCTTGGTTGAGGTGCTAGAGGTGCTTATGTTTATGTTTTACTAGTTTAAGTTTAGTTTAGACCTGTTTTTGTTTAGTAAGAGATTAGGGTTTAGCCTAAGGTTTAGTGCCTAGATTAGGGTCCTATGAGTGTTTAGTGACTAAGATTAAGTCCTAAGAGGCTTATACTAAGTGATGGTAGCTTATGGTAAAGATTTGGGATAGTTTGGACCTAAATTGGGACTTTATGACCTAGTTATGGTTTTGTACTTAAGGGAATTGTACCTAAGTTCTAGGGAGTTGTACTATGGTCTAGGAAGTCTAAGATATCCTGAAGTTGCTATTGTAACTCATACCTAAGCCTTGAACACTTTCAAACTAGCTTAGATAAGCAATTAGGGTTCTAAAGATAACTGTAAGCACATAGGGTTCAATTAGGGTTTGATTAGGGTTTCTGATAGATATAGTATACTAGAGTGATAGATTACTTAGTGTAATAGTGTTTAGAACCTAGACTTGACATACCGGGATGTTTACAGGATGTAAACATAGTGGTGTTGGGCATTGGTGGATACGTGAGCAGGTCTAAGAGTCATATAGGTAGTAATGATATAATATAGTAAAAATTTTACAAGGGAAAATGATATAGGCATAAATAATACTAGAGGATGCTTAGTAGGGCATAGCTAACCTAGGGGAGGCTTAGTGGGGAAGTTAGTGGGATACTAAAGTCTCCCATCCTAAAAGAAAATCTCGTCCCGAGATTTAGCTAGGGTTAGTAGGCGAGGGTGAGAATAGGTGGGGATATTTAGCATGGATTTGATCCTCTCATTCCCAAGCATACTCTGGTCCTCTTTTAGAGTTCCAGCGTACCTTAATGATAGGGATCCGGTGGTGTTTTAGATTTTTGACCTCCCGGTCCATGATTTCTACTGGTTCCTCTATGAAATTGAGCTTATCGTCCAATTGAAACTCTTTCATAGGAATGATGAGTGATTCGTCAGACAAACACTTCTTAAGATTGGAGATGTGAAACGTGTTGTGTAAGTTACTCAGTTCATCCGGCAATTCAAGTCGGTATGCCACCAGACCAATTCGTTCAATAACCTTAAATGGTCCGATGTATCTCGGATTTAGCTTTCCATGCTTTCCGAAATGAAAGACACCTTTCCTAGGTGAAATTTTCAACATAACCCTATCTCCGACTTGAAATTCTAAAGGCTTACGTCTTATATTGGTATAACTCTTTTGCCAATCTCTTGCTTCCTGTAAGCATTGTCGGATTTGAACAATTTTCTCATTAGTCTCATGGATTATCTTTTGTCCCGTAAGTTGTACTTCTCCAACTTTGGCCCAGCAGACAGAGGATCTGCACTTACGTCCATAAAGTGCTTCGAACGGCGCTGCCTTAATACTAGCATCATAACTATTATTATACGAGAATTTGATACGGTAAGTGTCTCTCGCATCCTTTTCCAAAGTATATCACACATGCTCGAAGCATATCCTCGAGTGTTTGGATAGTTCTTTCACTTTGACCGTCAGTCTGAGGATGATATGTCGTACTCATGTCTATCTGAGTACCTAGGGCACTTTGCATAGACTGCCAAAATCTAGACGTGAAACGAGAATCACGATCCGATATGATAGATATTGGCACTCCATGGCAGGAAACTATTTACTTTAGGTACAACCTAGCAAGGGTTTCCATATCATCCGTTTCTCGTATAGGGATGAAATGAGCTGATTTTGTAAGATGATCTACAATAACCCAAATAGTATCATGTCCGTTGGATGTTTTAGGGAGTTTTGTGATAAAATCCATCGTAATCCTTTCCCACTTCCAAATGGAAATTTTAGGCTGCACCAATAAGCCGGATGGCTTTTGACATTCAGCCTTTACTCTAGAACATGTTAAACACTTGCCCACATATCTAGCAATGAATGCCTTCATGTCGGGCCACCAATAGTGTTTCTTCAGATCCTGATACATCTTAGCAGAACCTGGATGGATGGAGTAATTAGATTTATGGGACTCGTGCATTATCAAATTCCTTAAGTTACCATAATATGGAAACCATGTCTGATTCTTAATACAACGAGTTCCGTATGAACGTATCTCAAAAGCCTTGTCCAACCCTCGTATGTTCTCAATTTTTAGATTTTCCTATTTGAGGGCTTCATTTTGGGCTTCGAGTATCCGAGAAGGTAGATTATATTGAAGAGTCATAACTAACGACCAAACTCTATGTGGTTTGATTCGTTCCTTACGGCTCAAAGCATCTGCTACTACGTTAGCTTTGCCAGGATGATAACGAATCTCACAATCTTAATCAGCGAGCAGTTCTATCCAATGTTGTTGTCTCATGTTCAACTCCTTTTGATTAAGAATATGTTGTAGGCTTTTATGATCGGTGAAAACCGTACACTTTGTGTCATACAGATAATGTCTCCATATTCTTAGGGCAAACACTACTACTATGAATTCTAGATCATGTCTGGTGTAGTTTTCTTCATGTGGTTTGAGTTGTCACGATGCATAGGCGATAAGCTTGTCCCTTTGAATATGTACAGCTCCAAGACCTCGACGCGAAGCATCATAGTAAACAATAAAATCGTCGTTTCCCTCTGGTAATGCTAAGATCGGAGCTTCACACAACTTTTTTTCAAAAGTTGGAAAGATTCTTTTGGTCTTTTCCCAGACAAACTTCCTATTTTTCTGGGTTAACTCAGTCAAAGATTTTGCGATTTTTGAAAATCCCTCAATAAACCTTCAATAATAGCCCGCTAGTCCTAAGAATTGGCATATTTTGGTAGGATTTGTAGGATACGGCCAATTTTTTATAGCTATAATTTTTGTAGGATCGACACGAAGTCCTTGTTTATCTATCAGGTGTCCGAGAAATTGTACGACACTAATCCAGAATTCATACTTAGAGAACTTTGCATAAAGCTTCTCTGTCTTAAGTAATTCAAGGATTATTCTCAAGTGTTGGGTGTGCTCTTCCTCATTATAAGAATAGATAAGGATATCATCTATGAACACTAAAACAAATTTATCCAAGTATGGTTTACACACTCGGTTCATGAGATCCATGAAAACCGCAGGTGCGTTTGTCAAACCTAATGGCATCACTTGAAATTCATAGTGCCCATATCTTGTTCTGAAAGCGGTCTTAGGGATATCCTCTTCCCTCACTCTCAGTTGATGATAACCAGATCGTAAGTCGATTTTCGAATAAACGCTCGAACCTTGAAGTTGATCAAATAAATCATCAATCCTGGGTAATGGGTATCGATTCTTGATAGTAAATTTATTCAATCCACGATAATCGATACACATCCTAAAAGATCCATCTTTCTTCTTAACAAATAGAACATGAGCTCCCTAGGGTGACGTACTTGGTCGTATGAAACCTCAATCGGCCAATTCCTGGAGTTGTTCAGAGAGTTCATTCATCTCTGAAAGGGCTAACCTATAAGGTGCTTGGGTTATAGGTGCTGCTCTGGGAATCAAGTCGATTTGAAATTCTATTTGATGCACGAGAGGTAAGCTAGGTAAATCCTTAGGAAAAACTTCTGGGTATTCCCTGACTACGGGGATCTCATCCAGTTGTTTTTCATCTAGCTTAGTCTCCGTTACTTAAATAATGAAGACTTGACAACCTCGTTATATGTATCGTTCCGTTTTGATACAGGAGATGAGGTTAAGACGGGTTTTACTTTGATCTCCTCGGACAATTAAAGTTTCACCTTTGATAGGTACATGGATGATTTTCTCGTAACAAAGAATCTTAGCTTGATTCTTGGACAACCAATCCATTCCCACAACAACGTCAAAACTACCGAGTTTAATTGGTATAAGATCAATCTCAAAAGAGTGGTTAAGTAAGGGTAGGTACAACCCTGAATGGCGGTGTTAGTACTAACTAGGTTTCCGTCGGCTATTTCTATGTCATAAAAACTATTTAAGGCTAGGGGTTTGATCCTAAGTCTAGAGGCAAAAGGTATAGATACAAAACTTTTATCGGATCTAGAATCAAATAGTACACTAACTAGATGATGGTTTAAGAGAAACTTACCCGTGACTACGCTCAAATTTTGTTGATCATTCCTATCCCTCAGCATGTAGGCTCTTCCCTGGGCACCATCAGTATTTTTTTCTAGACATCTATTTGCATAGTGTCCTTTCTCTCCACGAGCATGACAAATGACCATTACTGGTGGCGGATTTCCCCTAATGGTTGGTCCTTTGGGCTTGCAATCCCTTTGCTGATGGCCCACCTTGTTACATGTAGTACACTGGATGAAACAAGGCCATGTGTGGTGCAAAGCACACTTCTTACACAGAGGGCTTTCCCAGCATAACCATTTCCCTTATTTGGAGTGGCGGCATAAGCTCGTGTAGCTTCTTGCCTTGGGTTTGGCAGAGGATAGGGGTTGGTATGATAATTACCATTAGTGTTACGGGTATTGCCGAAAGCTCTCCCATCGTGGAACTTTCATTTATTATCATTGGGCACTGGTACAGTGTTGTACTTTGTTACTTGATCCATTAATCTTAAAGTAATGTTAATGGCTTCCTCTAAAGTTTGTGGTTTAGAGGCAGTAACATTCCCTTCGATACTCCGGGGTAAACCTCCGATGAAAACTTCTATCGTATTTTCAGTAGTTGGCACCATTGTAGGACACAAAGTTGCCAATTCCAGAAATCTCCTAATATAAGTTTTGACATCGTTCCCCTTCATAGTCAAGTTATAAAACTCATCTTCCATTTTCTTGACTTTCGTTCGTGGGCAGTATTTCTTAATCATAAGCTTCTTAAATTCAGTCCAAGTGATCTTGCATGCCTCCTCAATTCCTATTGGCTGAGCATACGAGTTCCATTAGGACAACGCTTCTTCGGTAAGAGTACCGGTAGCAAACTTAACTCTACAATCCTCAGTACAGTTACTATGAGAGAATATTGATTCACACCTTTCAAACCAGTGAATCAATCCTATGGCCCCTTCTGTCCCTTTGAAATTGAAAGGCTGACAGCTCATAAATTTCTTGTAGTTACTCTTCTTCACTACAGGAATTTCGGGGTTTCTAGCCATGTTAGTATTCCTACCTTCTAGTGCCACAGTTACACTGTCAGCAACTAGTTGACGGATGGCTTCCTGAGTCATGGCGGGAGTAGTGGGAGTAGTCGATCTCGTACGTGCCATTCTATACACGGTTTGTAAGATGAGATGAGATAAGAATAATGTCGTAGTCGAATATAATGAGGATTAAAATTCGAGAGACATTATTGCATATTCTAACTAATAGAATATTGTGTAAAGACAGAGAATACAAGTTCTAACTGATACCAATATTGTACGAAAGGGTTGGGAATCATAAGACTAAAAGGGCAGAATTCCTAATAAGATTTACTAAATTCCACGAAAGTTCGTTTCCCCAATCTAAAGGCATAGTGATGTTAATCTAAAGGTTCTAATCGTTATAGGTTTCTATTGTTACTAAATAAAATTTTAAATTTCCTATATCCTTGAGTTCTTAAGACTTAAGGTAAGCCTATAGTGGTTCCTAGAATATAAGGCGTAGGGGATCCTAATACGAGGCACTTAACTTAAGAAAACTAAGTATAGGCAAACTATAACTTTTATTACTATTTATTCCTATATCTTACAGGGTGAAAACTTAACAACTACTTGCATAACTAAGTCATATTTTAAAACTAAGTCTATAACCTTACTAGTTTGATCCTTTGCTATTCTTAAGTTCCTGGATTGCATCTAAAAGATCCCTTATATCAGACCTGTGATTATTTATAATGTCCTCGATAATCATTTCTAGAGTGGAAAGTTTAACATGAGCTATAACTATCTCATTAGAGTATCCTTCATATCTTATTTGTAACTTAGAAATTTAATTACGGGTTTTCCTTAGTTCAGTTTCTAACCTATCATAGTCTTTTTGAATTATAACTCTACCTTTTCCTAGATCACTAATCTTATTTTCTACTTCCTCAATACGTACTAAGGACAACTTCTCTAGGTGATTAAGTATATCCTCAATTTGTTCCTCATGCCTTTCTAAAGGCGTTTTATAAGAAGTATTTCCTATTTCACACCTAAGGGGAGTTGTAGGTGGTATAATACGTAATTTCTTATGGGGAGGGGAAACTACTTGGGAACATAGCAATCTTGGGTATTAAAGTGAGGTATAGATGGAGTAGGGGTTAGAGTGGGTACTATAGGAATATCACCATCATATGCTTGCATATAATTATTATATGTTTGCATATAGGGATCATTCAGAGAGGGTTCTAGAGCTTAGGCAACTAAGACATTCTGAGCTAATTGTTCCGGAGAATTAGAATCAGAGAATGAATGACTAAGAGTAGTTGGGGTATACTCATAACCAGTGTTGCAAAACAAGGCCTACAAGGCCGATTAATCGCCGATTAGGTGCTACAAGGCTACCAACCTTTTCGATTTTTGTAAATCGGTCAAACAACTCGGTCAACCGTGGTCAACGATGGTTAATGACGGTCAACGGTGGTCAAGCTTGACCGAAACCTTCAAACCTTGCTGGAAATACCCAAAACTCACCATAAAGTTGTTTAATAAGTTATACTTGTTGTTTATATCTATTTTAAGATATTTTTTTAAAGAAAAATATTGCCAGTAATACCTAAAATTTGCCGGAAATACCTAAAACTTGCAAGAAATATAGAAAACTTGTCAAAAATGTCAATCCGATTAATCACCGATTAATCCTGCATAAACCGATTACAAGCTATAGGGAGGTCGACCGCCCGACTACCGATTCACGATTTTTGCAACCATGCTCATAACTATCTAGTGAAGCATCCTCATCATCGGTTTCTGACACGATGATATGGTTATTAAATGAAGACATATCTAACTGTAATACCTGGGAAAAGTATCTTAGCATTCTTCTATCTTATGCTATATCCTAAAGGCAAGTTAGGGAATGCAATAGGGAATCTATCTTAGAGGCAGTAGGGAATCTATCCTAGAGGCAGTTCAGGGACTAGTGGCATGGAGGACCTTTTTAGAAAATGAATGGTTATAGTTTTAGGAAAAAGCTTTTGTTCTCTATAACCAAGGCTCTGATACCAATATGTAACACCCCCATTTTTGACACAGATCATAGCGGAATTGATCTGGGGTATTACCTCATGGAAACAAAGACATGATATAGAAAACGACTCGAAAAGAGACGTTTTTGAAAAAGGAGTTATCATTCATTTATTTTATCAGAATTTTATAGTAAAAGACATACTTTTACCAAAAGAGAGGTCCCTAAGATACGTTTTTAAAGCAAAAAGTAGGTGAATGATAACTAGTCTGGTCGTCCTCATGTCTAGTGCTACACCGTGCAAGGGTTCCTAAAAGGCTTAAATACCTAGGATAGCATGCTTAAAGGTCAACACTAGGGTTGATTGAGAGTCATAGGTTTAAGTAGATATAGAGCAAATACAAGCACCACAGGGTTCAGCTTAAACCCAAGTAGCGGAAAAAGTTAAGAAAGAGAATTATTGCACTAAGCTCATGAAACCGCACGTTAACATTCCAGATCATGGGGCACTGCAGACCATTACATGATGGGATTGAGATAAGGTTAACTTGCCAAAGTGAAACCTTTAGAGATTTCAAGTATAGTACTTATTGGTACCCAGTTGGGGCAAACCAACGGGAGTTGTCAAACTCCAATAGATCTATCAACTATACTCGCGTTCACTTGTGTAAAACTCACAAGTGATTATGGTTCATGAATTTTAGTTATGTAATGGTGACAGAAAGTAACACTCGTGCAATAACCAAAGAAAAAGACTTGTATTCAGTTTAAAGCATGTATCCCCCTCACCGGGTTTGTAAAGCATTTAAAAGTGAGGCTATGAAAACTCACTTGGGTCTAAGGCAAGTGGGATAGAGGTTTAGACAGCTAACTCACGTATCCTGGGTAGTGTAGGTGTGTGTATGTCAAGTTCCAATTCTTGTTTCTAGGTTTCTAAAGTAATTACACTTAGGGTTTCTAGATTTAGTTATAACATAACACCGTTCGGGCCATCGTAATTCAGAAGTATAACTCCTCACATGAAGCTCCCTACTATTGTATTATGCTGCCAACATCATACCGTTCGGGCCATCATAATTCAGAAGTATATAACTCCTCACACGAAGCTCCCTACTATTGAGTTATATTGTTATTAGAATTTAGATAACATAACACCGTTCGAGCCATCATAATCCAGAGGTCATGTAGTAAACGTTTGAGGAGCCAGGGCACTTTAATTCGTAAACCCAGCAAACTCGTCAAAACGAATACCCAAATGAAACATTTCACATGAAGCTTCCTAGTATTGTGTTATGTTTTTAAGTAAGAATAGGTTTTTATTATTTATATGAAAATGGTCCGTTTATACCCTTCAAGTTTACATATTTACAATTTATACCCTAAACTTTCAAATATACATATATTAAACATTTAACTTTCTAGATTTCACATGTTTAATCCTTGTACTTATATATTTCATAGAAATGACAGAAATGGTCCTTGAACTATATTAACTTTCAATACTTACCTTTATACCCTTAACTTAATAATATTTGCAAAACAAGTCCTTATAAGCTTATAACTTATTTTACTTTCTATCCTAAGGTTTTAGAATTTTGCAAAAAGGGTCCTTGTACTTAATACTTTTAAGATATGTTAAAAATAGTCCCTAGACTTAATATTTTCAGAAGGTTACCATATATACCGTTATGCATGAAAACTATTACAAAAATAATTCTTTTTCCATGTAAACTATATTTTTAAGAAACAAAAGAGTTTCCTAGCTTATATTTAACTAATATTAGCTTTTCTAAGTTACATAAACTAACATGTAGCACAGGATAAGGCATTATAACACATAAACATCAATTCGACCAAAATTAGGGTTTTAAAATGGAAAGTTGTAAAAGAAAATGATCAAGGCTCCAGCTTAGGTTCCTAGGGGTTATAAGGCATATCATAACTATCCTAGGCCAGTAATAAGGCTAGTAGAATCCAATATTATGCTTACTTGGTCGTGGGAAGTCCTAATGTTGGTTTTAGGGTTTCTCGGCTAGGTTTTGACTTCGACAAGGGTTCTAACCTATAATACTCGAGTTGTAAGGCTTCTAGGGGACTAGTACTACAGAACTTATAAGGTAGAGAAGAGAGAGGAGGTGTGATTTGAAATGGGAGGAGTTGTGACCTATTTATATTGTGCGTTAGGTGTATCGAGCAAGAAAAGGAAGAAGGAGGTGGAGAGAGGGGGGGAGGGATGACTAAGGGCTGCTATATGGTGATGCATGGAGGCTAGGAGGGTGACTAAGTGAAGCTAGGAGTAGCTAGGGGGTGCTAGGGGTGGTTTTGTGGGGGTGAAGTTGCCGCGGCACAAGGTGGTGACAAGGAGGTGATCCACCTCCTTGTGTGCTAGCTTGGGAGGTGCTAGGTAGTGTGCTTGAGGTGCTTAAGGTACTAGAGTGCTTGTTTGAGGTGCTAGAGGTGCTTATGTTTAGGTTTTACGTGTTTAAGTTTATTTTAGACCTAGTTTTGTTTAGTTAGAGATTAGGGTCTATCCTAAGGTTTAGTGCCTAGATTAGGGTCCTATGAGTGTTTAGTGACAAAGATTAAGTCATAAGAGGCTTATACAAAGTGGTGGTAGCTTATGGTAAAGATTTGGGATAGTTTAGACATAATTCTAGGACTTTATGACCAAGTTATGGTTTCGTACTTAAGGGACTTGTACCTAAGTTCTAGGGAGTTTTACTATGGTCTAGGAAGTCTAAGATATCCTAAAATTTCTATTGTAACTCATACCTAAGCCTTGAACACTTTCAAACTAGTCTAGATAAGCAATTAGGGTTCTAAAGATAGCCGTAAGCACATAGGGTTCAATTAGGGTTTGATTAGGGTTTCTGATAGATATAGTATACTAGAGTGATAGATAACTTAGTGTAATAGTGTTTAGAACCTAGACTTGACATACCGGGATGTTTACAGGATGTAAACATAGTGTTGTTGGGCATTGGTGGATACGTGAGCAGGTCTAAGAGTAATATAGGTAGTAATGATATAATAAAGCAAAAATTTTACTCAGAAAAATGATATAGGCATAACTAATCCTATAGGATGCTTAGTGAAGGCCTATGTTAAGTTAGTAGGACATATCTAACCTAGGGGAGGCTTAGTGGGGAAGTTACTGGGTTACTATAGGAGGGATGAACTTTTGACTTATTAGTGGACCTTAGGACCCAGTACAATTGATTTTGGCATGGCATGGCTCATGGTTTGCAATACTATGTGGTTTGGCTAGTTTTGGAGCAAGGGGGGGGGGATTTTTGAAAGTTGTAATGTGTGTGCATGTACTATAATGCGAAAGTAGTGAATTGGTTGGGTATTTACATGCATGCATGAGATTTAATGCAAGTATTAGGTGATTATGTAAAAATTAGAAAACCAAATGCAAGTGACTAATAAAATATATTTATAAGAGTAGTAATGTACTAAATTGATGTAGACTAAACTTAGTCTAGTATCGGTTTACGGTTAAAGTTGTTTTTCGTTGTATGTGATTTAACCTAACGGTTATACGTAAAGACATGAATTCAGGTATTCAAAATAAAATGTTTTAAGATAAATATTAACCTGAAAATTGCCAAGTTGTCACATTACCTCGCTTGTCTGCTTCGCTAGTATCAGGCTACTTTGCTAAAGTTACTTCGCTACTGTATCTCGTTAAATTGGACTTGTACCTTACGAGTGTACCTCGCTAAACACATATTTTTTAAGTGAATTTAATCGCTTAAAATGACTTTAACACAACTTATTAACTATTCATTAAACACATATTTATCGTCTATAAGATCCACGTATCATTTCACACAACCTTTCATAATGTCTCAACAAGAAACTCAACCGATTACAAATTGACAACAATCAATCATTGATGTTGGTTCCAAAACATCACACCAATGCTTGAGATAGGTAGTTATCTACAATGGGCGAGTAAATTCTTGAGGTACATTGAATGCAGATGGGATATTGGAGAATGAATGACAAGTGTATTATGGAAGGACCTTACGTGGTGAAGAAAATTACTATTCTAGGAGATCCCAATGCTATTCTACCAAGGGAAGAGACTTGTCGTCTACACAATAAGGCTGAAATAACCGCTGAAGAAAGGAATTATTATGAAGCAGATGGGCTTGCAATACAAAAAATGTTTTATGGATCTTCCAAACACCATTTTTGCCAATGTTGATTCTCGAAAGACCGCTAAGTTAATGTGGGAACGTGTCAGACGACTTATGCAAGGAACCGAGTTGAGCAAAATGTATATGGAGATTAGAGTGGTGGACACTTATGATAAGTTCAAACAAGCACCTAGAGAATTACTTGAATCATAATATCAACGTTTCTCACAAATCATTTATGAACATGAAAGACAAAACATCTTGCCTAAACTCATCATTTCAAACACTAAGTTCTTGAATTCACTCTAGGAAGAATGGCAACATCATCTAACCCTTACTAGGTGTCACACCCCCAAAATGTCGTATGAGAAAGGTGACTGTGGTACGTGATGGTCATACTACAAAGCAAAAGATAATAAAGAGCGCCCTCTATATGAGACATTTTGAAAATACCTGTTCGATAAGGGTTAAACAATTTTTTGAAGTCACACAATATCATAGCTTTACAGAACCAAATAAATTAGTTTTCAATTGTTATCGACCATGAAGTAAATGTATAAATCTTCCAAATGATGCAACTCGGATGTTCCTGCTCCATGCTATGCCATGTCAAGAATCAGTTACCTAGGAAATACAAGCTAAAAAGGTCAACATAATGTTGATGAGTTCATAGGTTTATGTAAGTGTATAAGTGAATCACAAGATTTTATAACGAGCGTAACCATTGTAACACATACAAGGACACACCAAAATTGCTTTTATTACTGCCTAAATTCATGACACCAAAGCGTTACAACAATAATATAATTGAGAGTGCCCAATATAGGAGTCTAATCCATGACCACTTATTTGTTACTGAAATGAAGTTGTGCCCGTTTTACGTGTACTAAGTCAACCCGGACGGGGAGTGTCAATCCTAATAGATCTATTCACAACATTCGTGCTTACGATGTAATTAACGGTTCATGATAACGGACAATAATGAAATGAGGGTTAACAAATAACTTAAGCCAGTACCTAAACGGGGAAATGTACTTGTGCCCGTATGTAAAAGTAAGCAATGTATTCTCACCCCAAAGTATATGAATCAAGTAAAAATATGCGGCTATGAAACTCACGTAAATGTTTTAAGTACTTGCATGCATAAGTAAAACGGGTAATGCATTTAAATAAACAAGCATGTATTCTCACTCCAAAGTAGTTAAAACAAGTAAAGCAGGAGCCATGAAACTCACCTCAAGTAGTGATTGCCTTCGGAAATGTGTAACGTAGAACAATAACCGTGAAACCCTAACCACCACCTAGAAATATAATTCAACTTAGGAAATATTTTGCGAAATCAATTTTTGATGCACAATAGTTGTTATACACTTGAATGAGGTTCTTATGTCCCAGCTTGAAATAAAACAGAAGTTATATAGTTTATTTATTAATTGTTAGGGTTTATAAAATATATATAAAATACCAGACACTCAGTTTTACTATTTTAACTAGGAGTGAGCAGGAACCGCACCACAAATTACAAACCGCAAAAAAAAAACAGCAAAACCCACACTGCAAAAACCGAAACCGCAACAAAAACCGTAGTGCGTTTCCTGAAGAAAAAAAACCGCATTTTGCGGTGTGGTTTCGGTTTCCACTGAAAAACCGCACCGCAAAGATATATTCAAATATATATATATATATATATATATATATATATATATATATATATATATATATATATATATATATATATATATACATATTTGAAATAAAGCAACTAAGTTTCATAATTTTTGTATGATAAAATGCTTTTGTTTATACTTTCATAATTAGTTATTGCAAACGCATTTTATAGGTTAATTATTGTCTGAGTTTTTAGCTCATCTAATTTTATTTTTCTATCAATTTATCATCGAAGTTTTTAAAATTCTTCATTTCATTTGACTTTTACTATTGTATTGATTTATAATTTCATACTAATACATAACATTTTGTATATATGTTTCAACCCATCATGTAACCTTATGATATATTTAATGTATAATAAACATATAGGAAAAATATAATTTGAGAAAAAAAAACGCAAAGCCGCAAAAACCGAAAAATCGCAAAACCGCACGGTTGCGAATTCTAACTTTTTAGAAACCGAAATTACGGATTCGGTTTGGTTTTTACCATAACCCGCACCATGCTCACCCCTAATTTTAACACCCTTGGTACTATTGTATGTTCTTAAGAAATGAAAACAAGAACTTGATGGTATCCTAAGCATGAAATTACATATGAGCTGCATAGAACATGTGCTTAAGCCTTGGTCATGTGAACTCTTATGACCAAATCACACTAACTTCATTTCTTGAAAACAAATGTTAAATCATGAACTAACAAGTAATGTCCATTTAAAGACCATCACGAGCATTTCTTTTGGTAGTTTCTGATGAATGCATGAATTTGATGTGTATACTTAATTTTTAAGTTCTATATATTGTCTTTGTTTATGGTTACAAAACAACGATACATAACTTTGGGTGAGTACATTTAATTACTTTCTTTTCTAAATACCAATTAAAGTATAGTATTAGATACTACATGTCTTTTCGATCAAAGGATTTAAATTTGATATCTATGATTGTTCTTTCAGCTAAAGCTCTAAAGTATTGTAGCGAACTTCCATACACATGGAGCAAGGTGGTGTAAAGTTTACTGATGTCCCAAACGACGTTATTCGTCGTATTATAGCATCTCTTGTGACGTCTAATGAAGGAGCATCAAGCTTTGCTAAAGTCATCTCTGTGTTAGTTTTCAGTTTTTTTTAAGGATTATTTTGCATAAAAAGATAACGAGTTTTATGTCAATATTTAATTAAGTTATCGTAACACGCTATCAAAAATCTTATTTAAATTTCAACATTTTTTAATGATAATATTTGTGTGATTTATAGGCGTTGCCTTAATTATATATGTACTATTATCAAAACATTCAGATTTATCATATTTGTTAATTTACGCCTATAATTCTTCTTTCTAAATACAACTTATAGAACTTTCGACACTAGCTAGAAAGGTAGCATAAACGTACCACAATTCTTAAGAGGGTGGATCTATCACGTTTATGGCAATGCTTTAAACTTGTCTGCTAGAAACAATCGGCTATCTATACCCTTAACATTTCGATGTGTGTCAACCGTGCTTCGAGTGGCTACACAACTTTTGAGTCATTGTAGGTGTTAGCGTAACTAAAAAAAAAAATATTTGTGGCTCGTGGATCCAAAAATTATTATTGGTTTGTTTCCTAGAAGAATCAAACTTATAGATGTGTAATTTAATGTTGGAACATGCAGTGGTGGTTAATGTTATATCGTAATGATCAAAAGTGTAATGCATAGTGGCTTTAACAAAAGGACGATAACCACTTTTACACTTTATATCCATTATTTTAGAAACTATGTAGAAGCTATTTTTCTCCCTAATTACACGTTCATTATTCATATAATCAGATATATATGGTCATATCATCCATAATTTCATATTGTTTCCTTGATATTAATATATATGTATATTCTAGGTGCAAAGCTCTCAAACAGTTTTCTGATGATAGAGAAATACTGAAGATTACAAATTTTGATAATATGGAACGATATTTACTTAAAGAATCATTTTGGAATAACAACGGGTTGTTGACTAAATGTGCAAGTGTGGGGAACGAAGATGCACACCAAATAATCCAACGAATTCCATTTATGCTTCTAGGTATGGATGCAATCTAAATTTTCATGGATTGGTCATGAACGAACCCTGAACCCCTCTTGCTCAGCTCTCTATAAAAGAATTGTCAAGTTTTCTTCTCCCAACCCGATACAAATGTCAAGTTCCATCACTTAATGTGATAATGCTCTATATGTTCAATGTTTTCATGGTTGTATGCGTAGGTATAGTTATTACTTTGAATATTTATAATGGTATATTTTTTTTTTTCTTTTTTTTAACATATTTTATAATGGTATCTAGTGAATCAAAATTTGAAAGGAAATAAAAGGAAAAATAATGTCTTTTGTGGTTTTTAAGTTCTCTTTTAAGAAAGAAAAGGAAAGTAGAGAAGAAAATAATAGGCTTTTTTTGTTAAAAAATCTTCATCTCATATTTGAGAAAATGAAAAGGAACTTTAATATATTATGTGGAAAGACTAAGATTTGTCACTAACAAACATAATTTATGATTACTTTCAATTTCCTTTCCCTTATCTCAAGAACATATGAACCAAAAATTCTTTTATTTTTCTTTTTCTTTTCCATTTCCTAGTCTTTTCATTTTCCACTACTTTAAAACTTAATTAGAGAGTCTTAAATGTTGTTATGCATCACGTATCTACATAGTTCCTCTATCCTTTTGATTTCACACACTTACTCATTCACATATATTTGAGCACATTCATCCTCCACATGTACTTGTCAGAGGTGGGAAGTGGTCTTCCTACTATATCTTCAGGTTTTCCCTAAGGAATGGAATGATACGTCTACATCTTACTTCCCCTATACCCCAATCTGACGAGATTGGGCATTTATTTTTGCCGTTGAATAATTTGAAATATTTAATATTTACAATGTTGGTTTGTCTTAAATTAGCATGAACTTGTGAAGTATATGTAACGATATATCCCATAGCATATAACTATATAAGGCATTCATGCGATGAAAATCATGGTGCAAAAAGCACTCGTCCATGTAGGATCGAAATAATCAAGCTTAAACCTATTGTAATTGTTAGTCCGATTTAGCTTGAGCAACTCATGAATTAACAGAATAATCATAAACAAGTGACGTTTAGGCATTGATAGAAGAATGAGTTTATGATTCCTGATGGGCAAAATTACAAGGTTACTCAGTAACCCACTTCGACACACTAATAACACTTGGGTGGCTTTTAAAGGGGATAGTTGGAGACGGCTATCCCTGTGGAGTGACAAATTGAAATCACAAAGATTCAAGCTAGGCTTGAACTATAAGTGTTGAGGATTCTAACACTAACACTTTTGTATTACTTGTATGGAATTCTCACTTCTCACTCTTGGTGAAGGCACACCTTTCTCTTTGGTTGAAATGGCTATTTATAGCGGAGAAATTACTATTGCTTCACGTGGGAATAATGGTTAGCCAACTGGTCGTAGATACGCACGTGCCTAGTCTTTAGCTTTAATGTCCTTTTGGTTCACCGGAGTTGACAGCAACAAGTACCCGTGAGCCACTTTAGTGTCTTAGGAAGGAGCAATGGTTATCTTCCTAAGGGTATCCCGCTTAAACGTATTTGTGAAATCCCGCCTAACCATTCACGTGAATAATGGTTAGCCAACTGGTCGTAGATAGGCACGTGCCTAGTCTTCTAGCTTTAATGTCCTTTTGGTTTACTGGAGTTGACAGCAACAAGTACCCGTGAGCCACTTTAATGCCTTGGGAAGGAGCAATGGTTATCTTCCTAAGGGTTTTCCCGCTTAAACGTGTTTGTCAAATCCCACCTAACCATTTGAGCATAAGTGTTATGCTCCATTGGTCTTGTTTAGAGAGCTGAGAGATCATCAAGGTATTGCTACCTGTTGGGTCAACAATTGACCTAAATGTCCCTGACAAAGACTTGAACATAAAATAGCCCAGACACCCACTGACAGAATATCGGTGATCATCTAACTCACTGATGATCAGTGAGAATGTCTCTCCCTGATAAAGGGATGTAGCTCAGACATCATTCTTCAAAGAGTTGGAAAAGACCAACTGAATGAGCATTTTACTCAACTGATGGAGTCTCAATGAGTAAGGTACTTGAGCAAACATCAGGGACACTGAGATTTAACAAATGTCTCTTTATCCGTGTTGGCCTTCCTCTCATTGACAATGAACACCTCACCAACCTTCAATCTAAGTCATCAAGAAGTTATGACTGATTAACATGACTCCCTGAACAAGGCTCAAGATCAGAATCATTAAGAATCTAGGATGAACTGATTAAAGAAGACAAACTCACTAAACATCAACAGCAGAAGTTAATTTCCTAAATATTATCAAAGAGTTCTTGCACACTTACTAAGTTCTCATCAGCCAGTATGTACAAGGATCTTTAGCTCAGGAACAGGGGATCATCAAGGGCAGGAATACCTTGATGATCTCTCAGCTCTCTGATCAAAGACCAAGAAGGTTAGGTGAAGAATATAGAGTTTAATCAGGAAAACTCTTGTGAAGATAAACTTTGTTCCTACCCAAAACACAAAAGAAGCTCATGGGAACCCGGTGTTGTCAACTCCGATAAACCAAAAGGATGTGACACCTTGAAAACCGGATCAGCGGAAGCCTACAAGTCTGGGGGAGTTACTCGATTGTTATCATAACAAAGAGTACAAAGAACGGTTTTATATAAACCATTTTGGAGGAAATTTAATAATTGAAAATATTCAATTTACATCGATTGAAATAGTGCGGAAGCTATAGTTCAAAACTAGATTCAAAACAAGGAGTACAAAGAACGGTTTTACATAAACAATTTTAGAAGGAAACTTTATAATTAAAAACATTCATTTTGCAATAGTAAAATAGTGCGAAAGCTATAATTCAAAATTTACTTAAAATAAGTCCCAAACGGTTTTCGGAGTCTTCTATGACCAAGCCATGCCCTTCGCCAAGCTCCTCCAATAAAAATATGTAGCGGCAATATCTAACACCTGAGATAAACATGCTAAAGCTAACACAAAGGTTGAGTGAATCCATAGGTTTAAAGTAAAGTAGTTGAGCACAAGATTTTAAGTTCGGGGTATATCTGCATCAAGTGCATATACCAAATAACAACAGCCAATATATATAGAGTAACAATACCAATACATCCCAGTGCGTAAAGTATTGCGATATGCTAAGCTCATGACACACAAAAATTAACCAAAACCAGTCAATTTAATGATAAACAACCGCGGAATTTCATAATATAAGTGCCCCCGAGGCCGGGTACTTGCCAATACCCAGCAAAATCGAAAGTAGTACACCCGCATGTCAAGCCCTTGACAACTACGAATGGGATGGTCAATCATATAGGCCTATATACTAAGTTCGCGTTCACTCGCAAGTGATTAATGGCTCATGATCTGAGGGTCTTTCCGGCAAGACAAGCTACCTAGCATATCCTCTCGAATAGTATACCAATTCAGGAAAAGCATCCAAATAAACAATTGTGCTCAGAAAACATTTAAAAGCATGTATCTCACCCCAAGTAGTTTGCAAAGCAATTAAAATAGATAAAAAGTGGGGCTATGGACTTACCTGAGTATGCAGCAATGCAAGATATAACGACTAGCACCAACTAGTCAACAAAAAGGCATCAAAAGTAGAAGAGCACAACGGCATCAAAAGTATGGTCACACGGCATCAAGTGGTACAAGTACAACGAAACTGGATCGGCACAACCTTAATAAATAACATGTTTCAGAAAACAATCCTCAAGTATATATAGGGCTGAGCATCGGGCGAAAACCGGACCGGACCGACCAAGACCGGACCGGACCGAGGACCGAGAACCGGAAAAACCATAGACCGAGACCGGACCGAATGTGGTCGGTCCGGTCTCGGTCCGGTCCGGTCCGGTCGGTCTTCGGTCGGTCCGGTCCAATTAGGCAAGTTTTTTCGGGTTTTTGGTCGGTCCGGACCGGACCGACCGGACCGAGGACCGAATTTGCCAAAAAGGTTAGACCGAGGACCGGACCGAATGTGGTCGGTCCGGTCCGGTCGGTCTCGGTCCGGTCGGTTTTGTCGGTCGGTCCGGTCCATCCGGTCCGTTTGCTCAGCCCTAAGTATATATAAAGTAACGTTCGTCAAATACTCGTGTTATTATGAAAATGTTTAGTTTTCAATGACGATAAAAGAAGTAAGAGTTTATATCTCGTGTGGACGTTTGAGAAAAATAATTAAGACGATAAAAGTCGGCGGATAATGATTAAATAGCAAGAGAAGAATGAAGGAAAGATTATAACGTTCTCGTGTAATAATCGTAAAATAATAAATCAATATTCACGCCAAAATAAAATAGAAACCAAAATAAGAGATTAAATGACATCAAATGTATAAAAGAAAGAAGAGACAACTTGATGGATGAGTTGTATGTTTGCCCAATATCCCAAAGTATAACTTTGTATAAGTTTGAATAAAATCAAGTTATATAAGTTATAAAAGAAATTGGAAAATGTTTGTAAGTTTGTAAATGTCAAAAGGTTTTATAAAATTTTGGCATAAATAATTGTAAACAAGTTTATTACCAATTTCATAAGTTTAATAAGCTTTAGCCAAGTTTTATATCGTCATCATTCGCATGTATATTAGTTTTCGGCTTATCGGATAATTTGTGTCCGTTCGGGTCCAAATATATTGAGCTCTAACAAGTACAATATATCCTTCCGTCCCTTGTATCAAATTATACAATAATCCCTACACCAATACCGTACATTTAATAACGGTTACAATGATTTATTCAAATGACTATTCTATTACAACATATTACAATATAATAATTCGGTGTCAAAATCCCCATGTACTCCAATAGCATCCAACGTCATCAATCACAAACGAAAACAAAGATTAAGTTAGTAATGATCAAAATTAGAGTCACCAATTATATAAACAACTCAAAATATATAAACAACTCTTATAATAAAATGTTAATGGGCTTCGGCCCAATGCTTAGCCAAACACACTCTTAGTAAAAACATGGGCTTGAGGCCCAATCATCCATTTTTAACACAAACACATTTCCCTTTTTCCAAATAATATCAAACGCAGCTTGATTGAGTTTTTAATCATAAACGCAAAAACTGTAAATACCAACACTTGAGTCACGGTTGAGCCTTATTCGAGCTATGTGCTCCGAGTCAAGTGACTCAAATAAACAATAAACTCATCGTCGTGACTCCCATGATTCACGACTCACCTTAACTCGAACCTAACATCAATTGGTCTAATTCAAAACTTCAAGATAACGCGACAAGAACTCTTAAAACATTAACGCTGTGTTCTCAAGTTATTTCATTAAAGAAAAGGGAAGGAAATGGAAGTAAAACACTTTCCTCCCATATTTGGGCGGAAATGGAAGTAAAACAAATTCATCCAAATAACACTAACTTTACTTCCAGTTTACTTCCATTTTCTTTAATGAAATAACTCGAGAACAAAATGTGGGAGTAAACCTTTTCACTTTCTTTCCCTTTTCTTTAATGAAATAACTCGAGAACTGACCGTAAGCCAAGACAGATTTACCCAAACCAATTTCATCACACTCGCAATATAGTTTCAACACAACAACAACAACAGATGCTTAAAACTATTTTATCTCCCAGCTTTGCAACACAACTCAAATCCAGAAACCATACAATGACTCAACCAACCCATAACCAAACATAGAATAAATTCCCAGTAACAATAACAAGTATGGAAATGATAATAGAACATCAAATAGACATGGAATGGTTCTGAGCCAACTCGGCTTGACTCGCTGAGTCGAGTTGACTCACCCGAGTCGAACGAGTCACAATTTTTTTTAAGCAGATATCCACACGAGTTTTGATGATAAAAACGTTTGTTTATCAGCCTTTGATACAAAAATCGTTGAGTTTCATTAGTAACCAATTAGGGTTTATAAATAAACTAAAATAAATAAATAATAATAAAAAAAAGGAAATAACAAAGGAGAGTCGCCTGTGGGGTTTACCAGATGAGAGAGGAAGGCGGGGAAGATGGTGGTGTGTGGCAGCGTGTGGTGTTGTCGCGACTGTCAACCCAAACGAAACCCTAGAAACCCTTTCACGATCTCAATACAACCCATCTTCAACATATTCGCCATTGGTCTTCAATCTTGATCGGCGGCAGCGAATGGTGGCGAACACAGGCAACGGCAGCGTCGTGAAAACGGCAGCATGAGGGGGGCCATGGTGGTGTGATGGAGATGATGCTAGTGGTGTCGATGATGATGGAGGTTGTGTTAATAATATTGTTGTGGTGGTGTTGATGATGGTGGTCGGCAGCAGAGGTGGCCGAAGTGATGGTGGGGGTTTGTGGTGTTGTCGGCAGCAGATCCAAATGAGGGTAACCCTTAATCTTTATAAGTAAACTTTTTGAAGTGTAAAAAAAATGTGGCAAGTTTACAAAAGATGAGGATGGGCTGTGTAAATATTACTCTGAGGGACCATAAACGTAATTTCTGCAACCTTTTGTAATTTAGTGTCTCACGGTTCATTTGACGTACTAAACAGACTCGAAAAATTGTGAGACTTTCACCGTTTCTCATGAAATAGTTTTTCCGATAACGTCAAGCATAAATTTGCATAACTTTCTTGAAGTTAATTTATTTAACGAATTCAATTTGTTTCGAGTATCCTAGGTTGTGCCGGCTCGATAAAGGAATAACGCTCACGTTAAACAAGATATTCATAGTTTTTCAAATCCAAACAAGTTCAAAAGTTAAGGAAAAATCAAAAGTAACGGTTTTGGCTCATAAAATAGTTTTAGGAAAAGTACCGGGGGTTACAGCACATACCCCTAAAAGGAATCGCGTCCTCATGATTAGGTTTAAGTTATAGGTCGAAATAATGTTGGTGAAGAGGTGATGGTAATAGCAGCGGATTTGGGTCTCACTAGATTGCTCTAAGGGCTCCTATTTGCTTGCGAAAGGGTATTTAGGTGATCTGCCATAAGTTGTCTCCTTCTAACGTTTTGGTGAGGCACAGCAGTTCTCAAGGTGAGCTTAATAAGGGGAAACAGTTTAAGTCTTGACTACACAATGTTTCACAATTTTGCTAGGTCTCCTCTTAGATTTCTCATGGTTTAAACTCAATATAGAGTCTATGCTCCAATGACACAAAATCCTAGTCCGATACATGTAAGACAGTAGAGAAAATGGTGGGGTAACTAGTTTTCAAGATTTTTGTTTTGAAATTGCGCGTTTTTCCTTTTCAAAGGAAGGGATAAAATTTCGTTTAAAAAAAACTCTACTTGGGTAAACGTTTGTACAAAATTTGACCAATATAACTTTCCAAGTATATCAAATTTCTTTGCTGTTAATTAGTAGTGACGTAAGATGACACGTTTTCAAAATATTTTATAAATTTGTAAGAAGCGCGTTTCCGATCGTGGTAAGATAAATTTCGCAAAAATTAACGTTTAAAACTTCTCAATAAAAGTTTGATAAAAATTTGACCAAAAAATCTAATCCTCAAAATAGGTATTTTTAGAAAATGTTACCACAAGTTTCGAGCTCATATGAAAACATTTTATGAAAAACTTTAAAAGTTTGGACATCAAAGGAGAAGAGTAGTCGAGCATGAACGTCCACCTATGTTTCTAATCATCCAAGGGGGAGAACCTAGTTGCCAGTGCTAAGCGGGGTTCAACGTCCAATATCAGGCAAAGCTCAAAGGTGTAAGTATTCCAATATGTTAAACGGTACTAAAAGGTATCCTGATAGAAATTGTGGTACAGGTGGGCTGGAAAGCGTAATTCGGTGCTAAGGGGTTTCATAACATAAACGGTTGCACTAGTGACCCGAGAAGCCTGAATCAAATCCAACACTATGTTGAGAAAAGTCCTTTCTTGTTTACATGGTGAGATCGAACATCAATAGTCACCAAACAGGCTAAGTTCCCTTGGTATTCCGGTGTAGAAGTTGAGTCACATAAAAGAAACGGGGGTTGAGTCTACATCATCTAGAACTCTTAGAAGGCAAGATATTATAAGTGTGAGGGTACATTGACAACCCAGTTCGATGTCTAAACTCCAATCAGAGGTTCAAATCGCATGGAACGAGTGGGTTTACTTTTTCAGTGATGAGGCACAGGTGCGGGATCCACTTCTAAGGTTTGGTTTATTTTCAAAAGGGGAAGTTATCGGTTATAGTATGAAAACACTTTTCATAGAAGTAGTTGGTTCACATAGTGATAGCAAAATACTTTATAAAATGGTTTGTAGAACAACTTATAAAATAATAGAGAATGACTTATTATTTATAAAATAATGACAAAATCATAGTCAAAATTGTGATTTGTATCAACAAAATAGTAACTCCTTTCATATAACGACTCGTGAAATAATTTGTAAAATAGTTCATAAAACAGCTTGTAGGACAGCTCACAAAGTGACCGAAAATGAAAACAAAACCATAGTTAAATTTGTGCTAGATTAGCAAGACAACAAAATAGTTTATTCAATAATTTGTGCGGCGATTTGTGAAACGGTTCATAGGGTTATAGTAAAATAGTTTTTGGTAAGAAATGGTGAAATAATTTGTAATGTAATAGTAATAGGATTTATCAAATAGTGGCTAAATCAGTGCGCAGGGAAGTGAAATGGTTTATGGGACGGTAGTAAAAATTTGAAGGATAATAGTCATGTAATCTACAAAAATTTTGGTAAAATTGCCCGTAGGTTTATGGAATAGTAGTAAGGTTGCAAGGTGTAAAAGTAATATAGCTTGTACAATAAGTTGTAAAACAATTAATAGAGTAGTAGAAAAATAATTTTTCTATAACTTAGTAACAAAACTATAGTTTGAAAAGCATTATGTCAAAACATTTTGAATATTAAAATAACTCCATTTATTAAAATTTTCTTTATAAAAATATAAGATAATGAATGACATTAAAATTTAATTTATGGTGCGTAAAAATAGTGACAATGTCAAATTTTGGTTTCCTGTATCATAGTAGTAAAACATTTCATAGAATGACCACGAAATGGTCGGTAAAATAATTGAAAATGATTTGTGTGCGTAGTGGAAAACAATAATGGAATATGGAGTAACGTAGTAAGTGGGTTAATTACTCATGGAAAACTTGGATAAAATCATTTAGGGTAAAGACATTTAAAGTGAAATAATGAGAAGACAAATAGGTTATTGTATGTATAAATATCCTAATAGCATTTGGCACTTTGATTACTAAATGTTCAAAAATAGTGAAAGTATATACCTAGTTGAAATATGATGGTCCGTAAAAGTTGAATAAATATGATATCGCATAAGTGCGTAAATAATTAAAATAAAATAAGTTTATACGAAGTCAAAATAAGGGTTTGAAACTATTTATTTTTATGGCTAATATACCCCATTGGTGGTGATTTTTAAAACAAAAGTGTTTAGAAGCGAAACATTTTTAGGATGTGAAAAAAAAAGATAAATAATGCTAATGAATGTACTATGTCTAACGACTTGTGGGTTATGGGCCCACGGTTAAAGTGTAAAGTTTAAATACGGAAAAAAGTTGAGTAGGTAAAACGAGGTAAAAGCACAAGTATTGAAAATAGTTTAACGAAGATTAGTGAAAGCGAGTCATAGTGAAAAGTGCAAACACATAGATAGTGTGTAAGTAAAATTAGTATTTCTAATATATCATAAGACGCTTGTTTTAACTAAACAAAGTAGTGGTAACAAAGTAGATGCAAAAAGGGTAAATGACGTGGATCCCTGGTTAAAGCGTAAAGGTGTGAAACGGTTAATAATACTTCAGGGTGAACAGTTAATGATCCATAAATTGCACTAGGTCGTGACCAATCAAGGTTCTACGGCAGTATCAACTTCAAAATATAACTCTAGGGCAAACCTCTATCATGGTCGTTACAAGTAACTCTTACTTACAAGCTTAAGTTTATTCCTTCCTTAGGAGCACTATTATTCCTTCAATCGTCGAAGTGTTTTTCTAAGGCAACCAACAGTGTCATCCAACTCATCAGCTTATAATGTGGGGTATCCTAATTTCTCACAAATCGTGGGTTTTGGGACAACAATGCATGACCTAAGGATCTAGGGCAATACCAGAGAATTTATGTTTTCAAAATAGCTTTCAATTAGCATTCCTAAAATAGAGTTTTCAAAATAATACATTCAATTCAAATGGCATCCCCAAAGATAGGGTTTTCCAAAACAATACATTCAAAATAGTGCATTTTCAAAATAGAGGGCTCACAATAGTGTATCCAAAGGCCATTAAAATAGCGAAACCAAAGTTAACTGCCGAAGACAACATTTTAAAATAGTATGCCAAGGTAGTGTATTTTCAAAATGGAGTGCCCAAAAGAGTGTTCCCAAATAGTTCTAAGTAAAATGCATCAATAGTGTATCCAAAACACTTTTTTTTTTTCTTTTTCAAATTAGTATACCGATACGATTCGTCTTCTAAATAGTGAAACAAACATTGACCATCCAAAATAGTTTCTCAAATTAGTGTACCCGAAATAACATACCCCTAAAAGAGTTTTCAAGTAGTTTATCAATATAATATATTTTCAAAATAGCGAAGCCAATGTTTACCGTTCAGAATAGTATTTGGAATAGTGTGTCAAAATAGTGTTTCCAAAAGTAGTTTTTCCCGAAATAATGTTTTCAAAACATTGTGTCAACCTACATATGTACTTTGTAAAATAACGTATCGCAGTTTATTGTTTTATAAAGAAGATAATAAGATGGGTATCTGGTACTCCCCAAGAGATAAGTGAAGGGTTAGGTATCATTTCCTAAAATAGTGGCTCAAGTTTCTACATAAGTTCCTAAAACTTCTGCTAGGTTACAATTCAACCTATCGCATGTTTTCTAAACCTTGCCAAGAATTCATCGATCCTTTCGTTGTTTACTTCCATCAAAAGGTTCATCTTACAAGTGTTATAAAATGATCACACTTAAACGACTAGTGATCTACCCCGATTCATCAACAGAGTGTAAGGTTTGGGCAATGAGGGCTGTAACATACCCCTAAAAAGATTTAAAGAAACAATTTTCAAACGAGGCTCAAAATTTACGGGATCAAGAAATCCAAATCCAACAAAGCCAAAACCAAATACAAACGCTCTAACAAACTCAAATGTGTTCATTTCGATATCGGTCGAGTTAGAGAAAATAATCAGCTCGAATTCAAAACGACGACCAATCAAGTCTCACCTGACCCGGTGCGAGCAAAATCAAATGACGACGAACAAAAGTTCCATAGAGGCGGAAAGCGCATAACGATTCGAAGTGTCGTTCAATTCGTGAAGTTACGTGATGCCAATGTGTCGTGCTCACATGCAAAAATTTTCCATTTTTCCAAAATCTCAAAATCAAAAATCTTCCCGGAACATAATCCTGTTATAACTACTCTTGGTATCACAAAATTCATTTGTGAGACGTACGTGATCAAGTCACGTCCCCACTATCCCTGTTTGATCATAGGTGATCAATCTACTCCCAACCGAGGATAAATGAATTT
Source organism: Artemisia argyi (assembly GCA_030686995.1). Classification (NCBI taxonomy): domain Eukaryota; kingdom Viridiplantae; phylum Streptophyta; class Magnoliopsida; order Asterales; family Asteraceae; genus Artemisia; species Artemisia argyi. The sequence continues at coordinate 99,861,994 of CM060682.1, forward strand.
TGGTATACTCAGCTTAGTTATATTAGTATCACGTCTCTCGCTTTCAAAACCGTTTTAGAAAACCATGAAGAGTATCCAAACTCGAAGTCAAAAATGCCTTTACCAACGTAAGTATATGAAAATACTTAAAGTAAATAGTAAAAAGTGGGGTGAGTTTCAAATCATTAAATATCATATCTCGTATCTCATCAAACATGCTGTCAAGCATGACATCAAAATCATTTTATAATCACACGCGAGGCATCGGCTTGGCAGGAAGGCACGTTCTGGTCATAGGAAAAATGGTTATAGTCTGGGTTTTGAAAATACCAGTTCTCCATAACCTAGGCTCTGATACCATTCTGTGACACCCCGAAAACCGGATCAGCAGAAGCCTACAAGTCTGGGGTTGTTACTCGATTGTTATCATAACAAAGAGTACAAAGAACGGTTTTTTATAAACCATTTTGGAGGAAATTTAATAATTGAAAATATTCAATTTACATCGATTGAAATAGTGCGGAAGCTATAGTTCAAAACTAGATTAAAAACAAGGAGTACAAAGAACGGTTTTACATAAACCATTTTAGAAGGAAACTTTATAATTAAAAACATTCATTTTGCCATAGAAAAATAGTGCGGAAGCTATAATTCAAAATTTATTTAAAATAAGTCCCAAACGGTTTTCGGAGTCTTCTATGACCAAGCCATGCCCTTCGCCAAGCTCCTCCAATAAAAATATGTAGCGGCAATATCTAACACCTGAGATAAACATGCTAAAGTTAACACAAAGGTTGAGTGAATCCATAGGTTTAAAGTAAAGTAGTTGAGCACAAGATTTTAAGTTCAGGGTATATCTGCATCAAATCCATATACCAAATAACAACAACCAATATATATAGAGTAACAATACCAATACATCCCATTGCGTAAAGTATTGCGATATGCTAAGCTCATGACACACAAACGTTAACCAAAACCAGTCAATTTAAGGACAAACAACCGCGGAATTTCATAATATAAGTGCCCCCGAGGCCGGGTACTTGCCAATACCCAGCAAAATCGAAAGTAGTACACCCGCATGTCAAGCCCTTGAAAACTACGAATGGGATGGTCAATCCTATAGGCCTATATACTAAGTTCACGTTCACTCGCAAGTGATTAATGACTCATGATCTGAGGGTCTTTCCGGCAAGACAAGCTACCTAGCATATCCTCTCGAATAGTATACCAATTCTGGAAAAGCATCCAAATAAACAATTGTGCTCAGAAAACATTTAAAAGCATGTATCTCACCCCAACTAGTTTGCAAAGCAATTAAAATAGATAAAAAGTAGGGCTATGGACTCACCTGAGTATACAGCAATGCAAGATATAACGACTAGCACCAACTAGTCAACACAAAGGCATCAAAACTAGAAGAGCACAACGACATCAAAAGTATAGTCACACGGCATCAAGCGGTACAAGTATTGATATATTCAAATGACTATTCTATTACAACATATTAAAATATAATAATTCGGTGTCAAAATCCCCATGTACTCCAATAGCATCCAACGTCATCAATCACAAATGAAAACCAAGATTAAGTTAGTAATGATCAAAATTAGAGTCACCAATTATATAAACAACTCAAAATATATAAACAACTCTTATAATAAAATGTTAATGGGCTTCGGCCCAATGCTTAGCCAAACACACTCATAGTAACAACATGGGCTTGAGGCCCAATCATCCATTTTTAACACAAACACATTTCCCTTTTTCCAAATAATATCAAACGCAGCTTGATTGAGTTTTTAATCATAAATGCAAAAACTGTAAATACCAACACTTAGTCTTTGAAATCAAGTTATAACCACCCTTGCTTGGCCGTGATTCCCTTGAGTCACGGTTGAGCCTTATTCGAGCTATGTGCTCCGAGTCAAGTGACTCAAATAAACAACAAACTCCTCGTCGTGACTCCCATGAGTCACGACTCACCTTAACTCGAACCTAACATCAATTGGTCTAATTCAAAACTTGAAGATAACGCGACAAGAACTCTTAAAACATTCGGCCAAGACAGATTTACCCAAACCAATTTCGTCACACTCGCAATATAGTTTGAACACAACAACAACAACAGATGCTTAAAACTATTTTATCTCCCAGCTTTGCAACACAACTCAAATCCAGAAACCATACAATGACTCAACCAACTGATAACCAAACATAGAATAAATTCCCAGTAACAATAACAAGTATGGAAATGATAATAGAACATCAAATAGACATGGAATGGTTCTGAGCCAACTCGGCTTGACTCGCCGAGTCGAGTTGACTCACCCGAGTTGAACGAGTCACAATTTTTTTTAAGCAGATATCCACACAAGTTTTGATGATAAAAACGTTTGTTTATCAGCCTTTGATACAAAAATCGTCGAGTTTCATTTGTAACCGATTAGGGTTTATAAATAAACTAAAATAAATAAATAACAAAGGATAGTGGCCTGTGGGGTTTACAGGACGAGAGAGGAAGGCGGGGAAGATGGTGGTGTGTGGCAGCGTGTGGTGGTGTCGCGACTGTCAACCCAAACGAAACCCTAGAAACCCTTTCACGATCTCAATACAACCCATCTTCAACATAGTCACCATTGGTCTTCAATCTTGATCGGCGGCAGTGAATGGTGGCGAACACAGGCAATGGCAGCGTGGTGAAAACGGCAGCATGAGCGGGGGCCATGGTGGTGTGATGGAGATGATGCTAGTGGTGTCGATGATGATGGAGGTTGTGTTAATAATATTGTTGTGGTGGTGGTGATGATGGTGGTCGGCAGCAGAGGTGGCCGAAGTGATGGTGGGGGTTTGTGGTGTTGTCGGCAGCAGATCCAAAGGGAGGAGGAGAGGCAGTGTTTTGTGTTAAAATGAGGGTAACCCTAAATTTTTATAAGTAAACTTTTTGAAGTGTAAAAAAAATGTGGCAAGTTTACAAAAGATGAGGATGAGCTATGTAAATATTACTCTGAGGGACCATAAACGTAATTTCTGCAACCATTTGTATTTTAGGCTGTGTTTGGTTTTCCTAATATAGGTCTTACCGCCTCTGAATCTAATTGAGTCAGACGCGGTCAGATCTTGGTCCGCCTTTTTTGTGTTTGTTTTTTTTGCGAGTCAGACACGGTTAGATTGTAAAGCTCTTACCCAGTTAGAGGTGGTGGTAATGTCTTACTGCCTCTTATCTCTACAAAAATTATGGAGGTAAAGGTGAATGTTTTGAGGTAGAAGATGAGTTTCGTTTTTTGAGAAGATGACTTTTGGAGAGATAAAAAAAGTACATGGTATATTAATAGTTTAATAATAATGGGTAGAGTAGGGCACGTACTCACGTGGGTGAAGAAATAAGATGAATTATTTGTGGAAAAAAAATTGTACACACATCAAGCCCTTCTTATTTACTTGCATACAAAATTATTTATATTTATGTAATTTTTAGTGTTGATTAAAAAAATTATATTTGTAGTTAGAAAAACTTATTTTCCATTAGTATATACTTAAAAATAATAATTAAACCATTCAGACAATTATACAAAAACAAACAACATTATTTCATTTAGATTCAGACTTTACAACCATCTCCTACCAGTAAGATGCGATAGTCAGATTCAGACCCAATACATCTTAATGAAACAAACACCCCCTTAGTGTCTCACGGTTCATTTGACGTACCAAACGGACTCAAAAAATTGTGAGACTTTCGCCGATGCTCACGAAATAGTTTTTCCGATAACGTCAAGTATAAATTTGCATAACTTTCTTGAAGTTAATTTATTTAACGAATTCAATTTGTTTCGAGTATCCTAGGTTGTGCCGGCTCTAAAAAGGAATAACGCTCACGTTAAACAAGATATTCATAGTTTTTCAAACCCAAACAAGTTCAAAGAAGTTCAAAAGTTAAGGAAAAATCAAAAGTAACGGTTTTGGCTCATAAAATAGTGTTAGGAAAAGTACCGGGGGTTACACAGGACATCAAGGCTAGATGTCTAGGCACGTACCTACCTACAAACAGTTGGCAAGATCACTATTCCCACGTGAAGCAACAGTAACCTTACCGCCATATAAACCCGTTCCAACCAAAGCAGAATGTGCGCATTTAACGAGAGTAAGAAGTGAGAATTCCACAACATAGTTAGAATGTTAGGATCCTCAGCACACTTAGAACCCAGGCCTAGCTTGCTTCTAAGTGTCTCTTAATTTTTCTCTCATCGGGGATAGCCGTCTGCAACTATCCTCATTGAAAAGCCAACCGAGTGATTAGTGTCTCTCAGTGGGTTCTTGAGTAACCTTTTAATTACGCTTATCATGAATCATAAACTCTTTATACTTTCCATGTCCAAACGGCACGTGTTTGTGTTTATTTCGTTAATTCATAAGGTTCTCAAGTTAAGCAGGACCAACACTACCCTTGACGATCCACTATACCTGAGCTAAAGTTCCTTGTACATACTGGATAACATGCACTAGTAAGTTCACAAGTTAACTCTGACGTTATCTAAGACTTGAACTTCTGCTGGAGCTATTAAGTGACTTTATCTTCTGTAATCTTTTCAAGTTATCTTAGATACAATGATGTCTCTGAATCTTGAACCTTGATGAAGTCACTCGCTAATTCTACCAGCAACGAGACTTCTCTGATCAGTTAGTTTTTGTTTAGTTAGGTGAGGTGTTCATTATTTAAAGAGAAAGGTGGTCGTGGACAATGATCATTTATCAGATCTCAGTGTCCCTGATGTTGCACAGATATTTTCCTCACTGATTCTACATCAGTTATGTAAAGTGCATCTTCAGTTGGTGTTTGACATATTTGAAGAATGTTGTTTGAGCTTCTCCCTGGATTGGGGAGTGACATACTCACTGACTTATCAGAGAGTAAAGATACTCTCTGATTTTATTAGTGAGTGACTTAGCTATTTTGTGTTCAAATACTTGTTAGGGACATTTAGGTCAAATATTTACCCAACAGTAATCCAGAGAGAGATAATGATAAACTAGAGAGAGACAACAAGTGAAAAACCATTTATTTTACACATAAGCACACACTATAATTTAGTGTAGCATAACAAAGTCTCTTCTCAACTTATGAGGTTAAGAGGTATTTATATACCCACATACATAAGAACCTACAAAATGATATACATTTTTTTCATTTCAAACAATCTCCCTCTAAGGGTAGATTATTGGGGTCTTATACAGATCTTCAATTGTTTAGATGTTCTATTGGATACTTGTGATTTCTTATGTGGCTCTTCATGTGATTCTTGAATTCCAAGTGTTTACAGTTAAAGTTGTTTCTGTTTTGATAGTTTTCAATAGTGACTAAATCCTTGCTTTTACATCATTAAAAAGCTTCTCGTAACACTCATTTTAGGATCATCGTTTGAAGACATCTCTTCCATTTTTAAAACATTTTGTGAGTCAACTTTTGATTTTGCTAGAATTGGTTTTGAAACTGTTGTCTAAACACTTGGTTTTTGAAGAATATTTGAGAAGAACACTTGTTTTTTTTACATGACCTTTTGTGGAACAATGACATAGAAAAGTTTATTTATCTTCGAGTAATCAATGGGTTTTATTTCATATTCCTTTTCATTCATTTTTGATCTACTCTCAGATGCAAGTTTCAAACTCTCCTCGAAATCAAAAACTTTAGGAGGATCATGTTCTTTAAGAAGAAGATTTTCATTGTATAAAGAATTTTGTTCTTTCTGAGCTCTCTTGAGATAACAAGGGTTTTGATAACCAAGAGCCATTTTCTATGAACTATTGTAAAATAAATCGGACTTAGGAGAAAGCATGTTAATCATTTGAATCGATTGGACTGTCTTAACAATAATGTTTTCCCATTCTTTGAGTTTTTGTTCAAACTCTATGATCCTGTCAAGAAGTTCATCTTCATGTTTTGTAAAATATTTTTTCAACTTATTCCACTCTTTTTAAAGATTGGTAAAAGTTGATATTTGTTTTGAAAGTTGGTTTTGAAAATTAGAAATTTTTTCATTTAGAGATTTGACTGTTCTAATGTAACTTACTTGAAGTGTATCAAGTTTCTTTTGTAAATCCCTATTTTTATAGACAACATCTCTCTATCAAATTTCAAGTTGTGACATTTTTTGTTGTCGATTTCAAAACATTTTTCTTGTTTCTTGTATCTTTCAAGCTTTGTGGTCAATTCCTCATTTGTGGCTTTAATTTCACTATTGATCGTTTTGCATTTTTAAATTTCAATATTGCAATTTTGGATTAATGATTCAAAGAGAGTGTGGGAAACTAGAAGGGGGGTTGAATAGTTTGCCAACTTTTCTCTAGTTATAAAATTTTACTTTGTGAAAAACTTTGATTCGTATGTAGATGAAATCAACCAAAACCAATATGAACACAACACTAAACTAATACTAACAAGCAATAGAAATAAATAAAAAAATATAGAGATGGAAAGATCAAACCGAGACAACTGATTTATAGTGGTTCAGTCACGAAGATCTTCTTCGCCCTACTCCACTCTTCGAGTACCCAACTCGAGAGTTATAAGCACTATGTCAACAACTTCCTTTCAGGCGGAGAAAACCATACAATGTCGCTTACGTTATTTTCCAACACTAAGATAGATGTCGAGTACTAATCTTAGCTAGTACCAATCTACCACGATCTACACGATCCTAACTTCTCCCATGATCCTAACTTCTCATACGATCCACAAGATCCTTACATAATCAACACACTCAACACAATCAACCCAATCGACCCTTGATCCAATTGATCAATACACTAACACACTAGCTACAAGAGATCCCCAAGATCTCAACAAGATCACAATGATCCACACAAGATAGCTTAGACAAGATTACAACACTTGATGTATATCATGATACAATCAAGCAAACAAAAAGTAATGCAAGTGCACTACACAAAGACTCTAACTCTTTGTGTCTTCTTGACACTATGTGTTCTTCTCTTGACTAGTAGAGGAATGTAGTTGGTCTTTGGTTGGATGAAAGAATCACTCTTTAAACAAAAGAAAACTAACTAATGATCTAAGAAATGTAAGTGAGAAAGAAGGATGGAATGCAAAAAGTTTTATGTGAAAAAGGATGAGTAAAATCAGGAAAGTGAGGTGGTATTTATAAGAAATGAAATATGACCGTTATGGGTACACGGTACCACTAAAGTTCACATGGTACCACTAAATTTAGTGGTACCGTGCTAGAAAAAAATGCTCCTCTTTTTGTTTTTAGTGGTGAAGGTTTATTTGGAGAAGTTTGGAGCTAATTTAGGGGGGGGGGGGGGGGGAATAGCTGTTAAGTTTTTTGAATTTATTTTTTCAAATAAAACATTTCTTTAAATTCAAAAATAATTTGTAAAATGTATTTTTGAAAAGAATGTTTTGTCACCTAAAAAATGTGAAGTTTAAAACAAAAATTCACTTCTTTTGATCACTTGTCAAGTAGTCAATTTGTTTGTTCATAGCTAGAATGATTTGCGTAGAAATCGGATATTACGATTAAAAACTTGTTTACGTTAATTTCGACGTAAAATGTTTTCACATTTTGTTATCATCAAAACGTAGACATATCGAAAGATAGAAATAACATTTTTAGACATTATTTGCATCAACAATCTCCCCCTTTTTGATGATGACAAAACATAAACTCATTTTAGGTGAAAAATTAATTTTGAAAAGTTTTTAATATGAGTTTATATCCACTTCTCCCCCTTTATGTCAAATCAAAAAGACTACTAAGGCTCCCCCTCATTTGGAGCAGACCAAGGAATCGAGCAATGGTTGAAGCTACAAACAAGGTTAGATGGCACAAATACTGATAACGTCAAATTTGCCCATGATTCTTGGTGTTAATTTCCCCCATTATTGCATCGTTATACGATTTAGTACCTTCATTTATACTCTCCCCCAAACCTTCACTAGGGTTTGGGGAGAACGACCCAGAAGAAGAATAAAGAGCAAGAAGGCTAGAGAGACGGTGTCTAATTAGACTAGGAACTCCCTAGTCTAATACATTTTCGAATTCTATCATGTTTTACATTCCATGAATTCTTCTTATTAAGATTTGGTTTAGTTTATTATTCGTATTTATCTATGTAGAAGTTTTCTTTGCTTGTTTGCGATCCTTTCATTTCAGTAATGTTAAAGCTTGGTAGTATCTACAAGTCTAGGTGAATTAACCCTAGGACCCTAGACGAGTAGGTTGTGGGGATTGGTAAGAATTGGCCATAGTACTATCTTTCCTTATGTGCGAATTAACCCTAGGACCACCTACCAATTGGATTCACTTAAGAAGCTAGAGGGAATCTAATATCTGACCATGCCGGGTTCCACTAGAACAAGTCTATTAAACATGGCACTTAATGACTCTTACATCTTCGTAGGTTCACGTCACCCGATGAACTCTCGGCTTTACAATAGTCGGGAATAGGACAAGGTGCAAGATAGGGCTAACGATTTGACCATTTGACTCTTGTCGACTTTTACCCACTGCGTAGAATATTAGAATATGAAAGAGCTTGACCTTGATATCTTAATATACTATCCTTAGCTCTCTTATCTTTATTTCCTCTTTTGTTTATTTACTAGTTACTCTATTCAAATAATACCCCTTTTTAGTATTTATCTTAATTCGCCAGAACAACAGCTCTTGGGACGACACTCAAATTTATCTAAAGGCATACTACACATGACCGGGTACACTGCCCATTAGTATGTGTTAATCCTTATAACGCCAAGTTTATAAATGCCAAACAGAATGAATAAAACGCATCAAGTTTTTTGGCGCTGCTGCCGGGGAGCAGTTTATTTAGGCAAATTAAGGTATGTTTAAATTTTCAAAGTAAAAGATCAAGACAAATCATGCATTGACGATCTACATATGAGTTTTGACCTCGTTACGAAATCATGGATATCTAGGTACGTAAATTTTTAACAATTTAAAATTATTGAAAAAATTATAATAATAAAATTTTTGACCTAACTACGGCGTAGCTACTAAAAATACTACGCTGTAGCAATATTTTATAATTAAAATTAATGACAACATTTTACACTAGCCACGACGTAGCTCATTCTAGGAGCTACGGCGTAGCAACCAAATGATATAAATACGTGCTTCTGTACACACACACACACACATTTGCAACTCAAACAACACACGGCCCCTCTTTGAAAAAAATTCTTGGAAAATTGTTCATTCCATTTCCTTTGCATCAACAATGGCAGGTAAACACCCCTAACCTCTCATCTTGACCTTTATTATAATTTATTACAATTATTAAGGTTTAATTATGCTTGCATTTTAGGAATAGGAATAAAACGCGAATTAGGTTAAGATTTAACCTGTTTAGAAAAACTTTTGAAAATGTCATTAAAGAAAAACGTTTTTTTGAACAAGAATGCATTAACACTGATGAGGCGAAAAAGAACCACTTTTAGGGGGTCATTTTAGCCCGGAAGTGAAAACCTGAAGGCGTCACAACAAGGGCGTCAAGAGTTAATATGGTGACGACCTGCATAAGGAGTACACATGACGGCGTCAGACCCAGATCTAGGCAGTCCGAGAAACTATTTGGCGGCGAGATGACGGCGTCAGACATTTGTTCTTGACGCCGTCACCTATCAAAATCTATATATAGTTTTCTATTTTTCATTCATAAAGGAGGAACTTGTGTGGAGAAAACTAGGGCCGAACTTTGTAAACCCTAGGTCGTATTTTACAGTATTTTCAAGGGTTTTCACCCCTTGAATCCTTTCATGTTCAATTGAGATAAGTCTTCTTTCAATTCAATCAATATGTCTATGTGTTGTTTGAATATTTCTTATGCTTGTCTTGATTTCAACATGCTAGGCTAGATCTATCTTGTGTTTGCTTAGATGTAATGAAACCTAGATGTTAATTATATGTTGATTACTTGTTTATGGTTGTAATGGATGAATGAATTCAATGTTAGGCTTAAGAAAACTGGCAGATCTCCTTTGTGTAACATGCTTGAACGTCTTAGGAAACATGAACCGATGTGTACTAGGTTTTATTGGTTGTATTTAATGCATGAGCAAATTCTAGTGATCCCATGTTAGGAGCTTCTTAGCCGGCTCGACATAGGAGTGAAGTAGGCGCTTATAGGATTGGGGAAGTAAGTACGCCACCCCATGAATGGTATTAAGGAATACAATCTGTCATCCACGCAACTATAACAAGTAATTAACCTGTAAAAGATATCTAGGGAGTAGTGAAATCTAAGTAAACACAATTCTCCCACATATTGCTCACAACTCTAGTATAATTTAGTTTTATTTTCATTTTAGTATTTTATTTTGATTGCATCTTTAGTATTGGGTTAGTTGACTAGCAACTAATTCCGCCCAACTCCTTCAAAACCGAGATTTTTTATTGCTTTTATAAAAACTAAAAAATACAAAAAGAATCATCTCTCATCTCTAGACCTAGTCTTTAGGTTTTCTAATCCTAGCGACACTATTCCTAGCTGAACGATCAATCCCCCGGTACTTGTCATTATACTATACTACATCGATCAGGTACATTGCCTGGTGGGGGTTGTAAGCTTCTCGAGATCCCTCGAGAGGTAAAGCCTGGTGCAATCCATACGCATCAAGTTTTTGGCGCCGCAGCCCGGAGAATAGTTATTGTCTAGGTTAGAATATCTTTTTATTAGGTCTACTTGCTAGATTCCTTTCTAGTAAGATTTTATTTTTATTTTTTAGGTTCTCTTTAGTCTATCTTATTTCTTCGTGTTTTTGTTTGTAACTCTTCGCCATCCGACATCATGGACGATGGTAACATCTTTGAACCCGTCATCCCACCACAACAAAACCCACCACTAGATAACCAACCTCTTAGGCCCCGAACCCTAGGAGAATATTCCCGACCTTGCCACCAAGGCTATCGAAACACCATTGAGCTCACCCAAGGAACTAATGTGACCCCCTTGCGATCCGACACCATCCAGTTGGTGCAAAGCGGATGTGCATTCCATGGACTTCGTTCTGAAGATCCAAACCAACATCTCAAGGACTTCCTTAAAATCGTTGATTCTAAGAGCCAAACCCACAAGAGGTGCACTAATCACCGTCAAACCCGTATGGAGAAGAAAACTTGACACATGTCAAAAATTCTCATCCATTAATGATGTTGTCTCCAACCAACCAACAACTAAACATTCACTTCATCCAAATGATACCTTCACTCTACCTCCACAAGACAACCTTACCATCTCACTCACCACAAATCTTCCAAATGATCCTTTTGAGGAACATACTCAATCCCAAAACCGCATCCATCTTTTTCATCAAGACATGAATCTTATGTCTAATGTCCAAACCTCAATCCCCAACAACAACCCAACTCCTCCATCATCACCTTCCTCAGAACATAAAAAGTTCGTTTAGGAGCTCAAAGAAGCCCATGAGCTTAGTGCTCTCCTTGCCCTTCATCTTGCTCAACGCAATTTGGTTCAACAACCCTCTACCACTCCATCCTCACCATCCAACAACATCGTCCCACTTGAGAATCATGTCAACAATTTTCCTTGTTGCATTTTTCTCCAAAAACAAACCATTGCTCTCAATGAGCACTTTACTTGGATTGAGTATCTCCTCACAAGATCTTCTCTACCACCATCACAAACACTACAATCCAACTCTTCCACTGCAAGTTCATCACCATCCACCACTCCAAACTCTCTAACCAAAACTCCCACCAATGTCTACCTCCATTAAATCCATGACTCACATCTCCAAGCAAGTCCTAGAGACCTCAATATGGAAACTTAGTATTATCTAATGTAGTTTACTAAGAAAAGCATATATGTATACTTGTGTAACCATGATTATGTTTCCTAACATAATCTATTTTTATGAATAATAAATGCTTGTTGAGATTTATTGTTTGATTTTTACATGTTTTCTAGTTATATATTTAGTTTATTGCATTCATATATATATTGTTTGTTCTTAATATTTTTGTAAGCATTCCATATCTCGATTTGTCATTTAACCTTAAAACGAGGGGGAGTACACATCAAGGGGGAGCTCATTCGTCATCGGGACAACCTTTTTGATGTTTACAAAAAGGGGGAGAAGTGATATAAACTCACTAAATACTTGCATATATAATAATTTTTGATTTAATGAGTTTAGATTTTGTAATCATCAAAAAGGGGGAGATTGTTGATATAAATAATGCGTAAAAACGTTATTAATATTTTTCGATATCCCTATGTTTTGACGATCTCAAAATCTAAGATCATTAAACGTAAAATCATTACGTAAATAAGTATTTAGTGACAAAATATCATTATATTCATCTAATTCACTTAAGGTATAAATAAACAAGTGCCTAATACATTTTATGATCAAAGGAGGTTTATTTACTAGTTACAAATTATATAAAATGGTATAAACATTTTATATATTTAAGAAAAACACTTTTGGTAATTAAAGGAAAATGTTTATTTCATAATAAATATATGAATTCAAATTTTTAACCAAATTCAGTTAAATTTTCACCAAATAAACTTTCCCCGGAAAAAGACAAAGAATCTGGCCGTTTCACATGGGAGGCCCCCTTAATTATAAGGGGCGGCCCCCTTAATTTTAAGGGGGCCGGCACACAATTAAGGGGGCCGGCATACACTCCTGTGTCAGATTTCTTTGCCTATAAATACTGGTTCAAATCTGAATTTTTTCCTCACCTTTTGCACTAAAACTTTCTGTTCCAATTCTCTCAAATCATCTTCCTAAATCCTTTGATCATAAACATATTAGTTCTTGTTTCAAGTGATCCAATCCTTCATCATTCGAAGTGCAAGAGAAGAATACTCCTCCAACATCTTGTTAAGAAGTATTGTAGGCTTGTGTATATTGTAAAGGTGTAGAAGTTGTGTAATAGATAGATCTAGGTGTGTAAGTAGTTGTGAATAGAAGTATTTGTGTTGGGTAGAAGTAGAAGTAAAGTTGTGAAAGAAAAGTAGTGAAGTTGTGTGAAGTAGTGTAGTAGTAGTGGTGTGCATAAGTTGTGAAGAAGGTGTGTAGTGGTGTGAGATTGGTTCTAGCTACTATTAGGACTCGACATTTAGCTTAGTGTCGTAAATTGGTGTAAGAAAAAGTTGTGTAAGGTTTTCTCCGCCATAAGGGATCTTGTTGACGAAGTGAAGAAAACTCTCGAGTTAGGTGCTCGGGGAGTGGAGTAGGGCGAAGAGGTGCTTCGTAGCCGAACCACTATAAATCCTTTGTCTTGTGGTGCGATCTTTCCATCTCTATATCTTTACTTATTTACTTATGTTATTGTCATTTCATTTCGTAGATATTAGTTTATATAAGTGTTGTTTATTGAGCTCACATAAAACTAGAATCGATTATTTTGCAAACAAAGTTTTTATAAAATAAAAAATTGACGTAAAACTATTCAACCCCCCCTTCTAGTTTTCCACAAGAACAACAGCTCTTGGGACGACACTCGGATTTATCTAAAGGCATACTACACATGACCGGGTGCACTGCCCGTTAGTATGTGTTAATCCTTATAACTCCAAGTTTATAAATGTAAAACAGGATGAATAAAACGCATCAAATACAATATCTAACATGTAGCATCCAAGACAAATATTTAACCATTGTATAAGTTGGCTAAGAGATCTAAACATGAAAATTTAAATCCAACCAAAATTGACAAGAAAAGAAGCTAACCACAAATAAAAGATACGCCCATGCATTAATAGATAAAAGATAACCACACATAAGGTGTGAGTAAAAGAAATAATAAAATTAAAATAACAAGAAGCACATAGTAATCTTTAGTGACTTGAGGCCCTAAGATTTACTTCTAGTTCAAAAGGGATCCTAAGGGTTTATTCATGAGTACTAAACATAAGAATGTTTAGTTGAATGGGTTATTAGGTGGTGGAGATGGTGACATGATTGGTGGTTGTGGAGGTGTCGAGAGATGTTTAACATAGGAGAACATGAAATGAAGTTCATCTGTGAAGGAAAAGATGAGGTTGCGGTTATGGGGGCAACATAGGCCATTGGCACTATGTATATCAACCGGATTGAGTTGAATAGCAGGGCCCATGATTGGTGAAGGAGGTGGTGGTGAGTATGTTGGTGATGGAGTTGGCATAGAAATGTCCAATGGTGTGATAGGTGAGAGTGTGTATTCTATGGATGATGGCATGGTATTGAAGGAGGAGGATGATGAGGATGTTGTCCTAGCGGATGATGATTTAGAAGGAGCATTATGTCACACCCCCAATTTACCTGACTTGCAGCGGAATGGAATACCTGGGGGTGTCTGTCATAGCACCACAGTTACAGTTACATTGAACGACCTAAAGTGTCATTTGGAAAATACTGCATTTGATCATTGAAATAATCCAGAGTTTACAAAATGAGGTCCCCAAAATGTGTTGCATGTTTATGAAAAACAAGTCATACTAGACCAAACGTTTACATAAGTGCATGAAATAATGGTGTGACGCGTCGACCCCGCGACTCCATGAAGGTCCAAATGCATGTCACATGAGCTACCTTAATAACCTGAAATACATTGCTAAAACGTCAACACGAATGTTGGTGAATTCCATAGGTTTATAAAATGTATTGTTGTACGGCCACCACAAGTAAAAGTGCATGATAAAAATCAAGTAAAATTGTACAATAGACCTTAAGCTCATGACCCCGAAGCTATGACTGATGAAATTATATGCCCCTCCTGAATGTTTTACCAGAACACAACCAAAATGTAGACATGAAATGCATCCGCTTACTGTTGGTAATAACTACCACGGATGGAGGCGTCACCCTCAATAGATCTATCCACTCACTCTCGCTTACCGGAAAATTAACGGTCCATGATAATAAATAGGGGACTTTAACAGGTTGGTAAGGCAACTTAAGCAATGTACATATGTTTTGGTACTTAGGCTCGTACTAAACTAATTGATGCAATGTATTCCCCCGTGGGATTTGAAATCAAAATATTGAATTGAAAACAGGGCTATGAAAACTCACCTGATATGATGGTACCATGAACATGTAATGAGCTGAAAAACAAGGCGCGCACACTAGCCGCAACCTAATATGAATGATGAACGATCTACTTTAGATCATGAAATGATGTTATGAATGTCCATGCACATGTTTCCTATACCACTCTACTCTTTGAGAAATACTTGTTGTTATCAAAAATATACATTTTCCAAGACTTAGGAAAATATGGCTACTAGAAAAATAAAACTAGTTGAAATGTATATATATCTATATATCGTATGTATCAATGTTAGTGTTGAAATCCTCGGTTTGAAATCCTTGAAATAACGCCTTGTAGTAATAAAAATATACTTGTGTTCACTAATATATCATTAGTTATGAATTTGGGTACTTGGTATTATTTCTAGAAATCTAGAGTTACTACGTAGTTTTAGTATTATTATTTTACCAAAAGCTGTCAAAACAATATGAGTTTTGCCGATATTGAAACGTGAATATCTTTGTCGTTATAAGTCCGTTTTACTTGTTCTTTATATCCACGGTTACGTCTTAGTATGTAGTAATATATTTTGGAAAGCTTGGCTCCTCCGGGTTATGTCTAAAGCCTCTTTTTGTCCGACGAAAAACGTCCAATAGCATGTATTTTCAGAAAATATACTTTTCGTCAATAAACTTGCAAAAATCATAACTTCTTCGTTATAAACTCTTTTTAATCCGTTCTTTCGCCTACGGATTCGTTTTTGAAAGTATTTTCTAAAAATGTTGCCAAAGTTTCCTTTATGTTTACTAATTTTCCTGGATTTACAAAAATGGGACAGAATGTATATATACTTGTTACAAATCCATTTTTCATGTCCAAAACTAGTTTCTACTTCAACCAAATCTCTTGCAAACACCACAAAGCTATACTAATCCTACCATACACCTTCTTAGGGTGCCATGGGTTCCTAATCACTAGTAATCATGTTAATTTAACAAAGGAACACCTAAATCAAAATCTAGGGTTTATATGTTCAAAAAGTTAACAAAAATAATGTGGTATAGCTAACTTGTACATGAAATTAAGCATGAAAACCATAAGATACAAGTGTTAATTAGATGAAATCATGAAAATAAATTTGATAACTCACTTTGAAATAATAGGTGATTAGATGATGAGAAATCTTGTGTTACTTGTGTTTTTGTTGTAAGATTCTTGATTAGAATGATGAAATGAACAACTTTGTAGCTTTGTACTTTGAAAAATAATGGCTTGATCATGGAGTTGGTGTTGGGTCGTGGGTATGGAGATGGAGAAGATGAGGTTTTGGTGTTTTATGATTTAAAGAACTAGTTATGTTTATGTAAAAGGTGTTTTTAGATATTAGGTTAAGATATATAGTATTATACTTGTACATAAATGCATAATGTTAAAAATAAAGCACATGATGTCTAGGAGGGGGGGGGGGGGGACATGAGGCCGGTTTTCAATGTGAACAAGAGAAGCAAAATCGGTTTTGAGTTGCTTAGGATAAGTTAGTGTAGTATTAGTTGTGGTTTTAGTGTAAGTATTAGTTATAATCGGGTACTGGGTTTGCTAGAAATAAATATTAACGAAGTTGACCGGGTCTTAATAAAGTCATAAAAATGTTAAAAATATGTTGGGTACAATTACTGAGTGTTCGGGTGATTATTGTTTAGTTTTCACGAAAACCGTCGTAATATTCATAAGCTCACGTTATAAATAAAATAAATTTCCAAAATACTGGGTAAATGAATGTTATAACTTTTATGATGATAAAATGGATATAAAAATATGTCGGGACCATTGTGGGAATATTTAAATATATTCGTCGTGTTTATAAACCGGGTGTTAACGTTTATTATAAATACTTATAAGGAAAAACGTTAAATGTATCGAATATATAATTTGAAAATCCTAAGAGTGGTATAACATGTAAATGACCTACTGATGATATGCAGACTATCTCTAGTCCGTATGCAATGTCCTTACTGATAATGAAATGAATTCGCACCTAAACCCATACGGTTACGCGAATTTTAATACCCGTAAACTAAATTTACGTCGAAATGAGTAATGCAAGTGAATAGTGAAAACTTTTCTGGCAATGAATAGTATTTTGTGAATAGTAAAATTTCTGAATGCTTCTCGGAATGTCAAACTGACACAAAAAATAATGAATAGTAAACTGATAAATAGTGTGTTTGATGAATAGTGTTTTTCCAAAGTTTGGGAAATGACCTGAAATGGTGAGTTGTGACAGTCTTCCCCTCTAAAAGGAACTTCGTCCCGAAGTTCAGTTTATGTTGGTTTCTGAAAACATATATGTGAAAAGGTGATGATATTCGAGAATTCCAGCGAACTCTAACGATAGGAATTCGACTCTGCTTCAACTGTTTGACCTAACTGTCCATGATTTCTACTTGTTCTCCTGCAAGGTTTACGTTTGACCTTGGGTTGGATTCCTTTCCAAATGGAATTATGAGTGACTAATCTGAAAAGATGATAATACGTGGTTGTGTAATCCTGTTCTCTAACAAGGCTCAAGTCTGACGGCCACTAGGCCTACTCTGTCTGAAATATTACATGGTCCAGTGTATATCAGGTTTAACTTTCCAGGTTTTCTGAATGATATCATGCCTTTCCTAGGCAGAACTTTCCACATAACTCTGCCTACCAACTTGAAGTTTTAATGGTTTACAACTTATTGAACTTGTAACTGATTCTTGACTTGTAGGAAATTTCTGGTTATCTCATGAATGCCTGCTAGACTAGTAAGTTGAGCTTTTTCTGAGTTTGGCCCATCAATAGATGGTCTGCGCTTCTTAATGCTTTAAATGTGATACTGGTAATATATACTGCTGAATTCTGCCAGAACTCAAGTTTGTATGCTAGTTGGTCGATTCTAAAATGAATCTTAGATGGTCCAATATGCTAAAGGTTCAACCTCTCTTGTTATCCAATTTGTATCATGCCAATCCAAGGCAATGTTTTTTTAACTTAGTTTATCCTCCCACTTGAATCTGGATGGTTTGTTGTTCAGGATACCCAATCCAAATGATGTGTGTTATGTACCAACCTAATTTCTACCAGTTTCTCGCTGTTGGTGTGATACTATTGTTGTAGACGAATTTGATTTATGTTAAATGATTAGTCTAACCATTTCTAAGGTCAATCACTCATGCTCTGCGCATACTTTCCTATGTTTGAATTGTTCTCTCGCTTTGACCATCGGTCCGAGGATCATAGGTGATGTTCACATCTAAATGGGTTTCTGAAGGAAATTCTGAAATGATTACTTGAAGTCCAAGGTGAATCGGTTTCCTTAACAGGAATAACTGAAATGGGTACAATAAACCTTTGTGACTAATTCCACAACGTTCGATCCTTCGAACTTGGCGTTATCTGAAAGGGATAGAATATAGGTAACAATTTGATTCCTTGTGTTTCATTCCAACGGATGATAAGACATATGTCCTTCTTTGTCTATTGGGTTTGGTCTCCCCTACTGAAGTTCGTGATTACTTTGTGATGTCCTTCCTAATTCCTTCATCACATATTCCAAATATTCTTTATTGTCAAGTCACAAATCCTAAATGCATAAGCGATGTTGTAGGGAAATTAGTTTTGGAAATTTGTCTCGCGATTATGTGTTTTGGTTGAAATCTTTTTCTGAATAAACGAATTTAGAAAATGGAGCAAATGATTTACTAAGTAATATTTTTCCTGATGATTCAAAATTCAGTAGTTATGAAGTAGAAAAATGTTTTCAAACATGTTGTGATTAAGACTGCTTACCAAAGTTTGATGTTTATGTATATTTCTCATTGTACAATAGTGTTGCTAAAGATTGACCAAAAAGGATCGTACTTGTTCAAAATAGGAATTTCAGAAATCATTTTTCCACAAGGTATGTGATTTATGTAAACGCATCAACTTTATTTAAAAGTGATAACACTAACAAGGATAAAATGGTAGAATAGGAAATGTTCGCTTAAATGCATATATGTCTAACATTTAGTTCCTGAGGTTGGATAATGCCTATTGGTGGTTATCAGGCATAACTACAAGCATAGGTATTTAGACTAACTTAAGTCCTGAAATAGTTTATCGTTGTAATTGGCAAGGCGAACGTATCACTTGATGTTGTGTCGATGAATGTCTATTCTGTTTTCCCATGTAGATGAGGAGATATGTTCCGGTTTGATCCCCTTGCTTGGTATGAAGGTGAGGTTATCTGAAATTTCTAGAGACATAATGCCTTAGAGGAATCTACATCGATATTCTTGATTCAAACAATTGTCCTTTGTGAAAACTTACTGCAGGAAAGTTTATGTATGGATGAGGCCATGTTTAAATGAAATACTCTACAGTCTCAATTAGAAGCTTGGTTTATTTCTATTGTGTTGTCTTGTGGACATTTATATTGAGTTCAATCCTGTAGCTCAATCTAGCTAGTACCCTTAAACGATAGAATTTGACAACTAAGTCAGAGATGGTGATTCGGATGGTCTCGCAGTATCTTAGGATTTGTTGTTGAGTTATGAATTCTCTCACTATATACTTCTAGTCCTGGTTAGTAGTTCTGAAATCCTTTCTTTGCATTGTATAGAGGAATCCTGCATGTAATTGATATGGAAAGTCTCTCTTAGGGAAGTCAATGGGAAAATCCAACTTAATGGCTAAGTGAGTGACAGGTGGGGTAAGTATCCAGGGATAGTTCGGCAAAAGGGATGTTTATGGAAGAGTTCCTTTGTTTACAAAACTTTTAAATGAAGATTGTTATTAACAATCCTTTGAAAAGGTAATTATTTCCTTCATGGCATAATCCTTCCTGAATTTTACATAGGTGATTAGGCTATGTACAATTGAGGACTAATGATGCGATGTTAGATTTTGTCAAAATATCATAACTTTTCTCAAAAGTTTTAGATGGTGTTCAACGCATTGTTATTAAAATGGTATCCTGATGTTTTCTTTCAAATAACATGAAAATTGCCTCGCGTAATAATAGTAAATACTTGGTGTAATGACAGAAAAATCAATTTATAGGATGGTAATAAAATAGCTTACTTCAGAAATTTTTCTGTAAAACAATTTGCCCATATGATAGTAAAATAGCTTGAATGATGTATTGGATACGTGGGTGAATCTTGTCGAATGGTAATAGTCTACTAATTCGTCAAATACGAAATCAACCTAATCCCTAATAAGACAATGATAAAATGTCGCGAAACGATTGAAGTCTGAGAATTTTGATAGAAAATTGAGTAAACGATGGTTATGATTATCACAGAGGTAACAAAGGATAGATACTACATTGGATAGAAAAGTGCTTAATACAACTAGGTTATGTCATCGTACCAACGGTAAGTACAAAAGGAAAGATACAACCCTAAAGGGCTCGAACTACGGTTTATATATTGAAACGAAGCTCCTCTTGCTGAAGCATTTTTGTTATCCTTGATGTTGCTAATATCCTGACGGTTCTATTTGAATAGCTCACGCTATTCCTCGAGCGATTTAGTAATGATTCCAAGTTCCTGATTTTCCTTGTTCCTTAGCTTCGGGCAGTCATTCTTGAAATGCCTTAAGTTTCCACATTTGAAGCAACTCCCTGGGGTCTTCTGATTTGTGAGTTTCCTACAATCCTTAGTCCGATAACCCCGCTTCTTGCACACTCTGCACGTTTTACTGCAATGACCTCAGTGATGTTGATTACACAGGTTGCAGTAAGGTAACTTTCCAATATACCTTCTCTTTGTGTGCGGTTCTGCAGCAAAGGCTCTATTCACTTCTTGTTCTTTGGGTGATTGTTGAGCAGCATTGCAACCTAGATTGTTGTTCCACTTCCTTTTATTGTCACTATTGTTTCCTGATGTCTCGGCGTGAACTATGAGTTCCTTTGCTTCGATCGCCATTTTGATAGCTTCAGACATGGTATCGGGTTCTCATGCGATGACCAACATACGAATTCCATTCGAGAGTCCCTCGATGTACCTTTCAAGTTTCTTGCTTTCCGGTTCATCCATTGCAGAACCTAGTCGTGTTAATTCATAAAAATGAGTAGTGTACTCGTCAACATCATTTCCTACCATGGTAAAGTTTAATGTTTCCTGTTCTTTTGCTCGTAATTCATTTCCTACACAAAATGTTATACTCATCATCCTTCTTAGTTTCTCCCAAGAGTGTGAGTAAGCAGCATCAACTCCCACCATCTTAATATGTTTGGTCCACCATTCCTGGGCATGATCCTGAAAAGTGCATGTGGCGAACTTAACCTTGTCTTCCTTACGACAGTCGCCACATTGAAATATTGTTTCTCTTTCTTTGAACCATTTGAGAAATTCCTTTGTGTCTCTAGTTCCGCTAAAGGAGGGAGGATTGCACCCCATAAACTCCACGTGAGTAAGTTCCTTAGTGAGGGCGGTGGCTATGTTCTTGGCAATGATTTGTCCAACAGCAGCTTGCGTCATGCTTGGAGTGGTTTGCTTAAATCTCTCTTCATCAAATCATAAGAGACCATGAGGATATAGTTAATAAAAGTCATCATATTCACAACACATGAATATAATACATGAAAATTTCGGTCTACGTGAACCGAAATCACAAATAGCACAACCATTTCTTACATAGTAGAGTCACACTTGATATATTTGTTTGTACAAAAATCAAAAGACAACAAGTTCTTTAGACTATGTCCCACACCTTCTGTGGCTAGGATAATAGTAAAAGCTAGTGAGGATATAAGTCTGGTCTAGAGACTTCCTGGTGTCCCTCTGTGTGAAATCAGTTTTGTGGCATCATAAGGTCGAGATAGTCCTGAAGTGGTATCTAAAGTTGTGCATCGATCAAATCTTAGATAATGTAGGTTCTGAACCATTCCTGAAGAATCTGCGGATGTTCCTGTTGAGTCCGTGATATTGGTATTATCTACTAGGTGTTATCTAGTTCATGGCAAGTGGGAATGGAAAAGGAAAATGTCAATGGTGGTACTAGTGAATGGAATACTACCCTCTTTCGCGCTACCTCGCGACATCCAAAAGTTAAAACTGAAGTACGCACTATGGGACGACCAATAGTGTACTAAGTAACTGATGGTGGTGGTAGTACCTGAGTAGTGAGCGCCCTACCAGTGAAGGAAAGAAAATATACTATCTCCCTTGAAATAAGCAATCTAATATGTCCATTAAGATTAAGTCTGAATACTCTACCAAAAGGCATTCTATGTATGGGCTGAATGATAGGAAAACCCTGTTCCTATGGCAAATCAATAGTGCTAATGGTGGTGTAAGTGCAACTGGTGGTATAATGGTAGTGGAAGATGACAAGGCATCTTCAATGTCGGAATCCGATAAAAGGATGTCAGGGTGAGTATCTGAAGGCATGTCACTTGTGAACCAGGTCAATAAAATGATATATATATATATATATATATATATATACGAATATGAGTATAAATAACTCGCACAGGGTATGCATGAAACAACATGTATCATGATTATGCACTTATGATGAAATGATGAGATGCTATGCTGGTGTGGTTATAGTCTAGGGTCCAAGATACATCCTAGTTCGCAGCGGAATGGAATACCTGGGGGTGTCTGTCATAGCACCACAGTTACAGTTACATTGAACGACCTAAAGTGTCGTTTGGAAAATACTGCATTTGATCATTGAAATAATCCAGAGTTTACAAAATGAGGTCCTCAAAATGTGTTGCATGTTTATGAAAAACAAGTCATACTAGACTAAACGTTTACATAAGTGAATGAAATAATGGTGTGACGCGTCGACCCCGCGACTCCATGAAGGTCCAAATGCATGTCACATGAGCTACCTTAATAACCTGAAATACATTGCTAAAACGTCAACACGAATGTTGGTGAATTCCATAGGTTTATAAAATGTATTGTTGTACGGCCACCACAAGTAAAAGTGCATGATAAAAATCAAGTAAAATTGTATAATAGACCTTAAGCTCATGACTGATGAAATTATATGCCCCTCCTGAATGTTTTACCAGAACACTCCCAAAATGTAGACATGAAATGCATCCGCTTACTGTTGGTAATAACTACCACGGATGGAGGCGTCACCCTCGATAGATCTATCCACTCACTCTCGCTTACCGGCAAATTAACGGTCCATGATAAAAAATAGGGTACTTTAACAGGTTGATAAGCCAACTTAAGCAATGTACATATGTTTTGGTACTTGGGCTCGTACTAAAATAATTGATGCAATGTATTCCCCCGTGGGATTTGAAATCAAAATATTGAATTGAAAACGGGGCTATGAAAACTCACCTGATATGATGGTACCATGAACATGTAATGAGCTGAAAAACAAGGCGCGCACACTAGCCGCAACCTAATATGAATGATGAACGATCTACTTTAGATCATGAAATGATGTTATGAATGTCCATGCACATGTTTCCTATACCACTCTACTCTTTGAAAAATACTTGTTGTTATAAAAAATATACATTTTCTAAGACTTAGGAAAATATGGCTACTAGAAAAATAAAACTAGTTGAAATGTGTATATATCTATATATCGTATGTATCAATGTTAGTGTTGAAATCCTCGGTTTGAAATCCTTGAAATAACGCCTTGTAGTAATAAAAATATACTTGTGTTCACTAATACATCATTAGTTATGAATTTGGGTACTTGGTATTATTTCTAGAAATCTAGAGTTACTACGTAGTTTTAGTATTATTATTTTACCAAAAGCTGTCAAAACAATATGAGTTTTGCCGATATTGAAACGTGAATATCTTTGTTGTTATAAGTCCGTTTTACTTGTTCTTTATATCCACGGTTACGTCTTAGTATGTAGTAATATATTTTGGAAAGCTTGGCTCCTCCGGGTTACGTCTAAAGCCTCTTTTTGTCCGACGAAAAACGTCCAACAACATGTATTTTCAGAAAATATACTTTTCGTCAATAAACTTGCAAAAATCATAACTTCTTCGTTATAAACTCTTTTTAATCCGTTCTTTCGCCTACGGATTCGTTTTAGAAAGTATTTTCTAAAAATTTTGCCAAAGTTTCCTTTATTTTTACTGATTTTCCTGGATTTACAAAAATGGGACAGAATGTATATATACTTGTTACAAATCCATTTTTCATGTCCAAAACTAGTTTCTACTTCAACCAAATCTCTTGTAAACACCACAAAGCTATACTAATCCTACCATACACCTTCTTAGGGTGCCATGGGTTCCTAATCACTTGTAATCATGCTAATTTAACAAAGAAACACCTAAATCAAAATCTAGGGTTTGTATGTTCAAAAAGTTAACAAAAATAATGTGGTATAGCTAACTTGTACATGAAATTAAGCATGAAAACCATACGATACAAGTGTTAATTAGATGAAATCATGAAAATAAATTTGATAACTCACTTTGAAATAATAGGTGATTAGATGATGAGAAATCTTGTGTTACTTGTGTTTTTGTTGTAAGATTCTTGATTAGAATGATGAAATGAACAACTTTGTAGCTTTGTACTTTGAAAAATAATGGCTTGATCATGGAGTTGGTGTTGGGTCGTGGGTATGGAGATGGAGAAGATGAGGTTTTGGTGTTTTATGATTTAAAGAACTAGTTATGTTTATGTAAAAGGTGTTTTTAGATATTAGGTTAAGATATATAGTATTATACTTGTACATAAATGCATAATGTTAAAAATAAAGCACATGATGTCTAGGGGGGGCATGAGGCTGGTTTTCAATGTGAACAAGAGAAGCAAAATCGGTTTTGAGTTGCTTAGGATAAGTTAGTGTAGTATTAGTTGTGGTTTTAGTGTAAGTATTAGTTATAATCGGTTACTGGGTTTGCTAGAAATAAATATTAACGAAGTTGACCGGGACTTAATAAAGTCATAAAAATGTTAAAAATATGTTGGGTACAATTACTGAGTGTTCGGGTGATTATTGTTTAGTTTTCACGAAAACCGTCGTAATATTCATAAGCTCACGTTATAAATAAAATAAATTTCCAAAATACTGGGTAAATGAATGTTATAACTTTTATGATGATAAAATGGATATAAAAATATGTCGGGACCATTGTAGGAATATTTAGATATATTCGTCGTGTTTATAAACCGGGTGTTAACGTTTATTATAAATACTTATAAGGAAAAACGTTAAATGTATCAAATATATAATTTGAAAATCCTAAGAGTGGTATAACATGTAAATGACCTACTGATGATATGCAGACTGTCTCTAGTCCGTATGCAATGTCCTTACTGATAATGAAATGAATTCGCACCTAAACCCATACGGTTACGCGAATTTTAATACCCGTAAACTAAATTTACGATGAAATGAGTAATGCAAGTGAATAGTGAAAACTTTTCCGGCAATGAATAGTGTTCTGTGAATAGTAAAATTTTTGAATGCTTCTCGGAATGTCAAACTGACACAAAAAATGATGAATAGTAAACTGATAAATAGTATTTTGATGAATAGTATTTGATGAATAGTGTTTTCCAAAGTTTGGGATATGACCTGAAATGGTGAGTTGTGACACATTAGGTGGAGGTGGAGATTTTGGGGTGCTTTGGGAAGGTGGTGTTGTGACTTTATCATCTTTGGTGAGGTCAACAAAGAGAGGTTTTGATGGTGGCTTAAGGGTAATTCTAGGTTTTTTGGAGATGTGATTTGTTGATCCTTGTGTGGAAGCCATGGTGAATGAAAGGCATGATGATGAGGGTGAGTTATAAGAAATGCTTGCAAGGTGAAGCCTTATATAAGCAATAGTGTTGTGATTTGAATTGAAGTTGGTGAGGATGTCCTATGGTGGTCTAGAGGAATCTTAAGATGCATGAGAGTTTGCTAATATTGCAGGTTTAGAGAATAGGGATGCAGGAACCTATGGGAAACAGTAAAAAATTATCTAGTAGGGGATGGTACCACTAAATACCATACGGTACCATTAAATTTAACGGTGTCGTGGCATGTTTAGTGGTGTCGTGTCATGGAAAACTTGAATTTTTCTGTGACACCTATATTTGGTCAGCTAGTAGGAGTTTCCTAGGAGACTATTTGCAGGAGATGTTGGTGCTTCAAGCCACTAAAGTTTAATTTTACAAAAATAACCAATAACAAACTACTCCTAGTAATCAAGGATAGTCAAGTACCTCTTTAAATGAGACAAAGCATGCAATCAAAGGGACAAAATAAGCTAGCATCCAAAAGAGCTCATTCTTGCAATCATGCAATGTGGAAAATAAAGTCAACCATAGATAATTCAAGCAACATAGTCAAGGAAGAATGAGAAAGATATAGATAAATCTTAATATGGGATAAGATAGCTAATGTAATTCTAACTACGCAAGGCCTTGATTCGTAAGGACAAGTTCAACTTCCTCAGGTTCCATCACACTCTCGAGTTGAGCTCGCACCACTCCCACATCCCTAGGGTCATCATAAATATCATAGTCAACGGAGGACGCTGAAATGAATATGGAAGAGACATGAGACTCATTTATGGGTTCCATGACGGGATTAAAGAGTGAGTATTGTGGACCGTGAAGGTATGGGTGAAAGTTCATAATGTAGTGATAGAGACGAGTTAGGAACATCCCATAAGGTATCAATTTAGTTTTGTTACCCTTGAGATGTACAATTCTCTTTGCAAAGAAGTAGGCATGGTTGTATGGTTGTTGAGTGAGGACACAATACATCACGTGAGAACAACACGCGGGAAGTTGCTCATGGACACCATGCAGACTGAGAACGTTTTCCTTAAGGATGACTGCTTGAGAAAGTAGTTCTTGATGAACCTCTGCTGAACAAATTTTCGTTAGATCGAAAGGATTGTACTTGTGAATACGGAGAAGTTTAGTGAGTTCGCTTGGAGTGGGTATGTATGAGCAATAAGGACTATTCTCTTCTCAATAGTTGAAGAGTGACTCAAGACACCAATCTTCAGTATAGGCACATTACCCATGATTGGGAATTCGAAGAATTTGAGCAAATTGCTCAAGATTTAGGACAAACATGAAGTTGGGAATCCAAAACCAAAGTGACAAAGATTGATCCTCATTACGTACGAGTTCAACTTGTCGAAAGAATTCTAACATAAAACGAGGATAAATGCGCTCATTAATGTGTAGTAAGCAATTGAAACCTATAGCTCTAAATGACATGTTGATTTCTCTATGATAAATTAGATAAGGATCAATGACTCGACCTTCATGAAACCGGCGGGTTTCAAGGTTGATATAAGTACGAATGTGATTTTCGGGTGTTGTTGGTTCACGAGAGATGTCGGGAATGTAATTGTTGGTTGAGAGATGATCAAAATCATATTCATGAGACATGTTTGTAACCTATAGAAAATTTTAATTAAAGTTAAGATTTGATAATACTAGTTTTAATTTAGTGTATCTAGTGTGTGCCTATATGCAACATATGTAGTGGTGTGGTAATCTTGACCCTAAAGGCAAGCCTAATACGATTACCCAAACACTCATAATCTTTACTTTAGCTCACGTGAAGGTGTCGATAGATACATATTAATTATGTACTTCAACCAATGTTCATGAGGTCATGTATGCATGAAAAACGTTTTTAGTTTGTATCAACAATGCACAAAGAATTTTTCATGATCCTAGTTGTGTGTGAGTTTTTAAGAACAATGGAATTGGGAGGTTTCTTTGCAGCTTCAATAGTATGACTCATAAGAACTAGATCTAGATTAAGACATGCAATTAAAGTGGGTTTATGTAAATCCTAAGTTTTAAGGAGTTATGCTTGTTCTAGATTGTCTAATTCTAGTCTTAATTACATAAAAGCTTAGACAAAATTTGAAAACTCCCAACTTAATTTTTGTGTATAAATCAATCATAGACTCAAAATAAAAACAAATTGAGTTAAGTAACTTAAAATTGATGTTGAGGAAATGGTAGTGATTGATAATCTTTAGAAGCCTAATATCTTGAAATGATTTTGAAAAGGGTGTGATTGAATCCTGGGTTGTGAGGTTTGGTCTAGAGGGAAATTCCAGAAATTGGGAAAGTTTAAAAGTGAATTATGTAGGAAGACAAGACTCAAATACGGATTGTTTGAGACACACGGTTCCACGGTACTACTAAAATTAGTGGTGTCGTGGCCACTTTAGTGGTGCCGTGATCTGCAGAGACAAAATTTTGTCTCATTTTTATTTTTGACGATCTTGTTACGGAATGAGTAAGACGTGACAATACGAGATGACCTTAATATCTCCAAGGAAACATTTAAATATTCATAAGATTTATGGAATATGTTCCATCACTCCTAGACCTAGACGAAGATAGTTGAAGGATTCACGTTTAAGGGGTTTCGTTATGATGTTGGCGATATTGTCTTGCGAGGGTACTTTCTCAATAGAGATGTTGCCCTTTTGAACATTATCGTGAAGGAAGTGGTGATGAATTTCGATGTGTTTAGTACGAGAGTGTTGAACGGGTTTTTTTCTCAAGTCAATAGCACCTTTCTTATCACACATAATAGGGATGTCATCTAGATGGATATCGTAATCTATAAGAGCTTGTTTCATCCATAGTGCTTGTTGACATGCCTTTCCAGTGCTTACGTATTCGGCTTCGGTCGTGGAGGTAGCAAGAGCCGTTTGTTTCTTGTAGAACCATGAAGTTAAGCAACAACCTATGAAGGTATAAACGCCACTCATACTTTTTTGATCCACATAATCTCCCGCATGATCAGAGTCGGCATAGACAGTAGTTTCTACACCAGTCCCCTTGGGATAGAATAATCCCAAGTGTATAGTGCCATTAATGTATCGGAAGATACGCTTAACCGCTTCAAGATGAGAGGTTTTGGGATCCTCTTGGAACACGAAGGCAAACACTAAACATGATATCGGGCCTACTTGCCGTTAAGTATAATAAACTACCTAACATGCCCCTATACTTAGTGTTTTCCATGGACTCACCTTCTTCATCTTTCGTGAGTTTTGTTTCCGTGGACGTCGGAGTTTTCATAGGCTTAGACTCTTCTAAACTAAATTTCTTAAGCATTTCTTTAATATACTTTGATTGATTAAAGAAGATACCATCTTCCATTTGTTTTATTTGTAGACCTAGGAAGAAATTTAATTCACCCGTCATGCTCATCTCAAACTCATCGTGCATGATCTTAGAAAAGTCATTGCACAAATCAGGACAAGTTGAGTCGAATATAATGTCGTTGACATATATTTGAACAATGATGAGATGTGAATCTCGTCTCTTTGTGAAAAGTATGTTATCAACCATTCCCATGGTGTATTCATATTTAAGAAAGAATGCTTTTAGTCTATTATACCAAGCTTTAGGGGCTTGTTTAAGACCATAGAGTGTTTTCTTGAGCTTACAAACATGATTTGATTTTTTTGAAATCAACGACTCCCGAAGGTTGTGCAATGTATACCTCCTCGTTGATAAAACCATTTAGGAATGCACTTTTCACGTCCATTTGGTATAGCTTAAAATCTAATGCGCAAGCATAGGCAAGGAGTATTCTAATGGATTCTAATCTAGCTACAGGTGCATACGTTTCATCGTAATCTATTCTCTCTTGTTGGTATAGCCTTGTGCTACTAACCTAGCCTTATTCCTAGTTTCGACGCCATTTTCATCGAGTTTGTTTCTAAACACCCATTTAGTTCCTATGACGGATTGATTATTAGGAGCAGGTACTAAATCCCAAACTTGATTTGCGGTGAATTGATTTAACTCTTCCTACATGGCGACTACCTAACTTTCATCCTTAATCGCTTCACCGACGTTCTTATGTTCTAGAGTAGATATAAAACGAAAGAAATTACTTTTGTTATGTTCTTGTGACCTAAGTATTCTTTGGTTAAGATATCCTATGACATTTTCTATTGGATGGTCCTTAGATTCCTTAATGTTGACAACATCATCAAGTTCAACTATTTCATCCTCAGTGTCATTTTCTAAGGTTTTCTTGCCATTGACCATAATGGCGATGTCTTAGTTGGTGGAGGACTTTCATCGAAAGTCATGTTAAGTGACTCTTCGACTTTCATTGTTTCTTTATTAAGGACAACGTAGGCTTTACTATTCCGGGAGTAACCTAGGAAGACACCTTCGTAAGACTTTGGGTCAAACTTGGTAAGGTAATCTTTTGTGTTTAATATAAAGCATTTACTTCCAAACACTCTAAAGTAATCGAGTGTGGGTTTCCTACCTTTTAAGATCTCGTACGATACTTTTCCTAAGATTGGTCTAATTAAGATCCTATTAAGTATGTAAGTTGAGGTGTCCACTGCATTACACCAAAACTTTTGTGGAATTGATTGTTCATTCAACATCGTTCTACTCATCGCTTGTAGAGTCTGAATTTTTCGCTCAACTACCCCATTTGATTGTGAAGTGCGTGTGTAACACCCCCAAAATACCGCAGCGGAAGACTGTGTTATTGGGGTGCTACTTCATAATACAAAGTACAAGTTATAGAAAACGAACTCTAAATGAGACATTTTGAAAAGTTACCATTCGATTAATGAATTCAACGTTACAAACATGAGATTCCAAAGTATGATACATAAATGTATATAAAGTTTTGAATGGTTAATGATAAAAGCGTAAGTCTTCAGAATATGCAGCTTGACTCTAAGTTCCACGCACTAGCTATCGCCTTACTAACCTGAGATAAACATGCTAAAGTGTCAACACAATGGTTGGTGAGTTCATAGAGTTTGTCTTAAAATAGTTGAAAAGCCTTAAAGAATGATCACACAGCAAAGGCATTGAGAATCCACTCAGTTACAAGTCCCGCCATAAGAGACTTGTAACCTGTGTGTTCACAACCCACTGCTAACATATAGTATAATAAAGACATGTATAAGTTCATCAAGACAATTAAGCAATTAGTAGTGAGTCTCTACTTCATCTCCGAAGACCTCACTTTTATGATGTATCCAAACATTCGCAAATGTTAGGATGTATCAAAGACAACTGGGAGCCACTTCCCAAAGATTACTGGGAGCCACTTCCCAAAGATATAAGTTTACTGGGAGCCACTTCCCAAAGATAAAAGACAGTCATGTATGTATGAAATCAAGTATAATGCCATCAAGTATAAGACAATCAAGTATGAAACAATCAAGTATAAATGTTTAAGAGTATTTGTACAAGTAAGCAAGTAGTTGAGCATGTATCCCCCCCAAGAGTTAAAACAAGTACGAAAAGAGTAGGGGCTATGACTCACCTTAAGTCTATGTAATGAGAAATGAAAGTGGTAGTCGAATCGCGAAAGTCTCTAAGAGCAGCCTATAATAGAACGTTGCGACTTAGGTTTGGAGTAACGTCTAAGAATACGAAGAATTGCCAATATATGTCTTGCACAATGTTCATGATGTAGTACTTAGTATATAGTGTAAGTCGTTGAATATAAGTGGTCTATGAAACATGTATAAGTTGTATATCTCTTACTACCGTTCGGGCCGACATAATTCAGAAGTCATGGAGTAAACGTTCGAGGAGCCAGGACACTTTAACTCGTAAATCCACAACTCGTCTCGACGGCTTACTCAATGAACTCCTCACATGAGGCTCCCTACTATTGTAGTATTTGATAGCATATATAAGTTTTGATCTTTAAAAGTTATATGGTCTTTAGCCGTGGCTTTGCCGTGACCTTGGTCATTGTTACCATGGTCTTGAGACTCAACCTT
Source organism: Artemisia argyi (assembly GCA_030686995.1). Taxonomy (NCBI): domain Eukaryota; kingdom Viridiplantae; phylum Streptophyta; class Magnoliopsida; order Asterales; family Asteraceae; genus Artemisia; species Artemisia argyi. The sequence goes on from CM060682.1 coordinate 99,893,735, forward strand.
GGCTTTAGCCATGGTTGTGGTCTCGGCTTTAGGTCATTAGACCTCTTGGTCTCATCTAAATATAATCATTATATAGTAACTTTGGTCTAAAAATGGGCTGTTAAGAATTTGAAGAAATTATCACTCGGAAAGCGTTTTCAGGGCTCGAGCTTCTTTGATCCTGAACGAAAACGGCGTTCCGGACAACTTTCGTGTTTTAACTTTTTGATGAATCGGACCAGAAGGGTGACTTTCAAATTGTCAGAATGCAAAACAGTAGGCTATGGGCAGTTTCGGCGTTTTGGTGTCGCTAACTTCTTATGGCCATAACTTTTGACTCGTATACTCGTTTTAGGTGATTCAAATTGCTATGTTTTCCTTTTGAAGTCCTTTATAACAGTAAGTAAGTATCAAATATCATAGTTATACTATTTTGGTCGTGGTTCTCCATAAAAGTCACTAGTTTACTTGTTTAAATATCATAAGTTAACATATGTATACCAATACTCGTTTTATCCATTTTTAAACATCATGAACACAATACAAAGACCATATATAGCATGAAAGAAACATAATAAGCATGAAATGATATTGAGCAAGAAAGTGTATAAGGGTTTGCTTACAACTTTTGGCTTTCTAAAGAAAGGAAGTCAAGTATAGAACTAGGACACTAAACCTAAACTTGTAAACCCTTCACCATAACTCTTGTAACCATTGATAGACTTGATATAGACCTTGTGAAAACCCATTAACTTCAGCCCCTAATCACCTTGTGTAGCTCCTAATTCAACCATGGAATCACCAAACAAACTTAAGAACTAGGTAGAGAATACTAAGGCCTTGAACTTTGTAGTGTAACTTATAGTTTGAAGATCAAAGGATCATGGTGCTAGGTATTGATCTTGTGGCATTTTTATTGATGAGAAAGGAAGCAAATGAGCTTGCTATTTATACTAAAAATGAGGAGGTTAGGAAGGTGGCTAGGAAAGTTACATAACTTGGTGACAAAGTTGTAATTAAGTAAGATCTAATGGCTAAAGTCAAGATTTAACCACACATGGTGACTCCCCCCCTCCTAAGTCGGTTTGTATATGGATAGGGTGACTAGATGAGTAGTCATGGTCTTTGGATGATAATATCCTAAGTATGTAGCTAGTTTCGACTCCGTAAATTGCTAACCGTAAGTTTTTAAGTCACGAAACGTAAAACCGGGTATCCTAAAAATATGAAACTTATAAATATGGTTAAACATGTCAATATAGTCCATAATAAAATATAAAATGAGTGGTAGGTTCTATCGGGTGCGAAAACCCTGCTAAAAACTGGAAACACGGGTCTAAAACGCGCAATTCGTGTAAAACGCTGAACTGAAAAACGTAAAATTCTGAAACTTTTGGAATTGTCCTAAAATGATAGAAAATCATTTTTCTATTGTTTATAATGTTTTATGGATATATCGGGATGCTGGAAGGACGTTTAAACCTAAAAGTAAATCTCGGACACGGCTTTGTGATTTTTGCAGAAATGATCCGACGAGCGTCAAACTCTCGGATTATCGTTAAAATAGTTTAACTTACGAGAATATGAAATAAAAATTTCTGAGATGAATAGTGAAAAGTGAATAGTGAAATTTTCGGGAATAAAAGTTAACCTGAAATTGCGAATTGTTACAGTCTGTACCCCTTAAGAAGAACTTCGTCCCGAAGTTCCGTTGATGTTAACTACTTACGGTGTGTCTAAGAGAATTTGGGATCTCTAATATAGTGGTGTTCACTCTGATTCGTCTAAGATTCTGGTTAAGGAGTTGTATCGGCTACAATTAAGCCCACTTATTTATAACACATTACTTACATAAAGAAGCGTTCAAATTTATGTAAGTAAAGTCTCATAAACTTATGGTTCGGTGATTTACAATTTCTTTATTTAACTGAAGAGGCGTCCCAATCCATTTAAATAAGGAGATTCTAAAACATCCTACTTAAGAATTTCCGACACAAAATCCGCCTTCTGAGGCCGATAGTAAGATAATCAAGCCATCAAATCCCTAAAGCTAAGCAATAATATTATTTAACTCAAATCTTGTGTCTCATCAAACAAGAACTGTCACAAGATCAAGTTAACTAATTAGTTATTACTGAGCTCCATGTTTTTAATGACTCGACGAATCTCTGGGGCTCCTTATAATACTAAAGTCACATCATCTAACAGCGTGGAACTAAACCAACAACTACCAAAAAGCGTATGTGTATGTATTGTGTGTAAGGCAAATAAAGAGGAAGGTCCCAACGTATATAGCAGTTATAGTCTAGGTACTAAATGCAACCTAGTTCTCTATAACCAAGGCTCTGATACCAATCTGTAACACACCCAAAATACCGCAGCGGAAGACTGTGTCATTGGGGTGCTACTTCATAATACAAAGTACAAGTTATAGAAAACGAACTCTAAATGAGACATTTTGAAAAGTTACCATTCGATTAATGAATTCAACGTTACAAACATGAGATTCCAAAGTATGATACATAAATGTATATAAAGTTTTGAATGGTTAATGATAAAAGCGTAAGTCTTCAGAATATGCAGCTTGACTCTAAGTTCCACGCACTAGCTATCGCCTTACTAACCTGAGATAAACATGCTAAAGTGTCAACACAATGGTTGGTGAGTTCATAGAGTTTGTCTTAAAATAGTTGAAAAGCCTTAAAGAATGGTCACACAGCAAAGGCATTGAGAATCCACTCAGTTACAAGTCCCGCCATAAGAGACTTGTAACCTGTGTGTTCACAACCCACTGCTAACATATAGTATAATAAAGACATGTATAAGTTCATCAAGACAATTAAGCAATTAGTAGTGAGTCTCTACTTCATCTCCGAAGACCTCACTTTTATGATGTATCCAAACATTCGCAAATGTTAGGATGTATCAAAGACAACTGGGAGCCACTTCCCAAAGATTACTGGGAGCCACTTCCCAAAGATATAAGTTTACTGGGAGCCACTTCCCAAAGATAAAAGACAGTCATGTATGTATGAAATCAAGTATAATGCCATCAAGTATAAGACAATCAAGTATGAAACAATCAAGTATAAATGTTTAAGAGTATTTGTACAAGTAAGCAAGTAGTTGAGCATGTATCCCCCCCAAGAGTTAAAACAAGTACGAAAAGAGTAGGGGCTATGACTCACCTTAAGTCTATGTAATGAGAAATGAAAGTGGTAGTCGAATCGCGAAAGTCTCTAAGAGCAGCCTATAATAGAACGTTGCGACTTAGGTTTGGAGTAACGTCTAAGAATACGAAGAATTGCCAATATATGTCTTGCACAATGTTCATGATGTAGTACTTAGTATATAGTGTAAGTCGTTGAATATAAGTGGTCTATGAAACATGTATAAGTTGTATATCTCTTACTACCGTTCGGGCCGACATAATTCAGAAGTCATGGAGTAAACGTTCGAGGAGCCAGGACACTTTAACTCGTAAATCCACAACTCGTCTCGACGGCTTACTCAATGAACTCCTCACATGAGGCTCCCTACTATTGTAGTATTTGATAGCATATATAAGTTTTGATCTTTAAAAGTTATATGGTCTTTAGCCGTGGCTTTGCCGTGACCTTGGTCATTGTTACCATGGTCTTGAGACTCAACCTTGGCTTTAGCCATGGTTGTGGTCTCGGCTTTAGGTCATTAGACCTCTTGGTCTCATCTAAATATAATCATTATATAGTAACTTTGGTCTAAAAATGGGCTGTTAAGAATTTGAAGAAATTATCACTCGGAAAGCGTTTTCAGGGCTCGAGCTTCTTTGATCCTGAACGAAAACGGCGTTCCGGACAACTTTCGTGTTTTAACTTTTTGATGAATCGGACCAGAAGGGTGACTTTCAAATTGGCAGAATGCAAAACAGTAGGCTATGGGCAGTTTCGGCGTTTTGGTGTCGCTAACTTCTTATGGCCATAACTTTTGACTCGTATACTCGTTTTAGGTGATTCAAATTGCTATGTTTTCCTTTTGAAGTCCTTTATAACAGTAAGTAAGTGTCAAATATCATAGTTATACTATTTTGGTCGTGGTTCTCCATAAAAGTCACTAGTTTACTTGTTTAAATATCATAAGTTAACATATGTATACCAATACTCGTTTTATCCATTTTTAAACATCATGAACACAATACAAAGACCATATATAGCATGAAAGAAACATAATAAGCATGAAATGATATTGAGCAAGAAAGTGTATAAGGGTTTGCTTACAACTTTTGGCTTTCTAAAGAAAGGAAGTCAAGTATAGAACTAGGACACTAAACCTAAACTTGTAAACCCTTCACCATAACTCTTGTAACCATTGATAGACTTGATATAGACCTTGTGAAAACCCATTAACTTCAGCCCCTAATCACCTTGTGTAGCTCCTAATTCAACCATGGAATCACCAAACAAACTTAAGAACTAGGTAGAGAATACTAAGGCCTTGAACTTTGTAGTGTAACTTATAGTTTGAAGATCAAAGGATCATGGTGCTAGGTATTGATCTTGTGGCGTTTTTATTGATGAGAAAGGAAGCAAATGAGCTTGCTATTTATACTAAAAATGAGGAGGTTAGGAAGGTGGCTAGGAAAGTTACATAACTTGGTGACAAAGTTGTAATTAAGTAAGATCTAATGGCTAAAGTCAAGATTTAACCACACATGGTGACTCCCCCCCTCCTAAGTCGGTTTGTATATGGATAGGGTGACTAGATGAGTAGTCATGGTCTTTGGATGATAATATCCTAAGTATGTAGCTAGTTTCGACTCCGTAAATTGCTAACCGTAAGTTTTTAAGTCACGAAACGTAAAACCGGGTATCCTAAAAATATGAAACTTATAAATATGGTTAAACATGTCAATATAGTCCATAATAAAATATAAAATGAGTGGTAGGTTCTATCGGGTGCGAAAACCCTGCTAAAAACTGGAAACACGGGTCTAAAACGCGCAATTCGCGTAAAACGCTGAACTGAAAAACGTAAAATTCCGAAACTTTTGGAATTGTCCTAAAATGATAGAAAATCATTTTTCTATTGTTTATAATGTTTTATGGATATATCGGGATGCTGGAAGGACGTTTAAACCTAAAAGTAAATCTCGGACACGGCTTTGTGATTTTTGCAGAAATGATCCGACGAGCGTCAAACTCTCGGATTATCGTTAAAATAGTTTAACTTACGAGAATATGAAATAAAAATTTCTGAGATGAATAGTGAAAAGTGAATAGTAAAAAGTAAATAGTGAAATTTTCGGGAATAAAAGTTAACCTGAAATTGCGAATTGTTACAGCGTGGAGCCGAGAAATTGTGTGTAATACCATTAGCATCACAATATACTCCGAATGGCACTTAATTATCAAATTCCCGACCATGATCCGTCCTAATCCAGACTATTGTACATCCTAGTTGGTTTTGGACTTTCTTGCTAAAGATTTAGAATTCATCGAAAGCTTGTGTCTTATTCTTAAGAAATCTAGTCCAAGTATACCTAGAGTAGTCATCAACTATTACTAAGGTGTAATAATTTCCTCCGTAGCTCCGTATGGCGGATGGACCAAATAAGTTCATATGGAGTAGTTCTAGACATCTAGAGGTTGAAACCATGTTCTTAGCTTTGTGACAGCGTGAGCTTATTTTCCAACCTTACAAGCATCACAAAAGTGTTTATCAAACTTAACCATAGGTAGGTTTCTCACTAATTCCTTAGATGCCAACTATTGTAACAATCACATATTTACGTAACCTAATCTTCTATGCCATAGAGTGGAATTGTAATCTACGCTTGAGGCTTATTTCCTATCTTCATAACAAATAAGCCATTCTTCCTAACTCCTTTTCCTATGGTTTTGCCATACTTAGTAATCTCACTACCCTCTTCTGAGAATATAACTCTACACTTATTGTTAACCATTTGACTAATACTAAGCAAGTTAAATCCTAAGTTATCTACATGCTCAACATTTCTAATAGTAAGGAAGTCTTGAGTGATCATACCTTTGCCCATGATATTGCCCTTAAGTTTGCTACCGAAAGTGACATTACCTCCATTGTAGGCCTTGTCGGATGAGGATAGACTTCGGTTCCCCGTCATGTGATTTGTACATCCACTATCCTTGACCCATTCGTCGGGCTCCAAGTCGATTCCCAAGTATATCTCATTTGAAGCTTGAGCCATAAGACACATTTCGTCATTAGGTTTCTCTTCCTTTTCTTCTTCAATACCATCACTCTAAGAACCTCCTAGAAGGCTCTTTGATTGTTGATTCTTTGTGGTTTAAGACATTCACTAATAAGATGATTTGGATCTCCGCATCTAAAGCATTTCCTATCACTTTTTCCTTTCTTGTCATCACGATACTTTGAAGACGATTTCTTCTCATCACGATGTTGTCTCATAAATCTACATCTTCTTCTAAAAAACTTCTTAAAATCTCTAACCGCTAATGCATATTCTCCGTCTTCACTGTCGGAAGCCAAGCTCTCCTCATCACTGGACTCCTTCTTGGCTTTCAGTGCTAGAGACTTTACTTTCTCTCCTTTACTTCTAACAACATCGAAATCTTTCTCGATTACCATTTCATGAACTTTCAAATTTCCTATAAGTTCATCAAGTGAAAATGTCGCCAAGTTCTTTGATTCTTCAATGGCTGTGACCTTTGCTATCCATTTGGGATGTAGATCCCTAAGAAACTTCCTAACGTAGTTCTTGCTAGAATAACCTTCATCAAGAGCTTTAAAACTAGTGATAATAGTATTGAATCTTGCAAAAGCACTGTCTATAGTTTCATCTTCCGGAATGGAAAACTGTTCATATTGTTAAACAAGAAGATCAATCTTGTTCTCTTTGACTTGATTATTACCTTGATAGGTGAGTAACAAAGTTTTCCAAGTATCTTTTTCTGTATTACACATAAAAATTCTTTCAAATTCCTTTTTCGGCAAAGCATTGTAAATTACCATTTTGGCCACATCATTTTTGGCTAGTTTTCTTTTAAGATTATCATTTTGTTGTTCATAAGGAACAACATGATCCTTTTTAGTTATTGGATCTTTTTCAATAGGTTTAAAGTCACCATCGGTAATAACATGCCAAAGATCATTTTCTTTTGATTTCACATATGTTTCGAATCTTGTTCTCCAATATATAAAACAATCGGTTTCAAAAAGTGGTGGTCTTTTCATAGGTTTACCTTCTTGATATTTGTCGAAATCCATTGATCGATTCAAGTTTTGTAATACAATTTACTTTAAAATCTTGCCTAACCTGGCTCTGATACCAATTATGGGAAACTAGAAGGGGGTTGAATAGTTTGCTAACTTTTCTCTAGTTATAAAATTTTACTTTGTGAAAAAATTTGATTCGTATGTAGATGAAATCAACCAACACCAATATGAACACAACACTAAACTAATACTAACAAGCAATAGAAATAAATAAAAAAGGTATAGATGGAAAGATCAAACTGAGACAAGTAATTTATAGTGGTTCGGTCACGAAGCTCTTCTTCGCCCTACTCCACTCCCTGAGTACCGAACTTGAGAGTTATAAGCACTATGTCAACAACCTCCCTTCAGGCGGAGAAAACCATTCAACATCGCTTACGTTATTTTCCGAAATTAAGCTAAATGTCGAGTACTAATCTTATCTAGTACCAATATACCATGATCCACACGATCCTCACTTCTCATACAATCCGCACGATCCTAACTTCTCACACGATCCACACGATCCTTACACAATCTACACACTCAACACAATCAACCCAATCTACCCTTGATCCACTTGATCAATACACAATCCACTTGATCAATACACTAAAACACTAGCTACAAGAGATCCCCAAGATCTCAACAATATCACAATGATCCACACAAGATAGCTTAGACAATATTACAACACTTGATGTATATCAAGATACAATCAAACATACAAAAAGTAATGCAAGTGCACTACACAAAGACTCTTAAGACTTTGTGTCTTCTTGACACTGTTAATACAAATAATGTCAAAAATGTCATTTGCATCATTCGGTATCTACTAGTTTTGATACTCACAAAATATAAATACACATTACGTAAAACTACGACTAATAAGTTTTTGATCGAGAAAACTCATTTTTGACCTCAACATCACTTAAGGTATGTATAAACACCTACAAACATGTGTATGTGATCAAAGGATTTATTTTCCATCAAAACATTACATTTTCATGTCACAAAACATTTTTACAAAAGTATTTTTGTATAATTTAAAAAAATGTTTTATTAAGAAAATATTTTCAAATTTCAAATGCATAACAGCCACTTTTCCCGCTCAAAAATGACAAGAATTTTCACCAGATAAGTTTTTCACCATGTCAGGACAAAAAGAGGAGCGTCTGTCGGAATGGTCCTTTAAAGTGGTCGGCGGTCCCTTAGTGATAAAGGACCATCGTGTATTTAAAGGACCATCCGTCTCTTTCCTGGCATCTATAAATACAGAACTGTTCTCTTTCAAAAATGTTACCTCTTATGCACTGAAACTTTCTGTATTCCTAAATTCATTCCAAATTATCTTCTTTGATCACATTATCGGGTTCTTAGTTGTTTACAAGTGATCACACTCATCATTCATCTAAAGTGCAAGAGAAGAACACTCGTGGTAGTCAAGAAACGAAGTGTTGAAGAAAAGTCATTCTCATCTCACACCGTTGTTGCGGATCTCTTTTAAATCACCATCCTTATTCATTGATTCTTGTATGTAATTGGACTTGAGTGCAAGTCTTGTATTGTGTGTTGTATTGTATCGTGCCATCGTGTTGGTACAAGGTGTGAAGCCACGTGGGCTTTCGTAGATTGGTGTAAGCTTGTTTGTTCGGAATTATACTTAACAGTTGGAACTTTCAAGCTTAAAGAAGAAACTGTTGGAAGTTTACACTAACAGTACAAACTTAGTTTGTACTGCTCAGCTCAGAAAGTTAGTACTGATTATGATATTGTGATCAAATGTGAAGACGCATTCAAGATAATTATAGAATGGATTGCATGAATATTTTATATGATTAGAATGATACGTATATTGTTCTAGTATAGTTATCTTATACAAGACTCCTTGTGTGTTATAAAAGGAGCTTCTAGGTTAAGAGAAAAGATATAGAAGCATACAGAAATATACGGATACATAGAATAGCTTCAAGGTTCTAACCCTAGTGATAGCGAAGATCACTCGTATTATTTTAATAATATTGAAGCTTGTTTTGGTGGTGAATATACAGTGTTTCTGTCTCATTGTTTCTTCTACATTCCACATACAATATCTTCTAAATGTTAACTAGTAAATTCCGCTTGCTAGTTAGCATATTCTCAAAGTATCAATCTAACACAAGGCGTGTGTATAGATCCTTCACAAGTGGTATCAGAGACAGGTTATAATACTTTGAATTAGAATATCCAAAGAAATAACGCACTTTAACAAATCCAATGGAGATGGAAAACAACCAGTCCAATGTTGCAGCAAGGCTTCCAAAGCTCACACTCAATGAGTTTGAGATGTTGAGAATCATGATAGAGCAGTACTTTCTTGTACAAGATTATGCTCTATGGGCGATCATCATGTTTGGTGACACATTCAAGCCTAGTACTTCTTCTGAAAAAATTGATGGAAAGGAGATTCAAAAGCTGAATACTGGCCCAGTCACCAGTGAAGAAAGGCTTCGAAAAAAGAATGACTTGAAGGCAATAAGCTTACTACTTATGACTCTTCCTAAGGATCAAATAATTGCATTCAGCAAATACAAAACAGTAAAGACCTTGTTTGAAGAGATCTGCTCAGTGTTTGGTGGAAATGATGCCACCAAAAAGACTCAGAATACATTGTTGAAGCAGAGTTATTAAAATTTCTCTTCAACTAACAATGAGTCTATTGATAGCATCTTCACAAGACTCCAGAAGATTGTAACACAACTGACTGTGTTTGGCATTGAGGTAGACAAGGAAGACCTCAATTTGAAGTTCTTAAGAAGTTTGCCTTCAGAGTTTCACACAAATGTAATTGTCTGGAAAACAAACCAGAAGTTGTAACTATGAAACTTAATGATCTTTACAATAATTTTAAAATTATTGAACAAAGATTGAAGAAGGCTGGAAAGTTAAATACAAGCTCTGGGAACTTGGCACTTCTCTCATCCTCTGTTAATGACTCTTCTGATGAAGATAGTGATGAAGAAAATTCCACTGCTGATCTTGCTGTTTCCACAGTTAGTACAAGTGTTACCACTGCTAATTCTAAAAAGAAGATTGCTGGACTTGGAGATCCTACCTTCTATGCTTTCCTCTCAAGCCAAGTTAGTGGTTCACTTCTAACACATGAAGATGTGGAGCAAATAGATGATGATGATGATATGGAAGAGATGGATATCAAATGGCAGGTTGCACTTCTTAGCATGAGGGCTAAGAAGTTCTGGCAAAGGACTGGAAGGAAAATTACCATTAATGGTAATGAAACTGCAGGTTTTGACAAGAAGAAAGTAGAATGTTTCAACTATCATAAGTTGGGACACTTTGCTAGAGAATGCAGAAAACCAAGAAAGCAAGATAACAGATCTACTTGGTACAAGCAAGAAAAAGAAGAGAGAGCCATCTGTGGAAGAACCAAAAGCCATGCTAGCTATTGATGGAGTTAGTTATGATTGGAGTTTTATGGCAGATGAAGAAGAAGCATCCTCTGCAGCAGGGTTGGTAGCAACAGAGTTTGCTCTTAAGGCCTTCTCTGACTCTCAGGTACATTCTAATGATAGTTGTTCTAAATCTTGTAAAGCTTTAAAAGTGTGTGAAAGACATAGGGAACTATTAGAGAAACAAGCAACAGAATTAATGGATTCTAACTATAATATGTCTAATCATAAAAGAGTCTTGTCTATTTTGGAAGCACAGTTAGAACACTATAGGGCTAATGAGTCCAAATATAATGATAAAATAGTTGTTTTAAAGAGAGATTTAGGCTATAAGATAGTTGTTAATGAGGCACTTAGAGAAGAGTTAGAAAAGCTCAAGAGAGCTAATGAAAATTTTAAATTATTCTGTGATACACTTGCTTATCAGTCTCAAAGTATTGATAGAATTTAGGAAGCACAAGTTGTTAATAAGGTAAAGTCAGGTGTAGGGTACAAGTCAGTTCCTCCACCACTAAGAGGTGTACCAGCACCTCTAGGTATAGACTTGGCTCATACAGGATTAGAAGACTTTCAAGAACCAACCTTTAACTATGGCCCTAAATTTGTTAAAAGTGGTAGTGAAGAAAAGGTTGAGCCAAAGAGTGAAGTTTTTGAAAGTGCTAGTGATTCATCTTTAGCTGATGAAGTAGTATTAAATGTTAAGGTTAAAGAGGAAACTATTGAACCTAAGGCTGTTAGGAATGAAACTAAGTCACCTAAAGTTAAACCACCCAGATCATCAATCAAGTATGCTGAGATGTAATTTTGTTATAGAAGCATACAGAAATATACGAATACATAAAATAGCTTCAAGGTTGTAACCCAAGTGATAGCGAAGATCACTCATATTATTTTAATAATGTTGAAGCTTGTTTTGGTGGTGAATATACAATGTTTCTGTGTCATTGTTTCTTCTACATTCCACATACAATATCTTCTAAGTGTTAACTAGTAAATTCCACTTGCTAGTTAGCATATACTCAAAGTATTAATCTAACACAAGGCGTGTATATAGATCCTTCACATTGGGTACGCTTTGTTCTGCCATAAGGGAGCGTGTTGATATAGTGTTTGTGAATCTCTCGAGTGTGAGACTCGAGGAGTAGAGTAGGGGCGAAGAGAGAGCTTCGTGGCCAAACCACAATAAATCTCCGTGTCCCGGTTTGGTCGTTTATTTCCTCATTTTTACTTACTAACTTATTGTTGTTTCTATTTATTATTGAGTTGATTTAACATAAATATCGAATCGAATCATTTTCATAAACACAACTTGTAAAAGTAAATTTTCTAAAACCTAAATAAAAATGGTGAAACTATTCAACCCCCCTTCTAGTTTCTACAATTGGTATCAGAGGTTCATTACTCAAGATTTTTAAAGTATACTGTATTTTGAAACTTGAAACGATCAATGTAATTTGAAAAATATCAAGAAGGGCAGTCTATGTAAAGACCACCACTCTTAGAGACTGATAGTTTTATTTACTAGAAATCTCGATTCGAAACGTATGTGAAATCAAAAGATCTTGATATTTGGCATGTTATTACCATGGGTGACTTTAAACCTGTTGAATATAACCCTGAAACTAAACAAGATAAAATTGTTTCTTATGATAAACAAAGTGAAAATCATAAAAAGAAATTATCTAAAAATGATGAAGCGAAAATGATCATTTAAACGCTTTACCCAAAAAGGAATTTCAAAGAATTTGTATGGGTAATATGGCTAAAGATATTTGGAAAACCCTGCTAGTCACTCATCAAGCTAATAATCAATTCAAGGATAACAAGATCGATCTTTTGGTTCAACAATATGAATAATTTGTCATTCCTGAAGACGAGTCTGTAGATAGTGCATTTGCTAGATTTAACACCATTATCACGAGTTTAAAGGCACTCGATGAAGGTATTTCTGTCAAAAGTTGTGCTAGGAAATTTCTCTGGGCTTTACATCCAAAATGGAGAACAAAGGTCACGACGATTGATGAATCCAAAGATTTGGCATCATTATCATTAGATGAGCTCATTGGTAACTTAAAGGTCCATGAGTTAATCATTAAAAATTATTCCAAGATTGTCAAAAGCAAGGTGGAAAGAAGATCACTTGCTTTGAATGTTAAAAAGGAGCTAAGTGATGATGAGGATTCAAGCTCGGAAAGTGAAGACGAAGAGTATGCTATGGCGGTTAGAGATTTCAAGAAATTCTTTAAGCGAAGAGGAAGATATCTGAGACAACCACGAGATGAAAAGAAAACACCTCAAAAAGTTCGTGAAGATAGATATAGTAAGGTTGAGAGAAGATGTTTTGGATGTGGTGATACAAGACATTTAGTTGGAGATTGTTGATACGTGGGAATTGCGCCCTCGCAACAGGTTTTACCTCTCAAGGGATCTCGAGAAGCTTACAACCCCCACCAGGCAGTGTACCTGATCGTTGTAGTATAGTATAGTGACAAGTACCGGGGGATTGATGTTCAACTTAGGAATAGTGTCGCTAGGATTAGAAAGCCTACTAAACTAGGTCTAGAGGTGAGGGATGATTCTTTTTGTATTTTTATATTTTATAGAAAGCAATTAAAATCTCGGGTTTTGAAGGAGTGGGTGGAATTAGAAGCTAGCCAACTAACTCAATTATTCTAAAGATGCAATCAAAATAAAATAACAAAAATGAAAATAAAACTAATTTACTAATGTGGTGGAAACAATAATGAGGAAAGTTGTGTTTACTTAGATTTCATTACTCCCTAGATATCTTTTACAGGTTGATTAGCTTGTTACAATTGCATGGATGACGGGTCATATTCCTTAATACTAGTCGTAGGGCCGTGTACAATATTCCCCAACTCTATAAGATCCTACTTCACTCTTATGCCGAGCCATTAAAAGCTCCTAACATGGGATCATTAGAATTCTCTTACGCATTAAATACAACCAAAAATCATAGTACACCTCCGATCATGTTTCTTAAGACATTTAAGCAAGTTACCAATGGAAGTCTGCCAGTTTTCTTAAGCCTTACATCGAATACAATCATCCGCAACAATTATAAGCAAAGAATACCCGTAATCAACATATAGGTTTCACTACATCTAAGCAAACACAATAAAGATCTAGCCTAGCATGTTAAAGAGAAGACAAGCGTAAGATATAATCACACAACACATAGACATATTGAATGATTTGAATGAATACTTATCTTCAATTGAACATGGAAGAATCAAGGGGTTGAAACCCTTGAAAAGCTGTTAAAATTCGTCTAGGGTTTATTCCCTCAAAGTTGCACCCTAATGAATGAAAATTGGAAAACTATATATAGATTTTACATCTTGATGGCGTCACGCTCGCCACCATGATAAAAATCGTATTGCCTAGATCCATTCCTGACGCTGTGATGTAGAAAATCAATCTGGGCCATCACGTGTAATTGGACCCTGACAGCCTTGGCGACGCCGTCAGGCCAATAGCTTGAAAACTTTCTGGGCCGTCACGTTATAAGTTCCATATCCACCTCTTTTGTCACTCTTGACGCCGTCACTTGTAATACCTTGACGCCGTCAGGTACTATTCTAGCAAGGAATTTTGAGACTTAGTCGTTTTCTTCACTTTTATGCTCATAAAACGTCCAAAATGCTTCCTTTTCCAGATTCTTCCTCAAAAGTACCTAAAATGACAAAAGGAATGATTTAGGGCAATAATTGATCAAATAATCACGAATTCGAGATTAAATGACCCCTTAAAAGCGGTACACTTTTCGCCTCATCAAATACCCTTACACTTGAGATTTGCTTGTCGTCAAGCAAATGCGCTTTTATTCTAATCAAAATACAAGTTAGGGGTCATTTAACACTAATATAAAAGTAATTACAACAAATAATCGTTCCACTAAAAACCAAAAACAAGCACGGAGGTCATACATACTCACATCTCTCAGGTGTAATAAAGTATATATCACAATATGGAAATGGAAAACATCTCTCACTACCTGTCATAGCAAATAGATTACCATAGGCTTGGGAAAGGATCAAACCTCCACCACTTGGCGTAAGCACCTAGGATAAACTATCAAAGAGGTCTTTTAAAAGGTTATAACATTAGGTGTAGGTATATGGAAAACACGGTTTTGTTGGATAAAGGCAATATTTACTGGGGGCGAGTTAATCATCTTGGTTAATTACATGTACAATATGGCGTTGCTAAGCTAAGACTCGACTCGACTTAAGCTAATAAATCAAAAATAACAGAAACATAAAACAAACATAAAATGAAACGGGATGGTAGTCCGTATGTTTTTCTCTTTTCTTTTTTTCCTATTTTTTTTCTTAATTTTTTTTTTTTTTTTTTTTTTTTTTTTTTTTTTTTTTTTTTTTTTTTTTTTGCATACACTCTTGCCCTACCATCCAAACTAATACATCATAGGGATTGTACATTCCCCTTACACTTGAATTTTTACATACTTTACAATAAACTAATCTAATGACTCTAATCAAGATAATCAAAACACTTGGAGTACTTTTTAAGATTAATGCACATATGCGGGTAATATATTTTTTTTTTGGGTAAAGGGCATTCCACCCGGTTAATTATATTACACCAAAAAATCGTTTAAATACAATGGAATGTGGCTGAAGTACCACATTAACCTCAAGCAACGCTTGAACATCCAACTAAAACGCTTGTGACAGGCCACTAAGCGTTAAAACAATAAATAAATACAATAACCAATACACCAACCGGAAATAACCATCTAATGACACAAGAATGACCACATATATACGCCCATCTCTTCGAGGGAGATTGATGAACCAGATGAGCCTGCCTCATTAAAAACCCTTTCTAAGTAAAAACCCAGTGGGAAAACCTTGGAGTAGGGAAAAAGAGTACAACACTCACCCGAATCTCCAACGAACTCCAACTACCGCCAAAAGCAACAACCAGGGACTCAAGACCAGCCTCACGCTCCCAAACCAAGAAAGCATCATCAAGAATTGAACTCGCCATTAAGAATGCATAAGAGTCATAGGCAGCCGCCAAACACGCAATAGCTTAAGCACATTCGCCCTCCTTTTGAAACGACATGTAAAAAGCTTCAAATGCACCGTTGATTTAATGACATCAATCAATCGACTTTCAGACCGACGTTGATGCTTGAAGATCCTGTTATTTCTTTCTTGCCAAATAAAATAAGAAGTCACCGCAAACAAAAGCTTTGAAACAACGCTTCTCACAGACCGAGATGTAGAGATAGGAATCAAGTGATGCACCACATCCTCTAAAGTAGAAGGAATATCCGTAAGACCAGTAAACACCTTCAAAGAGTCCCAAACCTGAAAAGAAAACAAACACTCAAAGAAAAGATGATTATGGGAATCTGGTTGAGTGTTGCACAAAGGGCACACAAGGGCGTCTCTCGTGGGATCATTAGAGTGAAGCATATGTTCTTCCCCATTACTCCATAACACAAGTACTTTACCCATGAGTTCCAATCATCCCAAAACAATATGTACAAGATATGACTCGACTTAGCAACCATGTAATCAATTAGATAATTAACTAAGGGTTTAAATATGTAACAATAATGCACTAAAGATTAGTGCATACACGGAAGGCTAAGGCGATTTGGTTACACATTTGGGTGGGTTGTAACAAATTCTTCCTTTAAGTAAGATGCTTAAAGTTAGAAACGAAAAGATAGGCTCGGAGGGGTGTACTAGGGGTTTCGTGTACTAAAAAGGAGTAGAACGCTAAGGTGTGGGAAAATTAGTTGACTTTACTAGTCAAGTAATATGACTTAAATGGTCAAGTAATTATGATACGGGTTTAACACAAAGGTGATCCTAATGCCTCTTATCCTGTAGTAAATCCTACTACACGAACGTAGTCTCACTAGCGGTCTCAGGATGCATCACTAACTCAAGTTCTAGAATCTAAATGCTACCGGTACACTCATAAGCACTAATAATGAATGCTTTTCCTATCAAATCTAAAGGAGAACCTCACATATTTGGGTGGAAAATTTTTCTGAATGGTACGGTTTTGTGCTAGTCGTACAACTCCTATCCATGAGACGCTAGTTAAGCCTAAAGTTTCACTCCTAGATGTTGTAAAAAATTTTAAATTTGGCGCTAAAATTACACTAACAAGTATTTCTCTTAGTTTTATTACACACCTACCATCGAACAAACAAACTCAAGTGCGATAGTATCCTATAAGGTATCATCATTTACCCTCCCCTTACACTTAGGATGAACATTGTCCCCAATGTTCAATTAAAGGATGTAAAAGTAGAATAGGTAAAAGAAATGAAATCAAATACTCTCCTGATTCGTTCGGTGTGGATAGTGTGTTAACAAGTTTAGATCTTCCTCCAAGAAAATGAACATTCAAAGCTTCCCTTCCAGAAATATAAATTATCTTCTTGTCATATATAACCTGTTAAACCTGAGAAAACAATCAAGGCAACCTCGCGTAAAATCGGCGGCAATCTATATATACTAACAAATCCTAGAAAGCGATTTAAGATATAATGCTTGTGGAATGAATGTTTGCAGATTTCCTGGAGTTTATAAAACTAAAGAATTAACAAAAACTTTTAAGACTCCGTTAGAAAAACAAAACTCACAAAATTTCCAGAATTTTAAACGTGACGCCGTCAGGGGTTAAATCCTGACGCCGTCATAAGTAACCTGCAGAAATCTTTATGTTAAGTTTCCAGAAAATTTCTGGAAAAACTTATGTCCTATTTCCTGGAAAATCCTGCAAAACATCATTATGACTCGATACAAGCATTTGACTTTAACAAATACTAATATACATGTTCATTTAATATTGTGGCGAATCATGATCATTTTCGTTCTTATAAACAAATTTGGGGTTTCCCCTTACACTTAGCTTTTGCAAAATACCTTTATATAAAGTTAAGACGAAGTTAAACAACAAAATAAAGCATTTTCACAATTTAGTTTAAAACATGATCTACCAACAATAAAAATAAAACATGCATACGGAAACAAATAACATCAAACAAATAAAAATCAAACAAATAAAAACACACAAAACATGGGTTGCCTCCCAAGAAGCGCTTTTCTTTATTTACGAGTCTTGTAGCTAGACTCAGGGTCATGGGTTATCACGTGATCTCATCATTGATCTCATTCTCTAGGTCATCTCCAATCTTAGTTTTGTAGTAAATGTTCTTTATAGAGACCAACCACCTTTTTCTCAATTGCTCCTATAATCCTATTGGCAGATTCCCTATCAACTTTATATTTTAGCCCTAGAGTTAAGCAATCCTTATAGAAAAGGCTCTTCTTCTCCCATACATAGTCCATGCCCTTTTTCTTATCCTCTTCATTGATGTCCTCAAAAGCACCGATGTTATCCATATCAAATCGAGGCACAAAACGAAATTCCTTCATTCTATTAGGCATCCTATATGTGATCCTATCTGTTTCACTAGTAAATCGGATCGTCCCTTCTATCTCATCATATTCTAACTTGGATTCTTCAACAAATGGCTTACGAAATACAACATGGGATAAGCGACAATTAATAACACTAGCTAGGTCTTCAACAACCATGAAGTCAATGATATAAGTAAAGTTCCCAACAAAGACATGTAGACCTTTAATTCTTCCGACAAAGTTACAAACTCAACCGGGGTGTTTGGGATCTTTTCTAGGTCCAAGTCTTGTTTTCACTATATCATTATAAACACTTGAGGACATAATGTTGATTGGGGATTCAAAATCAATGTAAGCGTTGTCAATGTGCTTATACCCAATCATAGTTGGTATCTTAACATTCTTAGGATCGCCTCTCTTTATCTTAGGGTCAATTCTAGTAAAAGGAGGTCGAGGATTATCAATAAGATTATTATAGTACGTAGTCTCCTCCTTAGTGGGATATAGATTGAAATAGTCATCCGGTTTCAGATCTATTTCCCCTTCCTCAAGTTCCTCAATAACATCCTCAAAATCATTAGATCCTAGGTCCTTATTTGAATACAAGGCGGTCGCTAGGTCGCTAAATGCATGATCGAGCTCAACATTAATTAATCTATTAAGCTCCCTAAGTTCTCTAATTTCATTCTAAATCTGTTCACGCAACAAAGCCACTTAACTAGGGGAAAGGGGTGGATTCGCGTTTTCCATAATCGCCAATGGAATAGTCAATGAATTTAATTTACTAACAAAGGCACAAAGAAAAAGATAGATTTAAGAAAATCTAAAAATAAAAATAAAAATCTTACTAGAAAGGAATCTAGCAAGTAGACCTAGTAAAAAGAAATCCTAACCTAGACAATAACTATTCCCCGGGCTGCGGTGCCAAAAACTTGATACGTGGGAATTGCGCCGTCGCAACAGGTTTTACCTCTCAAGGGATCTCGAGAAGCTTACAACCCCCACCAGGCAGTGTACCTGATCGTTGTAGTATAGTATAGTGACAAGTACCGGGGGATTGATCGTTCAACTCAAGAATAGTGTCGCTAGGATTTGAAAGCCTACTAAACTAGGTCTAGAGGTGAGGGATGATTCTTTTTGTATTTTTATATTTTATAGAAAGCAATTAAAATCTCAGGTTTTGAAGGAGTGGGCAGAATTAGTTGCTAGCCAACTAACCCAATTAATCTAAAGATGCAATCAAAATAAAATAACAAAAATGAAAATAAAACTAATTTACTAATGTGGTGGAAACAACAATGAGGAAAATTGTGTTTACTTAGATTTCATTACTCCCTAGATATCTTTTACAGGTTGATTAGCTTGTTACAATTGCATGGATGACGGGTCATATTCCTTAATACTAGTCGTAGGGCCGTGTACAATATTCCCTAACTCTATAAGATCCTACTTCACTCCTATGTCGAGCCGTTAGAAGCTCCTAACATGGGATCATTAGAATTCTCTTACGCATTAAATACAACCAAAAATCGTAGTACACCTCCAATCATGTTTCTTAAGACGTTCAAGCAAGTTACCAATGGAAGTCTGCCAGTTTTCTTTAGCCTAAAATTGAATACAATCATCCGTAACAATTATAAACAAATAATCAACCCATAATCAACATCTAGGTTTCACTACATCTAAGCAAACACAATAAAGATCTAGCTTAACATGTTAACGAGAAGACAAGCGTAAGATATAATCACACAACACATAGACATATTGAATGATTTGAATGAATACTTATCTTCAATTGAACATGGAAGAATCAAGGGGTTGAAACCCTTGAAAAGCTGTTAAAATTTGTCTAGGGTTTATTCCCTCAAAGTTGCACCCTAATGAATGAAAATTGGAAAACTATATATAGATTTTACATCTTGACGGTGTCATGTTATAGCTTGTGACGCCGTCAACTCGCCGCCATGATAAAAATCATATTGCCTAGATCCATTCCTGAGGCTTTCATGTAGAAAATCACTCTGGGCCGTCACGTGTAATTGGACCCTGACGGCCTTGGTGACGCCGTCAGGCCAATAGCTTGAAAACTTTCTGGGCCGTCACGTTATAAGTTCCATATCCACCTCTTTTGTCACTCTTGACGCCGTCACTTGTAATACCTTGACGCCGTCAGGTACTGTTCCAGCAAGGAATTTTGAGACTTAGCCGTTTTCTTCACTTTTATGCTCCAAAAACGTCTAAAATGCTTCCTTTTCCAGATTCTTCCTCAAAAGTACCTAAAATGACAAAAGGAACAATTTAGAGCAATAATTGATCAAATAATCATAAATTCGGGCTTAAATGACTCCTTAAAAGCGGTACACTTTTCACCTCATCAATTGTCCACACTAAGAAAAAGACAAAAACCAAAAGGCATATGTAAGCGGTGCTTGGAGTGATAGTGATGGAGATGGCAACAACGAAACTTGTCTCATGGCCGGATCTTCAAAAGAGATATGCTTGGGGATTGACTTGGAGCTAGACGAATGGGTTAAATAGTGGATGCACGAACCACATGACCGGTAATCGCAATCTATTCTCATATTATCATGCATGTAGTGGAGGTAATGTTATGTTTGGTAGTAAACTCAAGGGTAATATCGTCGGCAAAGGTACGATCACTCATAATTCTCTTACTATAACAAATGTGGAACATGTAGACAACCTAGGTTTTAATCTTCTTAGTATTAGTGAAATATGTGATAATGAGTGCAAAGTAATCTTTTCTAAAGACGGTAGTGAGATCATAAAGGATGGAAAAGTTGCCAAAGGAATTAGAGAAGGTGACCTATATGTCATGAAAATAAGTAACAAACCTAGTGAAAATGTATGCTTAGCTACGATGAATGATAATTCTACACTATGGCATAGAAAACTAGGACACGCCAATATGCGTTTATTACAATCATTAGCTTCGAAGGATTTAGTTAGAATTCTCCTAAACTTAGGTTCGACCAACATTTTTGTAATGCTTGCAAGGTTGGAAAACAATCTCACTCTAGTCATAAGCCTAAGAATATTATCTCTAAGTCTAGAGCTTCTTCACATGGATCTCTTCGTTCCTTCCGCCAAACGGAGTTATGGAGGAAAACTCTACACCCTAGTGATCGTAGACGATTACTCCAGGTACACTTGGACTAGATTTCTTAAAAACAAGACTGAAACTTTCGAACAATTTATAAACTTTAGAAAGAAAATTCAAAATAAATTAGGATGCATTATAGTTTCCATCAGGACTGACCATGGTAGAGAATTTGATAATGAAGTTCAATTAGGAGTTTATTGTGATGCTAATGGTATTACTCACAATTTCTCAGCTCCACAAACTCCACAATCAAATGGGGTAGTTGAAAGGAACAATAGAACCCTACAAGAAATGAGTAGAACAATGCTCAATGAGCAATCTATTCCTCAGAAATTTTGGTGTAACGCCGTAGATACATCCACGTATATCCTTAATAGAATTCTCATTAGATCTATCATAGGAAAAACCCCATATGAAATCTTGAGAGGTAGGAAACCTACTCTAGATTACTTTAGAGTATTTGGTAGTAAATGTTATATTCTAAATACCAAATATTGTCTTACCAAGTTCGACCCAAAGTCCTACGAAGGTGTATTTATAGGATATTCTCAAACTAGTAAAGCCTATGTTGTCCTTAACAATGAAACAATGGTCATCGAAGAATCACGCAATGTGACTTTCGATGAGAGTCCCCCTCCACCAAAAACATCACCTTTGGTATATGATGATTTAGATGAAGAAAACGCCATAGTTGAAAATATGAAAAACCTAGACATATCTCAAGAAAAAGAAACCATCAAAATAGATCAAATCACCAACATTAAGGAATCTAAGAATCATCCCTTAGAGAACGTCATAGGAAGCCTAAACCAAAGAACCCTTAGTTCACAAGCTCAAGACAAAAGCAATCTATTTTGTTTCGTCTCAATCATAAAACCTAAAAACGTTAATGAAGCATTTAAGGATGAAAGTTAGATCATCGCAATGCAAGAAGAATTAAACCAATTTAAGTCTAATGATATTTGGATGTTAGTACCAAGACCTAGGAATGTCACCATAACAGGAACCAAGTGGGTGTTTAGAAACAAACTTGATGAACATGGTATTGTATCTAGGAACAAAGCTAGGTTAGTAGCACAAGGCTATAATCAACAAGAGGGTATAGATTATGATGAATCCTATGCACCCGTAGCTATACGAGAGTCCATTAGGATATTAATTGCCTATGCTTGTGCATTAGACTTTAAGTTGTTCCAAATGGATGTGAAAAGTGCATTCCTAAACGGTCTCATCAATGAGGAGGTATATGTAGCACAACCTCTAGGATTCATTGACTTTGTGTACCCCGAGCATGTTTATAAACTTAAGAAAGCTTTATATGGTATTTAAAAAGCCCCTAAGGCTTGGTATGATAGGTTAAAAGACTCAAACATCATAATTGTCCAAATATATGTCGAGGACATTATATTCTGTTGGGAATTATACTAACAGTTACCACGGCTAGTGAAGACATTACAACTGCTGAAGAATGTACTTGCAGTGGAAACTCATTACCACTGCAAGAACATATATTACCACTGCTGTTTAGATAACTATTAGGAAACGTGTTTAAATAAATATAGAATAGATCTTGTGTATATCCTATTCTATTAGCATTATACTTATCTTGTAGAAGAGGACTCCTTGTGCTATAAAAGGAGATCCTAGGTTAAAGGTTAGATATACGTTTCTAGACCTTCAAGGTGTAACTCTAGTGATATCAAGATCACTCGTATTATTATCATTAATAACATTGGAGCTAACTGTTTGTTACATACATTGTTCTTATTCATAAACAACTGTTCCACTCACAATCAAACTTCTAAGTGTTACTAAGTAGATTCCGCATACTTAGTGATATAACTCAAAGTATCAATCTAACATAGTTCAAGGTGTTTAGATCCATCAAGTGGTATCAGAGCCAGGCTTTGATACTTTGATTTAGAAGACTCTAGTTCACTCAGAAGAATCAATGGAGACAGAAACCAGTCAATCAAACATTGCTGCTAAGCTTCCAAAGCTTAAGTTGAATGACTTTGAGATGTGGAGGCTAATGATCGAACAATTCTTTATGGTCCAAGACTATACACTCTGGGAGATCATTATGGTTGGAAATTCCTTCAAACCAAGTTCTACTTCAGAGATGGTTAGTGGCAAGGAAGTAATAAAGGTTAACACTAGACCTGTTACTAATGATGAAAGACTTTAGATGAAGATTGATCTGAAGGCCAGAGGTTTGTTGCTGATGACACTTCCCAGAGACCAAGTTCTAGCATTCAGCAAGTACAAGACTGCAAAGACTCTTTTTGAGGAGATCTGTAATGTTTTTGGTGGTAATGACTCCACCAAGAAGACTCAGAAGACCCTGCTGAAGCAGACTTATGAAAACTTTGGTTCAACAAGTAATGAATCTATTGATAGCATCTTCACAAGGCTACAAAAGATTGTTACTCAACTCACTGTTTTTGGAATTGAGGTGGAAAGGGAAGACCTCAATCTAAAGTTCTTAAGAAGCTTACTGATTGGCTCCAAACGGTCAACCTAATTGACCAGGGAATGGTCAACCAAGTCAAATTGCCTAGAATCAATCTCCGTTGAAGTACAGTGGCTTCCCCGGGTCGTTATGTCCCGACGAGGTGTGGATTGTAATAAAAAACGGGTTTGCGATCGGGTGAATTTGGACAGGAAAGGTTTGTGAATGATTATACTACGAGATGAGGAACGAAAATAACTTAGAAAAACTATATTAACATTTACTGATGATCAGATATACTCAAAACGTGAGCTAAATCTAAAAACGCGTTCGATTGATTTAAATTTACGTTGACGTCCGAAATAAAACGCGAGTTTTAGTGAAATAAAATACCTACGAACATGAAAATTACATTTTTACAATCCTAATAATAAAAGAAAATTTTTAGAAAAAGAAAAATAATTTTTACACTATTTAATTAATTACTATTTAATAACTAATTAATAATATTTAAATTACACTAATTATAAAATTAAGCTAGAAAAATGAAAATTTAATTCTAAAAATTCTAAAATAATATAAAAGTAATTTTAAAACTAAAAATATATTTTTGCTACTTTTTCTCTATTTATTATTAATTAATTAAGATTTAAATACTAATTAAACTATTTAAATTAAAGAAAAATAGCAAATGAATAGTAAATATCCTAAAACTTTTTCTAAAAATATTTTATGACATTTTAAACCTAGGAAAAATATAAAAACATAGGGTTACTTAATAAAACCTATTTAATTATCTAATATTAATTAATTACTAATAAACTAATATTAATTATTAAAAATAGCAAATGAAAAGGAAAAAATCTAGAAAAATTCCTAAAAATACTTTAAACTATCAGGAACTTAAGAAAAATACGAAATTACAAAAGTACTTAACAATAAGCTAAAAGAAAAATGAAAAAAAAATAAAATAATAACTTCTATTAAATAGAAGCTATCACTTTTGGTAAATTGTTTTTTTTTTGGATTTTTCTTTTACAAAACTACTCAAATACCTAAAATAATAAGCTTTAATAAAGACAAAATAATCAGAACAAGAAAATAAGCAAAAAGAAAACTTATGAGCTTATCAGTTTGGGCTTTTGGCTCAAAATTGATGTTTCAAGCTCAAATAAGCTATCCATAAGCTATTAAACTGGGACCAAAGGGAAAATAAGGTAAACACAAGTTAGATGTACAGGAATTAAGCTAAAGGAATAAGAAAGAAGCACTGATAAGCTTGGGAATAGCAAATAAGCAGTTTCCAATTCACACAGACCAAAGCAGGCCTGCAACTGACTTTCAGGCTTGATTTTAAGCTAATCCAACAAGCTAAAAGCTAAATGGAGACTGGAATCAAAAAGCTTGGTGAATGGGCTTTCCAAAAAGTCCAATATTAGGCAAGAAGCTTAAAAATTACACTTGTTGTGACCTTGGGAATTTGGCTCAGTCAAAACAAATATAAAGTGAAATTATGAAGTAAGCAATCAAACCAAATAAGTATTTGAGCAAATACCCTGATGAGCACAACCAAACACAATCTCAGGCAACCATTTAACAACTACCAACATCAATCACAAAGCTAGATTCATGCAAATTCAACAAAATTCACAAGCTCATATCAATACTTATGCATCAGCAGCAGCAGTTCCAAAAATGCATAGTTGGTGGTACAAAGTAAGCAATCCAATAAGCAGAAAAGGGGGAACCAAGTGCAAATCTAACAAGTCATCCTACGTGACTAATCAGAACAACAATAATACATAAAATCCAGCAACTCAGGAAAAGGAAAAGTGGCAATGAGAAATGGGTCAAATTGCAAGATTCTGGGTGTAGGGCAGCAGGCCTGGGTAGTAACAAGCTAGTTTCAAGCAGAAGCTAATATCAAACAAGCTCAGACAAAAGCTAGGGAGCCCAAAGAGGTACACTGAACAGATAATAAGCAGAGAATAAACCTAAAGGGACAAGAAATAAGCAATCTAATAGGCCAGAAAATAGCATAAGTCACACAAGTCGTAGAACTCTTAATGCACCCAAGCAGCCTGACAGGGGCATTTCAGACCACAAAATAAGCGAGTAAATGAACTCCAAAATTCCAAATAAGCTAAAACAAGTAAACACAAACTACCGAAGAACAAAAGGAGCAAGATTGGGCCAAAACTGAGCTCACCCCAGGCTTAGAAAGAACTGATGTGAGCTCAATTTGGGCAGGTCCTATGGGCAAAACCAAGCAGCTTATTGGGAAATTGAAACCAACCAAAAGCCACTAGAAGCTTATACTAGGGAGGTGAACTTAGGCTAGACAACTAGGGGAGTCTTAAGAAGCTAGAAAAACATAAACAAGCAATTAAAGTTATTAAACTAATCCGAAACGCAACAGATCTGTCTTAACTCTAAAACAGCAGCAAGGGTAAAACAGCCTAGGGGGGCTAGTTTGCAGGCTGAAATAGGCTGTAAGAAAAATTCGTAAAAATAAGATCAAAATACTGCCTTAACCACAAGCTATCAAATAACAAATTCGCAAACTTTCAAGGCTTAATATTGAGAAATAAGGAAATTAAAAATGCTCTTTGAAGGGCATATGGGACAATGGCTGCTGATGTTCAGGGGTGTCACAATGGGTCAAGTGACGAGTTTTGACCCATGAAAAGCAAAGATCAGGTTTCCTAGAGGTCTAAATAACAATCTACAGCTAGAATGAAACACAAATGACAAATAACCATGCCTAAACTTGATTTAATCCTAGCCACTTAACTGTGAAAAGTTGACAATAATAATAATTAGAAGGCAAACCTGAAATCTAGAAAACTATTTGGATCTTCTATATTTAACTTCCAATCTACTGCTAACAACTAACTTGAGCTAATCTAATTGGGAAAAAGTGGTAAAGACAAATTTATGAGCTAGAAAGAAACAGTATTGACTTATGCCAAACACCCTTATATGCAGGGCTGAATTTACTTTTTCTTTTTAAACTGAACCTAACAACTTTTACTAAGACTTAGAAAGTAAAGATGATAAATTTTACTCCAAGCTAAATAAGCATATCTCAAAAAGAAAGCAAGCAACAATAAGCAATCCTGAGCAGTTTTGCATAAGCAAATGAATAAGCTAAAACAGAATTTTGGAAAAGCAATTAAATTTGAAACTGGAAATCTTTGATTAACTCAAAATGTAAGTTACAACACTGAAATTGAAAGATTTGAATCTAAATTAACCAAAGCATAAAACTAATTAATTCTACATTACTCTTCTTAAACTAAAACCTACTAAAAACCTAACTACTTTTCTCAGCTTCTCTCTTCATCTTTTTATATCCTTCTCAAGGGAGCACTCAACAGCTTTTCCAAATCCCAAGGGAGCACTCAATAGCGAATACCCCCCACACTTAGCATGAATATTGTCCTCAATATTCAAAATCCCGGCTATTATGCCGACTCTTTGAACGTAAAAGGGCAACATTACAAACTAAGCGTGGAAAACACCATTTTGTTTTTCACTTCATAAGTAACCATAGCATGGGGGACTCCCCCACACTTAGGGTGAAAACCCTATAAGCATGCTACTGTTTTTGTTTACCGAGTCGCTAGCTTGACTCGACCCCTAATTCAGTTGTCATTGGGGAAGCATGATGTGGAAGAAACGATCTCCATCGGACTTTCATTCAAGATGTTTGGACAAACATTTGAAGCACGTGAAAGTTCCACACTGATGAGATATAATCCCAGCTCAAAATAATGGTACATGAAAATGCCGGGATCAAAGATAGTGTCTTCATTCCCGAAGGAGTGAAGAACAAGAGAAGTCACCCTGTAGGTGAAGAAAAGGAAGAAAATCATGATGAAAATCATGAGTTGATCTTCTTCCTCAAGAGGAGGCTCAATAGCCTGAGTTTGGATTTCTAAGGTTAAGCTCGTAAACAACCCGGGAGGGTGGGTGGGAATTCGAAAGTTCTCATAATTGAGAGCATCTCCCCCCGGGCAATCAAACTGATGAGCGAGTTCACCGGAGAACTCCTCATGAAGAGAATCATTCACAAGATGTGAATCAGGGAACTCATGTTCCGGAGTAGACTCACAATCCTCGTTTTGAATATCAAATAGTGGATTATCAGAAATCAAAGTGAATTCAGAGTCGAATTCAAATAGAGGATTGGTGAGAGTAGTGTTGAATGTTTCGGGAACCAAGAGATTAATATTCTCTATTGGATTATCGGGATAAGAAGTGAGTGACGGATCATGATATAGGAGACTTTCAATTTCTCCCAGATCGGCTTGGAAATCGAGGAGACCATCATCACTTTCAAATGAAAGTGGATTGATGTGAGTAAGTTCATTAGCGAACTCCTCAAGAAGAGGATCAACATCAAACTGAGGAATTGATGCCTCAATATACTCAATGTCTCCATGAGATGTACAATCATCATTAAAATCTGAGAAAGTCTCAAAATGATCGTTTGAACACTCAAGAGGTGAAGGAATATCACATACATGATCCAAAGTTCCCTGTGACTCTCTCGGGATTGGGACAGGGATCTCAACACTAGACTTTATTAATTCGTCCGATTCCTTATTAGGAACAGTGCAAAGATGCTCATCCCCCATGTTTAGAGAGTGAGTGTGAACTTCGGGTGTGATATCAATAGACTGAGGGAGTTTAGAAGTACTAGCAGTTATGGGATTTTCAAGTTCCATTTGATCAACGGCTAGTGTAACAACCCGCATTTTCGGGACATTTCTCCTATTCACTATTCATCAGTTACTATTCATCATTTACTATTCACCGGTCACTATTCATCGTTTTCGGAGTCAGTTTGTGATTCCGAGAAGCGTTCAGAAATTTTACTATTCATGTGACACTATTCATTTCCGGAAGGAAATCACTATTCACGATTGTCGTTCGTCATTTCGTAAACTGAGTTTACGAGTCTTCAAATTCGCGTAA
This sequence comes from Artemisia argyi, assembly GCA_030686995.1. Lineage (NCBI taxonomy): Eukaryota > Viridiplantae > Streptophyta > Magnoliopsida > Asterales > Asteraceae > Artemisia > Artemisia argyi. The sequence continues at coordinate 99,922,391 of CM060682.1, forward strand.
CCAGTTAGGTTTAGCTGTGAATTCATGCATCATTCATTAATGACACTTGATATAGACTGGAATAGTCTACACATCATCATCACTTGAGAACCTACACGGATATGCATTATTTCAATTTACGTATGCTTAATTTGTAATTAACGATACCACTCAGTTTTACTACTAACGTATACCCAATACTCCCGACTATGATCCTAACATATTTACATACTCGTTATAATAATATAAAAATTATATTATTAATTTACTCGGTGTTTTGAAACCAATTGCTATATTTTACGGTAAACGACTATAATTACGTCAAATCACGATAATTATTCTAACACCCGACATACCCGACTTTCTCAACAATTATTTTTAGGATATTTTTTATACTTCCGAAATTATTACAAAAGTCCTAAAAATATTTTCCGATGTTCAAGTTAAATTCTTTACACCTTACGTTTAATTACGTATAACTTCCGTTAACTACCAAACTAGTACCCAATACATATTTTTACTACCCAATACATTCAATATATATATTTTATACTAATAACAAACATTTTCTTCCTATCTTGTCCTATGAGCCGCCCCTCCCCCTATAATGTATTAAGATATCACTACAAGATCCACAAAAACTTCAACCTTTAAACAAGTGTGAGACATGTAATAAATATTGGTGTGCTTGACCAAAACCTTGCCCCCCTTTTTCCTTAAAATTCGGCCACCACAAGGACCAAGTCCATGGAGTACTTTTGACCACCTTATGGTAATATATCTACACCTAAAAACTAGTACCTCATTTCACATTTGCTCTTAACCAACAACAACTAGCAAAAACACTTTCTTTTCTCTCCTCCTTTGTGTGTGAATCGACCCACCCAAGAACACAAGAAGATATCATAAACTTTTCAAGATCCAAGTGTTTATCAAGTCCTAATCAAGATCTAGTTGGGGTTTTGTGGTAAAAACCCTATGTTTCTTAACATAATCATCTTCAAATCACTCCAATATTTCAAGTAAGCTTCAAAAACACTTTTGATCTTTTCATACTTTCATTTACTTTATATTTTTATGTATTTTCAAGATATATTGGTAAAACATGCAAGTATGTAAGATCCATACCACTTATTACTCATTTTTCTCTTTATAAACATAGATCTATAATTTTTATTAGTAATCTCATGAGATCCACCAAGATTGGTGATGTTTAGGAACCCATGACACCCTAAGAAGGTGTATGGTAGGATTGGGTATTTGTGGAGTTGATTTGAGATAGTTTGGTAAAGATTTGAACAAGTTATTAACTAAGAAAACCAAGTTTTGACACACTACATAAGCTACTGTCCCTTTTTGTTAAACGTGGGAAACTCAGGGTCTAGGGTGTAACTTTGGACCAAAGATTTAGAAAATACATTCCGAGACGAAACTATGGCCGAAAACGGGGATAAAATCCGAGTTACGACGAAAAAGATATGTTATTTTCAAGATTTACGACAAAAACTATATTTTCTGAAATATGAATCTGTCCCGATTTTCTAGCTAGGAAAACTGAGATTTAATGATATCTTGACTAGCCGAGACCTTGAGAAACCTAAAGTATACTTGATTACCTTCGCTGGGATATAAAGAACATAGAAAACGGGCTTATAACGAAAAAGATACAAGTGTTTGAAATCCGACGATATATATATATTTCCATCAGCTTTTTACACTAATAGAGTTTTGACGTAAACTGTCTTTGCGAGACACCACTTTCACAGCTATTTTTCTTTATGATCGGATCAGTTTGAGTCCAAGCCGTAGTTTTATGAAATCAAGATCTCCCAGCAAGCTTTTCAAATCAATTGGCCGTTTGATCATTGGACTCGTAACGAATAAACTACGACCTCATCTATATACCCGATAAACTATATATATTTTTGACAGCTTTTGCTATAATGAAATTTTCTAAGTATTGAACATAATACTTTCAAATAACAACAATGAGAGTCGATTTTCTCATCCATCAAGACCCGTATAGCCAAAAGTTAAATGACACGACTTCAAGATATTGTTACAAGGTTTTCAAAAACGCCGAGCTTGACCATTAACACTTAACGTACAATATTTCGCGACTAGTTTTGCGAGGCCATTTTGGGCATATTGTCAAGTAATGAAAATGTTATATTTTGCGACGAAAACCTTATATTTGCCGATTGAACACCAAACAAGGATCGTGGAGTACCGTTTCAACGTATTTACACGAAAAATGGTTATTAACTTAACGAGACGTCAAAAATGTATTTTTGACGATAAACACTAATTTCAAAACTAACGAGTGGTATCGATAGCATACGTACTTGCATGTGTAGCATCATTTCGTTTCTTACATGAGAAACTATCATTCATATTAGGTTGCGATTAGAGATCGTGCCTCATTTCAGTGTATCCACTTTTGTCATCATAGCTATCGCACCAGGTGAGTTCATACCCCCCTACTTTTACCTGTTTTTATAACTGTTTTGGGGGAGAATACATGCTCGTTTTTTACTAAACTCAATGCTTGAATGCGCAATTGTTTACTTAAACACTACTGTTTCTTTGAAGGCTTGATTGATTATTTAAATGCACCTATGTGTATATCGGTTGCATACTTGATTATTTTCTCACATACACAAATGCTTTATAAACATGCAACACACTTTATGAACTCTTGCTTTTATGCAACACACTTTATGAACTATTGCTTTTATGCAACACACTTTATGAACTCTTGCTCTTATGCAACACACTTTATGAACTCTTGCTTTTATGCAACACACTTTATGAACTGTTGCTTTTATGCAAACACTTTTATGGACCATACTGAAACTTATGCTTTATTTAAACTATTACGCGGACTAGCCTAAGCCCTTGAATCCCACTATGCCCAAACTCATGAACCGTCAATTCCTGCTGGGAAGCGCGAATGTTATAAATAGATCTATTGGTGGTGACTCCCCCGTTCGGTTTGACCGGATAGGCAAACGCGAGCGTATAACATGTCGAATTACAAGTGTAACGGGATAAACACTTGCCGGGCCTTTTTATTTAACATGCTTCTAGAGCATGCACACTGTTATAGCTTCGGTTGCATGAACTTAGCGCTAGCGTAATAGACTATTTTTCTATGTGATATTATATTTGTTGTAATGATCACACACTCTACTCATGGTCCACAATCCTGATTTTACTGTAAGGTAAACTTTATTTTTATGACATTGTGAGTTACACAATGGTCACAAAACTCTCTATTGTACTCACAACACTATTGTTTTAATACAAACTTATGAACTCACCAACCTCGTGTTGACACTCTTTAGCATGTATTTTCAGGTTTTAAGCAATGGCACGCTACTGGAGGTTTTGGCAGGGCATGGCATGGTCATAGAAGACTCTGATATTCACTTGGGGACCATTTTAAACTATTTTACGGGCCTACTTCCGCACTATATTTTAACGATGTAAATTCAATACTTTTGGTTAAATGATTTTATTCTAAATGATTGAAGTGAAAACCAGTTTTGAACTTGTGTTGTAATACCAATTGAGTTACACCCCAGCTACATGTATGCTTCCGCTGGACCTGATTTTTGGGGTGTGACAGATTGGTATCAGAGCTTTGGCTATAGCGAACTAAGTGTTTTTAAAACTTAGACTATAGCTACTTTCACGAAAACATAACCCTATGACCGTCACGTGCCTGCCTGCCAAGCTGAAGCCTCATTTGTGGTTAGTTGCTGACATAGGTGATGAGATTTGTGTCTCATTATCTGATATATTATATTCATTTATTATAGTTGATTACTATAATTGTCTTTCATATAAGCATGCTCATGTATCGTATATGTCACCACGTTATGCTTTTCCTTGCATAGCTTCATAATTTGACCGCGAGTTTGGTCACTTGCTTTTGTCTTTCAGAACGTCTTGGTATTTGGGAAGGACATAGTCTTAGTATAACTGAGCTGAGTATTTCAAAATTCATGGAACCTCGGTGGAATATAGACTGGTCATCTATATTCAACCCGGGATAGTGAGATATAGGCTGACCACCTATGTCTGACTCAGAAATGAATTTTGCAATACTGAGAATGGTTATAATAAAATTCTGTCTGGATTGAATTCTCTACTCAATTTCCGAATGTTTCATTTACGTGTGTGTAAACACTCGTTGGCAGAACATCCATACTTTTCATCATCTCGTTAACCACCGATTGGAAGCACGCCAACTGGTCATTTCATCTCATGGACATTTACGTCTATGCACGATACACTTATTTCACAGTATTTTCTCTTATCACAATCTCATTTTGTCGCAGTTGTCACAATCTCTTCCCTTCTCACCATCACTATCATTTCCTTTCCCCATCCCTATATATATATATAAGGAATTAGCTGACACTCTATAGACTCCGATGTCACTCATCCCTCACTACTCCCAATATTGATAAGTGGATATTATCAATGACCTCCCTAGGAAAGACTTTCTATACCATCTATAAGGAGGATCCCTCGGTACATTGAAACCATTCAAAACTCAACAGAAATCTCAGGATACCACAAAACCATTCGAACCACTAACACTGGCCTGATTGCCACAATTCCACCATATGGAAAGTATTGGCTTGATTGAATTACAAGATTAGTTTCGATGCGAATGCTCACTAAGCAACACTATAGAGATACATCCAACCTCCTAACCAAGACTATAGAACCTTCAATTGAACATGTCCTCACCAATAGACATTATTCAAACATGTTAGACATCCATGCATTGTGCAGACATACCTACCCGACTATTTTATCCTCTTAATACTTTTACTTCTAAATGGATTTTTCTCCAAACTACCATTATACAAAACATATATCTTGTAAGAAATACTTTTCTGAGGCACTTATTTTGACAAGCAAATCCCTTTTGGTTAACCTATCACAAAACTATTGAATGTTAGGAAATTTTAAACAACAATCTTTGGTAAACCATACTATCCACTTTATATTGAAAATAGTCCTATCTTGCATAACTACTAAATTTTGAAACATCGAGAAAAAAGGTTACTTGGAAAGCCGGTTGCTTGAAGTTGTAAATTTATTTACTCAGGGAAGGTTTATGAACAAAACACCCAATCTCAAAAACAAACTTTGAAAATCAATCACTATACTACATCTCTTATACCTTTAGGGGTTTGTGATTTATAACTTGGGGAAAATCTTAGTGATGGAGACTAAGCATCGTAGGGAGAAAACTCAATTCATGACATCCTGTGGAGGATCACAACCTTATCCTAATCTATTATTTTCAACAACACCCTTTGACGGACTTAACCTTGTAAATCTTTCAAAACAAGATTCATGATATCCATTTCAATTATTTCTAATAGAGGCATTTGATTCACCTCGAACTCCTAGCGATTTCATTAAGATTCCTTTGGAACCACACCACCTATTATCTTCAGACCAATGGTCAGAATTTGAGGTTGATTCAAACATAGGGAGATATGCCCAAATCGGGTGTGATTGACACTAGAAATGGTTGGACTAACCATTTGCCATAAATCAAATTCAGTTGCAACCTTAGTTACTACACGAGTGTAGAGACTACACCATTTGAAGCACTCTATGGCCGAAGTGCCAACATCCATTGACGGATTGAAATTGGGAAAAGTCCAACTCTCTAGTCCAGTAAGCATTCATGAACCCGATATACACTGGACCATTCAACATTTCTGACAGAGTAGGCCTGGTGGCCGTCAGACTTGTAACTTGTTAGAGCTCAATAGCTTACACGATAAGAATCATCACCTTTTCACCAATACAACTTCAGAGACCAACACAAACTGAACTTCGGGACGAAGTTCCTTTTAAGGGGGTGAGACTGTAACAACCCGCATTTTCGGGACATTTCTCCTATTCACTATTCATCAGTTACTATTCATCATTTACTATTCACCGGTCACTATTCATCGTTTTCGGAGTCAGTTTGTGATTCCGAGAAGCGTTCAGAAATTTTACTATTCATGTGACACTATTCATTTCCGGAAGGAAATCACTATTCACGATTGTCGTTCGTCATTTCGTAAACTGAGTTTACGAGTCTTCAAATTCGCGTAACCAGTTAGGTTTAGCTGTGAATTCATGCATCATTCATTAATGACACTTGATATAGACTGGAATAGTCTACACATCATCATCACTTGAGAACCTACACGGATATGCATTATTTCAATTTACGTATGCTTAATTTGTAATTAACGATACCACTCAGTTTTACTACTAACGTATACCCAATACTCCCGACTATGATCCTAACATATTTACATACTCGTTATAATAATATAAAAATTATATTATTAATTTACTCGGTGTTTTGAAACCAATTGCTATATTTTACGGTAAACGACTATAATTACGTCAAATCACGATAATTATTCTAACACCCGACATACCCGACTTTCTCAACAATTATTTTTAGGATATTTTTTATACTTCCGAAATTATTACAAAAGTCCTAAAAATATTTTCCGATGTTCAAGTTAAATTCTTTACACCTTACGTTTAATTACGTATAACTTCCGTTAACTACCAAACTAGTACCCAATACATATTTTTACTACCCAATACATTCAATATATATATTTTATACTAATAACAAACATTTTCTTCCTATCTTGTCCTATGAGCCGCCCCTCCCCCTATAATGTATTAAGATATCACTACAAGATCCACAAAAACTTCAACCTTTAAACAAGTGTGAGACATGTAATAAATATTGGTGTGCTTGACCAAAACCTTGCCCCCCTTTTTCCTTAAAATTCGGCCACCACAAGGACCAAGTCCATGGAGTACTTTTGACCACCTTATGGTAATATATCTACACCTAAAAACTAGTACCTCATTTCACATTTGCTCTTAACCAACAACAACTAGCAAAAACACTTTCTTTTCTCTCCTCCTTTGTGTGTGAATCGACCCACCCAAGAACACAAGAAGATATCATAAACTTTTCAAGATCCAAGTGTTTATCAAGTCCTAATCAAGATCTAGTTGGGGTTTTGTGGTAAAAACCCTATGTTTCTTAACATAATCATCTTCAAATCACTCCAATATTTCAAGTAAGCTTCAAAAACACTTTTGATCTTTTCATACTTTCATTTACTTTATATTTTTATGTATTTTCAAGATATATTGGTAAAACATGCAAGTATGTAAGATCCATACCACTTATTACTCATTTTTCTCTTTATAAACATAGATCTATAATTTTTATTAGTAATCTCATGAGATCCACCAAGATTGGTGATGTTTAGGAACCCATGACACCCTAAGAAGGTGTATGGTAGGATTGGGTATTTGTGGAGTTGATTTGAGATAGTTTGGTAAAGATTTGAACAAGTTATTAACTAAGAAAACCAAGTTTTGACACACTACATAAGCTACTGTCCCTTTTTGTTAAACGTGGGAAACTCAGGGTCTAGGGTGTAACTTTGGACCAAAGATTTAGAAAATACATTCCGAGACGAAACTATGGCCGAAAACGGGGATAAAATCCGAGTTACGACGAAAAAGATATGTTATTTTCAAGATTTACGACAAAAACTATATTTTCTGAAATATGAATCTGTCCCGATTTTCTAGCTAGGAAAACTGAGATTTAATGATATCTTGACTAGCCGAGACCTTGAGAAACCTAAAGTATACTTGATTACCTTCGCTGGGATATAAAGAACATAGAAAACGGGCTTATAACGAAAAAGATACAAGTGTTTGAAATCCGACGATATATATATATTTCCATCAGCTTTTTACACTAATAGAGTTTTGACGTAAACTGTCTTTGCGAGACACCACTTTCACAGCTATTTTTCTTTATGATCGGATCAGTTTGAGTCCAAGCCGTAGTTTTATGAAATCAAGATCTCCCAGCAAGCTTTTCAAATCAATTGGCCGTTTGATCATTGGACTCGTAACGAATAAACTACGACCTCATCTATATACCCGATAAACTATATATATTTTTGACAGCTTTTGCTATAATGAAATTTTCTAAGTATTGAACATAATACTTTCAAATAACAACAATGAGAGTCGATTTTCTCATCCATCAAGACCCGTATAGCCAAAAGTTAAATGACACGACTTCAAGATATTGTTACAAGGTTTTCAAAAACGCCGAGCTTGACCATTAACACTTAACGTACAATATTTCGCGACTAGTTTTGCGAGGCCATTTTGGGCATATTGTCAAGTAATGAAAATGTTATATTTTGCGACGAAAACCTTATATTTGCCGATTGAACACCAAACAAGGATCGTGGAGTACCGTTTCAACGTATTTACACGAAAAATGGTTATTAACTTAACGAGACGTCAAAAATGTATTTTTGACGATAAACACTAATTTCAAAACTAACGAGTGGTATCGATAGCATACGTACTTGCATGTGTAGCATCATTTCGTTTCTTACATGAGAAACTATCATTCATATTAGGTTGCGATTAGAGATCGTGCCTCATTTCAGTGTATCCACTTTTGTCATCATAGCTATCGCACCAGGTGAGTTCATACCCCCCTACTTTTACCTGTTTTTATAACTGTTTTGGGGGAGAATACATGCTCGTTTTTTACTAAACTCAATGCTTGAATGCGCAATTGTTTACTTAAACACTACTGTTTCTTTGAAGGCTTGATTGATTATTTAAATGCACCTATGTGTATATCGGTTGCATACTTGATTATTTTCTCACATACACAAATGCTTTATAAACATGCAACACACTTTATGAACTCTTGCTTTTATGCAACACACTTTATGAACTATTGCTTTTATGCAACACACTTTATGAACTCTTGCTCTTATGCAACACACTTTATGAACTCTTGCTTTTATGCAACACACTTTATGAACTGTTGCTTTTATGCAAACACTTTTATGGACCATACTGAAACTTATGCTTTATTTAAACTATTACGCGGACTAGCCTAAGCCCTTGAATCCCACTATGCCCAAACTCATGAACCGTCAATTCCTGCTGGGAAGCGCGAATGTTATAAATAGATCTATTGGTGGTGACTCCCCCGTTCGGTTTGACCGGATAGGCAAACGCGAGCGTATAACATGTCGAATTACAAGTGTAACGGGATAAACACTTGCCGGGCCTTTTTATTTAACATGCTTCTAGAGCATGCACACTGTTATAGCTTCGGTTGCATGAACTTAGCGCTAGCGTAATAGACTATTTTTCTATGTGATATTATATTTGTTGTAATGATCACACACTCTACTCATGGTCCACAATCCTGATTTTACTGTAAGGTAAACTTTATTTTTATGACATTGTGAGTTACACAATGGTCACAAAACTCTCTATTGTACTCACAACACTATTGTTTTAATACAAACTTATGAACTCACCAACCTCGTGTTGACACTCTTTAGCATGTATTTTCAGGTTTTAAGCAATGGCACGCTACTGGAGGTTTTGGCAGGGCATGGCATGGTCATAGAAGACTCTGATATTCACTTGGGGACCATTTTAAACTATTTTACGGGCCTACTTCCGCACTATATTTTAACGATGTAAATTCAATACTTTTGGTTAAATGATTTTATTCTAAATGATTGAAGTGAAAACCAGTTTTGAACTTGTGTTGTAATACCAATTGAGTTACACCCCAGCTACATGTATGCTTCCGCTGGACCTGATTTTTGGGGTGTGACAGCTAGTGACTTCGTCACATTATTTTCTCCCTGATTCTTCATGGAAGGAATCACAACAGATGAATCTGATGAATCTTTTTGAATAATAACAATGTTATCTTCATCATCATCACTGTCATCATCATCATCATATAGAGCAGCATAGCGAAGATTGGCACGTATTTTAGCCGCTCTTTGCTCAGCAAGTAATTCTTCCATGCTCAATTCGTTTCTAGTATCTCGTTCTTCAGCAAGTAATTCTGCCATTGATTTCTCACGAGAATCTTGAAACGATGTAGTAGCCAACTCCTCCTTAAATTTTTTAAATGCTTCAAGAACCTTATCACAAAGGTCTTGCGGGAATTGAGGGGTTGCTTGGGTAATTGGGTCTTGTGGAGGTGGGTCTTGACATGAATAGTCATAATTGTTACAAGGAAATGGATTCCCTGTTTGACAATCCGAGCTAAAGTGAGGACCTCCACAATATTCACAATAGTAAGACTGATGTGGCTGTGGGTCGTATGTGCTAGAGTCATAATTGTTATCAGGAAACTGCTCATAGACAAGCGTGTTGCCCGATTGACAATCAGAATTGTAGTGTGGGCCACCATAGTACTCACAACAGTTAAACTGTTGAGTCTGGTTTGGTGAAGTGTATGGATATTGGTCGTAACCAACATTTTGATTATTTTGACAATCAAAACCTTGGTGAGGACCTCCACAATATTCACACGAAAAGTTTGGTGCATTTTGATACAAACAATCATTGTGGTATGGATAATATGATTCTTGCTCGTATGAATGTGATGGGTAATTGGAAAAATTTGAAGAGTCGTTGAATGAGTTCTGATTAGGATCATAAGCAAATGAATTACTCGACCCACAAAACAAACAACTCCCGTTTTGAATATCATTACCACATTGTACACATGTACACCAATGACATGGCAAACCAAAAAGTGGCTCACCACAACCGACACAAGGAACAAAATCTGGAGGTGGGACAAGTGGTGTGCTCTTAGAGCTAGCAATTTCCACCACTTCTGTTATGGTCTCGGGTTTTGGTTCTTGATAAACGTGAAGATTGGGCAAGTCGTTCTTTTCAGTCACTGCCCTAAGCTCTGTATGTTTGCTTGACAAACTTTTAACCGTAAACTGTGAAAGGTTAGGGTCAATTCTTGACGGTTTAGGAGCAATTGTGAGCTTAGGTTTTTGAACAACCGTAGGTTGGACGTATTTAGCACTTCCATCGTCAGAGGGAAGTACAGGGTCCTTTGTCACCTCGGTTTCTTGATCCATTTCCCTCACCGGAGAGGGAATAGGGATCGAAGGTCCATAATAATCACTACGACATCTCGATATTTTTGACAAGGCCATAAGTTTTTCAATTTTGCTCTCAAAGGCCCATTATTCAAAGAAATCGTCATCGAGAGATGCCATTAGAATCAATTATGGGACAAGTGGAAGAAGGTAGAATCAAAAGGATAGAGGGTAAAGGGATGAAGAATCAAAAAGGTAGGAGGGTAAAGATGGATATTTTTGGTGTTTTTGGAAAACATTTTGTGAGAAAGAAAATCTTTTTGTGTTTTTTTTTGTGTTCGTTGAAAACTAATTTTACAAAGTTTTCGGGAACTGTTTTTATGAAAATATACACAAGAATGGTAGATATACAATGGATGTATACCCAGATTCACTAATACGCAAAACCGTTTTAGAATAACGCGCACGACCTCCCCGGCAGCGGCGCCAAATTTTGATTGGCTCCAAACGGTCAACCTAATTGACCAGGGAATGGTCAACCAAGTCAAACTGCCTAGAATCAATCTCCGTTGAAGTACAGTGGCTTCCCCGGGTCGTTATGTCCCGACGAGGTGTGGATTGTAATAAAAAACGGGTTTGTAATCGGGTGAATTTGGACAGGAAAGGGTTGTGAATGATTATACTACAAGATGAGGAACGAAAATAACTTAGAAAAACTATATTAACATTTACTGATGATCAGATATACTCAAAACGTGAGCTAAATCAAAAAACGCGTTCGATTGATTTAAATTTACGTTGACGTACGAAATAAAACGCGAGTTTTAGTGAAATAAAATACCTACGAACATGAAAATTACATTTTTACAATCCTAATAATAAAAGAAAATTTTTAGAAAAAGAAAAATAATTTTTACACTATTTAATTAATTACTATTAATTAATTACTATTTAATAACTAATTAATAATATTTAAATTAAACTAATTATAAAATTAAGCTAGAAAAATGAAAATTTAATTCTAAAAATTCTAAAATAATATAAAAGTAATTTTAAAACTAAAAATATATTTTTCCTACTTTTTCTCTATTTATTATTAATTAATTAAGATTTAAATACTAATTAAACTATTTAAATTAAAGAAAAATAGCAAATGAATAATAAATATCCTAAAACTTTTTCTAAAAATATTTTATGACATTTTAAACCTAGAAAAAATATAAAAACATAGGGTTACTTAATAAAAACTATTTAATTATCTAATATTAATTAATTACTAATAAACTAATATTAATTATTAAAAATAGCAAATGAAAAGGAAAAAATCTAGAAAAATTCCTAAAAATACTTTAAACTATCAGGAACTTAAGAAAAATACGATATTACAAAAGTACTTAACAATAAGCTAAAAGAAAAATGAAAAAAAAAATAACTTCTATTAAATAGAAGCTATCACTTTTGGTAAATTGTTTTTTTTTTTTGGATTTTTCTTTTACAAAACTACTCAAATACCTAAAATAATAAGCTTTAATAAAGACAAAATAATCAGAACAAGAAAATAAGCAAAAAGAAAACTTATGAGCTTATCAGTTTGGGCTTTTGGCTCAAAATTGATGTTTCAAGCTCAAATAAGCTATCCATAAGCTATTAAACTGGGACCAAAGGGAAAATAAGGTAAACACAAGTTAGATGTACAGGAATTAAGCTAAAGGAATAAGAAAGAAGCACTGATAAGCTTGGGAATAGCAAATAAGCAGTTTCCAATTCACACAGACCAAAGCAGGCCTGCAACTGACTTTCAGGCTTGATTTTAAGCTAATCCAACAAGCTAAAAGCTAAATGGAGACTGGAATCAAAAAGCTTGGTGAATGGGCTTTCCAAAAAGTCCAATATTAGGCAAGAAGCTTAAAAATTACACTTGTTGTGACCTTGGGAATTTGGCTCAGTCAAAACAAATATAAAGTGAAATTATGAAGTAAGCAATCAAACCAAATAAGTATTTGAGCAAATACCCTGATGAGCACAACCAAACACAATCTCAGGCAACCATTTAACAACTACCAACATCAATCACAAAGCTAGATTCATGCAAATTCAACAAAATTCACAAGCTCATATCAATACTTATGCATCAGCAGCAGCAGTTCCAAAAATGCATAGTTGGTGGTACAAAGTAAGCAATCCAATAAGCAGAAAAGGGGGAACCAAGTGCAAATCTAACAAGTCATCCTACGTGACTAATCAGAACAACAATAATACATAAAATCCAGCAACTCAGGAAAAGGAAAAGTGGCAATGAGAAATGGGTCAAATTGCAAGATTCTGGGTGCAGGGCAGCAGGCCTGGGTAGTAACAAGCTAGTTTCAAGCAGAAGCTAATATCAAACAAGCTCAGACAAAAGCTAGGGAGCCCAAAGAGCTACAATGAACAGATAATAAGCAGAGAATAAACCTAAAAGGACAAGAAATAAGCAATCTAATAGGCCAGAAAATAGCAAAAGTCACACAAGTCGTAGAACTCTTAATGCACCCAAGCAGCCTGACAGGGGTATTTCAGACCACAAAATAAGCGAGTAAATGAAGTCCAAAATTCCAAATAAGCTAAAACAAGTAAACACAAACTATCGAAGAACAAAAGGAGCAAGATTGGGCCAAAACTGAGCTCACCCCAGGCTTAGAAAGAACTGATGTGAGCTCAATTTGGGCAGGTCCTATGGGCAAAACCAAGCAGCTTATTGGGAAATTGAAACCAACCAAAAGCCACTAGAAGCTTATACTAGGGAGGTGAACTTAGGCTAGACAACTAGGGGAGTCTTAAGAAGCTAGAAAAACATAAACAAGCAATTAAAGTTATTAAACTAATCCGAAACGCAACAGATCTTTCTTAACTCTAAAACAGCAGCAAGGGTAAAACAGCCTAGGGGGGCTAGTTTGCAGGCTGAAATAGGCTGTAAGAAAAATTCGTAAAAATAAGATAAAAATACTGCCTTAACCACAAGCTATCAAATAACAAATTCGCAAATTTTCAAGGCTTAATATTGAGAAATAAGGAAATTAAAAATGCTCTTTGAAGGGCATATGGGACAATGGCTGCTGATGTTCAGGGGTGTCACAATGGGTCAAGTGACGAGTTTTGACCCATGAAAAGCAAAGATCAGGTTTCCTAGAGGTCTAAATAACAATCTACAGCTAGAATGAAACACAAATGACAAATAACCATGCCTAAACTTGATTTAATCCTAGCCACTTAACTGTGAAAAGTTGACAATAATAATAATTAGAAGGCAAACCTGAAATCTAGAAAACTATTTGGATCTTCTATATTTAACTTCCAATCTACTGCTAACAACTAACTTGAGCTAATCTAATTGGGAAAAAGTGGTAAAGACAAATTTATGAGCTAGAAAGAAACAGTATTGACTTATGCCAAACACCCTTATATGCAGGGCTGAATTTACTTTTTCTTTTTAAACTGAACCTAACAACTTTTACTAAGACTTAGAAAGTAAAGATGATAAATTTTACTCCAAGCTAAATAAGCATATCTCAAAAAGAAAGCAAGCAACAATAAGCAATCCTGAGCAGTTTTGCATAAGCAAATGAATAAGCTAAAACAGAATTTTGGAAAAGCAATTAAATTTGAAACTGGAAATCTTTGATTAACTCAAAATGTAAGTTACAACACTGAAATTGAAAGATTTGAATCTAAATTAACCAAAGCATAAAACTAATTAATTCTACATTACTCTTCTTAAACTAAAACCTACTAAAAACCTAACTACTTTTCTCAGCTTCTCTCTTCATCTTTTTATATCCTTCCCAAGGGAGCACTCAACAGCTTTTCCAAATCCCAAGGGAGCACTCAATAGCGAATACCCCCCCACACTTAGCATGAATATTGTCCTCAATATTCAAAATCCCGGCTATTATGCCGACTCTTTGAACGTAAAAGGGCAACATTACAAACTAAGCGTGGAAAACACCATTTTGTTTTTCACTTCATAAGTAACCATAGCATGGGGGACTCCCCCACACTTAGGGTGAAAACCCTATAAGCATGCTCAAATTTGATAACTTTTGACTTTTAAATGCCTTGGGTTGACTTTTCTTTCGTTTTAAACCTTCAGGGACTAATTTTGTAAATTTTTTAAACTTGAGGGACTGAAACTGCCAATTATTTAAACTTTGTTCGTTTTTCATTTGTTTTTAAACATTTTGCATATAAAACGTATAAAACACAATTTTGGAATATTTTTAGTATTTTGATGCATTACTGAGTGTTTTTGGACGTTTTGGCAGTTCAGATACGATAAAAATGATGAGTATTTACACACTCATCACTTACCCTCTGAGTTTGGAACCAATGTTGCTGTGTGGGAAGATAAGCCAGATTTGGAGACCATGAAACTTAATGATTTGTACAATAACTTCAAGGTTATTGAACAAAGATTGAAGAAAGCTGGCAAATTAAGCTCAGGTTCAGGAAGTGTAGCACTCATATCATCATCTCTTGATGATAGTTCACATGAAGAAAGTGATAGTGTTGATGATAGTGCTAACATTGTTGTTTCCACTGGTAGTGGAAGTGTTTCCACTGGTAGCTCAAAGAAACAGATTGCAGGACTTAGTGATACTACTTTTTATGCCTTTATATCAAGTCAAGTAGGTGGTTCAATTCTCAATCATGAGGATTTGGATCAACTTGATGAGGATGATATGGAGGAGATGGACATTAAATGGCAGGTGGCATTACTAAGCTTAAGAACAAAGAAGTTTTGGAAGAAGACTGGAAGAAAGATTAACATCAGTGGCAATGAAACAGTAGGTTTTGACAAAAAGAAGGTGGAGTGCTATAATTGTCATAAGAAGGGACACTTTGCCAGGGAGTGCAGGAAGCCAAGGAAATCTGACAACGGATCAACTTGGTACAAGCAGGACAAGAAGAAGGAACCTACTACTGATGAGCCAAAGGGACTGTTAGCTATTGATGGAGTGAGCTTTGATTGGAGCTTTATGACTAAGGATGAGGAAGATGATTCAGAATCTGCAATGGTTGCCACTGAGCTTGCACTAATGGCTTTTTCTGACTCTGAGGTACAAATTAATAATGCTTGCTCTAAAACTTGTAAGGCCTTAAAAGAGTATGAGAAACTTAAAGAACAATATGATGAAGAATTGCTAGAGTTAAATCATACTAATTATAATTTAGCAAATCATAAAAGAGGCCTAGGTGTTTTAGAAACTCAATTAGAACATTATAGGGCAAATGAATCTAAGTTCAATGATGATATTGCAGTGTTAAAAAGAGACTTAGATTATCAGGTTGCTGTAAACAAGGTTCTTAGGGAAGAACTAGAAAAGGTTAAGTTGGCTAGTGAGAATATAAAGATAACTTGCAATACACTGGATCACCAATCCAAGTGTATTGACAAAATTTGGGAAGCCCAAGTTGTGAACAAAGCCAAATCAGGAGTAGGATACAAATCAGTTCCACCACCTCTAAGAGGTGTTCCATCACCTCCTGGCATTGACTTAGCTCACACAGGATTAGAAGAATTCCAGGAACCACCTATGACATATGGACCAAAATTTGTTAAACCAGTTGTTATTGAAAAGGTTCAGGTTGAGGTTGATACATTTGATAGTGCTAGTGACTCATCTCTTAAAGATGAAAGTTTAAATGTTGAGTCTAAACCTAGTGTTCCTGAGAATGTAAAAGTGGAGGTTAAAAGAAGTATTCCTAATGTTGTCAAAGAGAAGCCTAGGTCACAACCTAATTTCACTAGGCCCACTACTAGATATGCAGAGATGTACAGAAGTAGGTCACCAACTCCTAGGGGAAATATGAGGAGTTGGAATCATGTTAAATCTAGGAAATTTGGTAGTGATTTTGTGTTCAATAACAAACCCTGTCATATATGTGGTAGCTTTGACCATTTGTCTTATAGCTGTACTTACCACTTGGGTAGAAGGGAAGTGTTTGGGAATACTAGGGTGAATGGCCACAATTCTAATAACTTAACTCACCCAAATCCACTTAGCAAGATGATTCCCAGGTCTGTTTTGCTTCATTCTGGCATAAAACCAATTTCCACTGCTAGACCAGCAGTTACCACTACCAGCAATAAAAACAGAGTTTACCCTAAGTCCCCTGTTACTAATTTTGTTAAATCTAATCAAACAGGGAAAAAGACCAATTCTGAAAAGAAAGTTTACAATAATCACAAGTGGGTACCCAAAATTTTAAAGCCAGCAGTTTCCACTGCTAAGCCAGCAGTTACCACTGCAAGGCCAAAGGTTACCACTGGTGGGTATGTAAACAAGAAAAGGGTAAATATGGGAAATGCTATTAAGGCCTCAGCACGTTGGGAATGGAAACCAAAAAGAACCATCACCTCAAACAATCCCAATGGTGTATCAATGACCTTTGATAGATATAATTATATTGATACACGAGGCACATCCAAGTCATTTGTGGCTTGGGTCCCCAAAAGGAACTAATTCCTTTATTTTGTGTGCAGTAACATTCAAAGACTACAAATGATCAAGGATACTCAGACAGTGGATGTTCTAGGCACATGACTGGCAATAAGTCCTATCTTTCAGACTTTCAACCTTATGATGGACAATTTGTCAGCTTTGGAGGAGGAATTGGTGGCAAAGTTTCTGGCAAAGGAACAATTAAGGCTGGAAACATAGACTTTGAAGATGTGCAATATATGAAAGAACTCAAGTACAATCTTTTTAGTGTGTCATAGATGTGTGACAAGAAGCATAGAGTTCTATTCACAGAAGATGAATGCTATATCTTATCTAAGGATTATAAGCTTCCTGATGAATGTGACATTTCGCTTAAAATCCCTAGAAAAGGTAATCTGTATAGCATTGACATGAAGAACATAGTGGCTAATAATGATGTTACTTGCTTGCTTGCAAAAGCCACTTTGGATGAATCAATGCTTTGGCATAGAAGACTTGGTCATGTCAACTTCAAGACCATCAACAAGATTGTGAAAGATGGACTTGTCAGAGGTCTACTAGAGAAAAGATTTGAAAATGACCAAACTTGTGTTGCCTGTCTCAAAGGAAAGCAACACAAAGCTTCATGCAAGACCAAAGCATTCAATTCTATTGATCATCCACTCTTTATGCTGCATATGGACTTGTTTGGTCCTACTTCTGTGAGCAGCATCAATTTGAAGAAGTATTGTCTTGTTGTGACTGATGATTTTAGTAGATTCACATGGGTTTTCTTTTTAAGAACCAAGGATGAAACCACTGGCATCCTTAAGACATTCATCACTGAAGTTGAAAATCAATTTGAAAAGAAAATCAAGATCATCAGGTGTGACAATGGGACAGAGTTCAAGAATAAAGTTATGGATGATTTCTACAGAGACAAAGGTATTAAAAGAGAATTTAGTGTTGCCAGAACTCCTCAACAAAATGGAGTTGCAGAAAGAAGAAATAGAACACTAATTGAGGCTGCTAGAACCATGTTAGCTGACTCAAAGCTTCCAGTGACTTTTTGGGCTGAAGCAGCTAACACTGCTTGTTACATACAAAACAGGGTTTTAGTGGTCAAAACAAAGAACAAGACACCTTATGATTTATTCAGAGGAAGACCTCCTACTTTGGAGTTTATGAG
This sequence comes from Artemisia argyi, assembly GCA_030686995.1. Taxonomy (NCBI): domain Eukaryota; kingdom Viridiplantae; phylum Streptophyta; class Magnoliopsida; order Asterales; family Asteraceae; genus Artemisia; species Artemisia argyi. The sequence goes on from CM060682.1 coordinate 99,941,002, forward strand.
GCCATTTGGGTGTCATGTTACTATTCTCAATACCATTGATCATCTGGGTAAATTTGAAGAAAAGTCTGATGAAGGCTTCTTTGTTGGATACTCCATGGTTAGCAAGGCTTTTAGAGTCTATAACTTAAGAACAAAGAAGATTGAAGAGAATCTGCATGTTGAGTTTCTTGAAAATAAAGCTAACATGACAGGTTCAGGACCAGATTGGCTATTTGATCTTGAAACATTATCCAATACAATGAATTATGTACCTCTCACTTCAAGCACAGGAGACAAAGATCTTGAAGATTCCGAAGAATTCATTGATGAAGATGAAGCTTGCAAAGATGATGAAGATCAAATTGTTATGCCACTTTGGGACTTTGTTGATAATTCTGAAAAGAAAAGTGATGCAGATGGTGTGAATTTTGATGCATTGAATCAAGAAATTCCTTCTAGCAGTGGTAAATCAATTCCCACTGCTACATCAGAAGTTTCCACTGACAGCCCAAATGTGGAACATACTTCTCAGGAATCACCAAGTGATGATGTAGAAATCACTAACATGCCTACAACATATGATATTCCTAGCACATCACAGACTTCAATTCATAAAGTGCATCCACTTGATAATGTTATTGGTGAACTTCAATCAGGTGTGAAGACTAGAAGACAGACAAAGAAAGATGATATTCATGGGTTCATAAGTGAAGTGTATGAGTTCAAGAAACATAAAAGGAAGAATGAGTGTTTGTTTTTCTGTTTTCTCTCACAGGTGGAGCCTAAGAATGTTTATATGGCTCTAGAAGAATCTAGCTGGGTTGAAGCAATGCAAGAGGAGTTGCAGCAGTTTAAACTTCAAAAGGTTTGGGTTCTTTGTGACTTGCCTGATGGTATGAAGGTCATTGGTACTAAATCGGTTTTCAGAAACATGAAAGATGAAAGAGGTATTGTAATAAGGAACAAAGCTAGATTGGTTGCTCAAGGATACACTCAAGAGGAGGGTATTGATTATGAAGAAGTTTTTGCTCCTGTTGCAAGGATTGAGACTATTAGATTGTTTTTAGCCTATGCATCATTTATGGGCTTTACTGTCTATCAAATGGATGTTAAGAGTGCCTTTCTGTATGGTACTATTGATGAGGAGGTATATGTCTCTCAACCTCCAGGCTTTGAAGATCCTCAACACCCAAATAAAGTGTATAAAGTGGTTAAGGCTCTTTATGGCTTACATCAGGCTCCAAGGAAGTGGTATGGAACCTTAGCTAATTATTTGTTGAATAATGGGTTTCATAGAGGCAAGATTGACCAAACTTTGTTCATCAAGAAAGACAAGGGTGATATTTTACTTGTTCAAGTATATGTTGATGATATTATCTTTGGGTCTACTAAACAAGAGATGTGCAAAGAGTTTGAGAAGCTAATGAAAGATGAATTTCAAATGAGTTCTATGGGAGAACTTACATTCTTTTTGGGGCTGCAAGTACAACAGAGTACAGAAGGCATCTTTATCAGTCAAGACAAATATGTGGCTGAGATCATTAGGAAATTCAAGTTTACTGATGCAAAACCTTCAAATACCCCTGCTGACAAGACCACTCATCTATTGTTGAAGAATGCTAGTCGTGCTAATGTTGATGTTCACACTTATAGATCTATGATTGGTTCTTTGATGTATCTTACTTCATCAAGGCCAGGCATTATGTTTGCTGTATGTGCTTGTGCAAGATTTCAAGTGACTCCAAAGACATCACATATGACAGCAGTGGAAAAGATTTTTAGGTACTTGAAGACTTATCCTAATCTAGGATTATGGTATCCAAGAGAATCTCCTATGGAATTGATCACAAACTCAGATAGTGACTATGTTGGTGCAAGTTTGGATAGAAGATCAACTACTGGAGGATGTCAATTTCTTGGCTGTAGATTGGTGTCATGGCAGTGCAAGAATCAAACTATGGTTGGTACTTCAACCACTGAAGCAGAATATGTTGCAGCTGCTAGTTGTTGTGCTCAAATCCTATGGCTTCAGAATCAATTGTTGGATTATGGGTACAATTTCATGAACACCATTATCTATATAGACAATAGTAGTACCATATGCATTATTAAAAATCCTGTGCAACACACTAAAACTAAACACATTGAAATTAGACATCATTTTATTAGAGATTGTTTTGAGAAAAAGCTTATTAATGTTGTCAAAATTCATACTGATGACAATTATGCTGATTTATTAACAAAAGGGCTTGATGTGGGTAGGTTTCAATACTTGGTAACAGGTATTGGAATGCTCAATCCATAAATCATTGATGTCTTATACTTTTTAGTGTTGCAGGATAGTTTTTAGGTACTAATATTGTTTGTATATGTATGTATGGTTTTCTACTAACTTGTATGCATAGTTATCAAGAGCATAGTGGAAATAATCATACAACAGTGGAAAGATTGGTGATAAAAGCAAAAAGAAAGAGTACTTTTATTGATATTATAGAAATTACATCACAATCATTCAGATAACATTGTCACCAACACAGAAAACCATAACAAGACATAAACCTACCACCTAACACCTACTCCATAGGTTTCTTTCCCTTTCCATCATAATCATGCTTGCCCTTGGAAGCCCTCTTTCTCTTGTCATCAAAATAAAGTTGTTTCCTTGGACAAGCAAGTCCCAGAACTTGCTTGGGAGGCCTTGGTGCTTGGGTAGGCTTCTCAATAGCAGGCCACTTCATGTTGCGTATGGCAGTTGTCAATGCTGTGCTGAGGGCCTTTGGAAGCTCTTTGGAAAGATTGAAGGTTGGATCATCATCATCATCATCAGATGAAGAGCTTGAATAAAACTCTAGAGATGGAGCAGGACCAGCTGAAATTTTTTTTGTTAGACTTCATGCTGGAAGATGTAGCTGTTGCAGTACTTGGAGGAAAATATCCACTCCATCCAGCTGAAAGTTCTTCTGAGTCAGAGCAGTAACTAATTTCCTCATCAGATGTGTCATCAGATGAGATGTAGATTAAAGGAAACCAACTCATGATGATGTTTAGGGTTTGTGTTATTGAAGATGTTTGTTGATGAGAGATAAAAGGTTTTTGAGCCCCCTTTTATAAGCAAAGTCAAGGTCGAATTCTAATTAATGAATAATATTTACTCTTACTTGTTTTGGTAGGTTGGAGGAGTAAATTTGGTTATTATCAGGTTGACTTTTGGAAGATATTTTTGTAAATAGTAACTTGGTTAAAAAGTTACTTTGGGTTAATCTTTATGGGTTAAGTTGAGAGTTACTTTGTTCTGCAGCATACAACCCATATTATCGGAGTCCGTGGAGTTATAAGGTGTGTATTATAGACACACAACAAATGGTTATTGGTTCACCATGTCTAATCCACATAAGAATCAACTAGTCCAGAGCAAACGGCTCATGGTAAAGACTTATCAAATCCGTTTATGGTTGATAGTTTACCAAAAACTATATGATTATCAACTCACCATACTCCAAGTGATCAAGAGTTGGCTAGTCCATAGCAAACGGCAAATGGTAAAGACATATCAAATCCATTGATAGCTGGTAGTTTGGTAAAAACTATGATAAGAGCAGCTAATTTTCATGTTTTATTCACCACTGCTCTTTGATATGTTGTGAAAATTTTATCACTGCTAGTTCATTAGTTACCACTGCGAGAGTAATTTTCCACTGATGAACTAGCCGTTACAACTGTTGTGTCAGTAATCTATTTTTTACTAGCCGTTGTAAATATAACCGTCTTTCTTTATTAATGGGGTAAATCTTTTTGTGAATTATCCACTTACTTATTATAATTTATTCTTTTCCAAAGATAATTCTTTCTAAAGATAATTCACATTGCGCAACCTCCTCAAACCCTATTAGTATAAATTGATCATCATACGGCTTGATTTTTATCTTGATTACTAACACTTTTATTCTCTTTTCACAAATATCATGGTGATTCTAAAATTTGTCGAGGAGCACAACCAAGTGGCCTACCTACAAATGTCAAATGAGAAGAGTGGCCTTGTTTTTCATCAGATTGTGGATTTTCTAAACACAACTCATATAAGGTATGCCTTAACTATTAATCCCACAATCTATGTCTCTCATATCAAACAGTTCTGGAACACTGTGGAGTCCATAACTCTTGAACAAGGAGACACACATGAATCTGTGGAAGCTCTAAGAGCCATAGTGGATGGAGTAACTATTGATGTTATTGAGTCATCCTTGAGGAGAATTCTCCAATTGGATGATCTCAATGGTATCATCACATTACCTAATTCAGAAATTTTCACTAATATTGCTTTAATGGGGTATGATACATCTGAACAAAAAGTAACTTTCAGAAAAGGATGTTTTTGTCCCCATTAGAGATTTTTAATTCACACTCTTTTACATTGCCTAAGTCCTAAGAAAACATCTTATGAACAATTTGCATCAACCATGGCTTATCCTTTGGTTTGTTTGGCAACTGATAGGACTTTTAATTTTTCAAAGTTTATTTTCAATAATATGAAAGGCAATGTAAAGAGTCAATATAAAATTTTGATGTATCCAAGGTTTGTGCAAACAGTGTTAAATGAGTTTCAACTGCAACCTCACAATAGAATTTATGAGCCTTCCTGTCTTAAGCCAAAAGTTTTTCAAAACATGAGTAAGGCTTCAGATCTTTGGAATGGGGAGGTTCATCCACTTTTTCCTCAAATGCTTGCTAAAATTTCTCAAGTACAGGGTGAAGATGCAACCATCCCAGTTGTATCCCAAAACACACCCAATATTGTTGTTCCACCAATTCACCATACCCCTGCTGTAACGCACACTTATGAGAGAAGGCATAAACAGCCAACTTCTCTCCTCTCAACATTGCATGTTGCTGAACCTTTTGGTTTAGGGACAAGCAGTGGTGGTTTAAGGCTTAATCCTAGTCCAACTAGGGAAGAGCCTGAATCAATGCCTCATGATTCACCTCTCCCAACAGGTCACACAGTTGGAAGTGATGAAGGCAGTGTGCAACTACCTGAATTGATGGACATATGTACCAAATTAGTCAAGCAGGTTCAAGCTCTGGAGAAAGATCTGGCACAGACCAAAGTACAACATGCCACAGAGCTGAATAAACTGAAGGCTGAGATTCAAAGATTGCAGAATGAAGTTGAGAATCTCAAGAAGAAAATACCTGCTAAAGTTGTGTTCTCTTCATCACCTTCACCTCAGGATGACTTTTCTGCAAGTTCTAGTAAAGATTTGGGAGATTCTTCCAAACAGGGGAGGAAAACAGATGCAAAGATTAAGGAGAGGAGCACTAATTTTGAAAAAGAGTTTGCTGAGCTCACTGATTTTGACAATGCTCAAGTAAGAGATGATGTAGCTGAGACTGAGGGGAGGAAGTTAGATGTTGAAGATTTGGATACTAATGCTACTTTTGATTTTGATGATACAGTTGGTATTGCTCAACCAATTTCCACTGATGCAGAACAAGTTCCCACTGATCAACATATTTCCACTGCAAGTGAAAATGTTCCAACTGCTACTCAAAATGTTACCACTGCAGAGGAAGAAGCTGCCAGAATAAGATCAATCAAAGGTAAAGCTATTGTGACTGGTTCAGAACAAGTGCAAACAAGAAAGATTTCTAAGAAAGATCAAGCTCATATTGACTTTGATGCAAGATTGGTAGAGCAAGAGCAAGTAGCAGAGAATGAAAGGAAGAGAAAGCTAGAGGAAGATGAAGTTGCTAGTTTTATGGAAGCAAAGAGGTTGGATAAACTTGAAGCTGTAATGGCAGAACCAATTTCAGTTGTTTCACCAACTGTCATTCATGAGAAACCTCCTTTGTTCACTTATGTGCCTACAGAAGAAGAGATTGACTACTTGATTAATAATGATCAAATAATCAGGAAAAAGGCTATTGAACTTATTGCAAATACAACCTTGAATGAAGAACAAAAGTCTGCTCAATTAAAAGATTTCATTCAAATGAAGAATCAGCAGGCTCTTGATGAAATCATTGGGGGTGTTAGAAAAGGTCAAAAGAAGCCAAGAAAACTTACAAAGGCACAGATCATTGCTGAGATGAAGACTTTTTGTTGTCATGTTGGCAATATGAAGATGGCTCAATTCAAAGGAATGTCACATGATCAAATTGAAGGTATTTACTACAGGATTAAAAGACAAGATAGTAATTTCATTCCAATGGATCAAGAACCTATAGTAATGAAAACAAAAAGGTCTGGAGTGAGTCTTGGATCAAAAGATGCAAAGAAATTGAAGACTCAAGAATCATCTCAAGCTGAAGAGGGTCCTAGCAAGTTGACAGAAGAGCAAGTTACAAACATGATGTTTATAGAAACTGATGTACTTAATATTGAACCTCTACAAACAAAAAATCCAGTTGTTGGTTGGGAGATCTATTCTGATGATTTTGGAGTTTCTTGGAAGATCATTAGAACTGGAAGTGTCACAAGTATTTGCAGAGATTTTGAAGACATTGTTAGATCTTGTGATAGAGAAGACTTGGATACTTTGTGGAGGATTGTTCAAGATCAGTTCAAGAAGGATGAACTTGTTGATGTCAAGGCTAAGGAGTTATGGGTTCACTTCAGAAGATTATATGAACCTGACCCAAGTGATAGGCATTGAAGATTTGACGCTCACAACATGAATACCTTGTGGAAGTTTTATGACTCAAGTGTTGTGCATCATCTTTCTACTCAAGATGGAGTTGAAGTGTTTATGCTTGCTGAGAAAGAATATCCATTAAGAGTTGGAGTATTGACTGTGATGATGTCAGTGAAGCTTAGGTGCTGGGAAAGAACTGAAGTCCTAGAAGATTTGCTGCAAAGGATTTATTATCAAAGTGTGAGAGATGATAAAGAGTTAAGAAGAAGAAGATAAGTGTTTGGAAGAATTCCCATATCCTCATGTTTGCTGAATACTTGAAGAAACTTATTGATTTGTTTATTAATCATAAGTTTAGGGGAGGATTGTTGGGAATTATACTAACAGTTACCACGGCTAGTGAAGACATTACAACTGCTGAAGAATGTACTTGCAGTGGAAACTCATTACCACTGCAAGAACATATATTACCACTGCTGTTTAGATAACTGTTAGGAAACGTGTTTAAATAAATATAGAATAGATCTTGTGTATATCTTATTCTATTAGCATTATACTTATCTTGTAGAAGAGGACTCCTTGTGCTATAAAAGGAGATCCTAGGTTAAAGGTTAGATATACGTTTCTAGAGCTTCAAGGTGTAACCCTAGTGATATCAAGATCACTCGTATTATTATCATTAATAATATTGGAGCTAACTGGTTGTTACATACATTGTTCTTATTCATAAACAACTGCTTCACTCACAATCAAACTTCTAAGTGTTACTAAGTAGATTCGGCATACTTAGTGATATAACTTAAAGTATCAATCTAACACAGTTCAAGGTGTTTAGATCCATCATATTCGGTTCAACTTTCCAAGACATGTGTGATGAATTTTCAAAAATCATGCATGCCGAGTTTGAAATGAGCATGATGGGCGAGCTTAACTTCTTCCTTGGACTCCAAATAAAACAATTAGAAGATGTAATATTCTTTTATCAATATAAGTATATTAAGGAAATGCTTAAGAAATTTGGATTAGAAGATGCTAAGCCTATGAAAACCCCAATGGCTACGGACACAAAGCTCACCAAGTATGAAGAGGGTGAATCCATAGATAGTACTAAGTATAGAGGTATGATAAGAAGTTTATTGTACCTAATGGCAAGTAGGCCAGATATCATGTTTAGTGTCTGCCTTTGTGCTCGCTTCCAAGAAGATTCCAAAACTTCTCATTTAGAAGTGGTTAAGTGTATCTTCGGAGACATTAAACGCACTATGCACTTAGGATTATGGTATCCTAAGGAGACGGGCATAGAAAATATAGTTTATGCCGAATCTGATCATGCGGGAGATTATGTGGATCAAAAAAGTATTAGTGTCATTTGTACCTTCATGGGTTGTTGCTTAACTTCTTGGTTCTCCAAGAAACAAATGGCACTAGCTATCTCCACAACCAAAGCCGAATATGTAAGCACCGGAAAGGCATGTCAACAAGCACTATAGATGAAACAAGCTCTCGTAGACTATGGCATTACACTTGATACTATTCCAATCATGTGTGATAATAAAGGAGCAATTGATTTAAGTAAAAACCACGTGTAACACTCTCGTACCAAATACATAGAAATTTGTCACCATTTTCTTAGGGATAATGTACAAAAGGTTAACATATCAATTGAGAAGGTTCCAACGGAGGAAAACATAGCTAACATTCTTACTAAACCCCTTAAGCGTGAACCATTCTTTTATCTTCGCTTAGGATTAGGAATGATGGAACATGTTGGGATATGAAGATCAAAGTACTACTGGAAAGATCAAAGTACTGCTATGTCAAAGTACTGCTCAATAGTCAACGTGCTGATCAAAGTCAAAGTACTGCTAGTTATTGAAGATTATTCAAAGTACTTCGAAGAACAAGCACTAATATGCAATATTGTTTAAGGATTATTATGTAATATTATATGAATGCTCTAGAATTATTTAGGGATAGTTTACTTGTAGTTCAAGTAATTATTGTAAACTGACTTAAGGTTTTCCTTATGCCTATAAAAGGAGCCTTAGGATGGTATTAGAGATATGAGTTTTAGAGTTTCACATTACGATTTCTAGAAAACGATTTTAGTGAAGTTAGGGATTGTTAGTCAATCTGTGTTTAGAGAAGCAGGTTCAAGAGTTGGTTTTAATATAATTCAAAGTTCTTCTTAGCTTTATGTTATTAGATTCCGCATACTTTACAAAGTAATATCAGTGTTTCAATATTAATTATTTTGAGTTATTCAAGATTGTTAAAACCTTACAAGTTACAAAGTAGTTTGATCAGAGTATATCGATCCAACAAGTGGTATCAGAGCTTGTGTGGAAACTCTGATTAAGAAGAAAACCTTTAAAACCGATTTTACTACAAACCCTTAAAGATGTTGACAGATGTTGCACCTGCTCCATCCATCACTGCAGTCGGAATTCCTATTGTCAAGAAGGGAGAATATGATCTATGAAGCATGAAGATGAGGCAGTACATTGCCATCATAGACCATGCACTATGGGATGTGATTGTCAATGGCAATATGGTAATTGATGAACCAGTAGAGATCCCAAGACAACCAACACCACCTAAGCCATCCTTGCCAGCTGCCACCAAAAGAAATCAAGATAAGGCTCTCAACATACTGCTGTCTGCCATTCCTGATGGTCACTTATTGAAGTTTCATGATGCCAAGGATGCAAAACAACTATGGGCTGCTATTAAAACAAGATTTGGAGGTAATGATGCTTCCAAGAAGATATACAGGAACCTTTTGAAGCAACAGTTTGAAACCTTCACTGTTGGTGAGAGAGAAAGTCTTGACTCTGCCTATGACAGATATCAAAATCTACTCAGTATGCTAGAGTTATATGGAGCAGAAGCATCAGTTGAAGATGCAAACTTGAAGTTCTTGAGGAGTTTTCCATCTGCATGGCATGTGGTTGCTACCATGATTAGAGGACAACCTGGTTTGGACACCATGGACTTTGAGGATCTCTACAACAATCTAAATGTGTATGAGCATGAGATGAAGGGTAACAAAGGTTCAAGTTCTCACAGCATTGCTTTTGTATCTTCTGAAAACAGAAGCAGTACTTCCACTAAAAGTACTGGTTACCCTGTCCAAAGTACTATTGCAGAGACACAGAATCCATGTACAACCATGGTCACTACCACTTCATCACATACCCCCAATTCAGATGATGTTCTATGCTCATTCTTTGCCTAACAAGCCACTCTGCCTGTTACTTATCAAGAAGATGTCCTGCAAATTGATGATGATGCTATGGAAGAAATTGACATAAGATGGCAGGTTTCCATGATCACTGAAAGCATCAAGAAGTTTATGAACAAGACAGGGAGAGGTATTGATTTCAAAGCTAAGTAGGGGATAGCATTTGATAAGTCTAAGATTGAATGCTTTAACTATCAAAGGACTAGTCACTTTGTAAGGGAATGCAAGTTTGCAAAATATCAAGCAAACAGGATGATTGAAAAACCCAAGGTTGAAAGAAAGGAGGTTCCTATTGCTGAGCCAAAGACACAAGCTTTGGTGGCTCAAGAAAACTTGTCAGAAGTTGATTAGAGTATTGAATTTGATGATGAACTAGTAACCTATTCTATGGTTGCATTGGAAGAGGTTGATTGGAGCACAGCTTTTGATGAGGAACCAGGATATGAAGCTTTGGATTCAAGAGATGGTCTGGGAAGCTTTGATTGGAGCATGGAAAGTGAAAAAGAATCTGTTCAGCTTACTATGATGGCTACTTCAGAAAGTTCATCCAGTATCTCTGAGGTATGTTCCAAATGTAGTAACTCTTATCAAAAGATGCTTAAAGAATATGAAACTGAAAGAGATAACTTTAGAAGGGCTAGGTCTGAGATAGCTGGTTACCAATTTACTTTAGAGTCAATGGAAGCCAAGATAATCACTCATGAGAATAATGAAGTAGCTTGGGCTGAAAAATATAGGAACCAGGATATGAAGCTTTGGAGTCAAGAGATGGTCTGGGAAGCTTTGATTGGAGCATGGAAAGTAAGAAAGAATCTGTTCAGCTTGCTATGATGGCTACTTCACCAAGTTCATCCAGTATCTCTGAGGTATGTTCCAAATGTAGTAACTCTTATCAAAAGATGCTTAAAGAATATGAAACTGAAAGAGATAACTTTAGAAGGGCTAGGTCTGAGATAGCTGGTTACCAATTTACTTTAGAGTCAATGGAAGCCAAGATAATCACTCATGAGAATAATGAAGTAGCTTGGGCTGAAAAATATACAGCTTTTGATGAGGAACCAGGATATGAAGCTTTGGAGTCAAGAGATGGTCTGGGAAGCTTTGATTGGAGCATGGAAAGTGAAAAAGAATCTGTTCAACTTGCTATGATGGCTACTTCACCAAGTTCATCCAGTATCTCTGAGGTATGTTCCAAATGTAGTAACTCTTATCAAAAGATGCTTAAAGAATATGAAACTGAAAGAGATAACTATAGAAGGGCTAGGTCTGAGATAGCTGGTTACCAATTTACTTTAGAGTCAATGGAAGCCAAGATAATCACTCATGAGAATAATGAAGTAGCTTGGGCTGAAAAATATGAGCAGCATGATTATCAATTAAAGTTAAGTGAGTGGAAGTTAGGATGTAAAGTTTATGAATTAGAAAAGGTTACTAAAGAAAGAGATAAGTTGCTAGAGAAACTTGCTGTTTGAAAAGAATCAGGTCTATCATATGTTAGTTTGTTGAAAAACAGAGAACAACAAACATTAAAACTGGCCTAGGTTATGATAATAATTCAGAAGTACTTTCAACTAGGAACCAAGAATTAAATCTTTCTCAGGAGACCTCAACTAGTGATGAAGAATTCATAAGCTTAGAGGAAAACACATCTAGTGATGAGGAACCATCTTGCTCAACACCTCCTGAGTTTAAGAAAAACAAAGGATATAATGAAGTTCCTCCACCCATAGGTAATTTTCAACCACCTAGGACAGATGTTTCTTGTTTTGAAGTAAACCTAGAATTTAGGAAAAAGCTCAAAGGTCAATCTAATTCAAGTCAATCTAGTCCTGAGTCTTTAAGAGAATCTGTTGAGACACCTAGGGATGATAAAAATGGTTCTGAGAGTGAAAATGGCTTTTCAAAATAAGTAGTACTTCCACAAACTTCTCAAAGTACTGCTGATCATTTAGCAGTACCTACAAGAAAATCTTTTCAAAATACTGCTTATTATTGAAAACCTTTTGGGAATAGGTTTGGGATTATTGATCCAAAGTTATGCTTTGTATGTTATAGTCCTCATCATTTGATCAAGGATTGTGACTATCATTCAGAATATTTAAGCAAATACCCAAAGACTACATCTGCAAACCATAAGCACAAGGAGAATAAACCAAGGGAGAATAAACCAGCTTGGAAATACTCAAAAAGGGTTAACCATAGTAATTTCTCAAAAGACTATAGGTACCTTCATCAGAAAAGACCATTCTCCAAACCCACAGTACCTTCAAGAAATACATCTCAAAGTACTGGTCAAGCAGTACTTTCTCAAAGTACTGTTAGGAAGTGCCCCAATCAAGGTACTGGTAGCAAAGACTCAAATGTAAGACCTAGGAGATTCAATTCTTACAAACCTAGAAGGCCTTACAACTCCAGAAGAGTTGCTAGAACACAACACCCAACACCAAAAGTTACAACTAAATGGGTTAAGAAAGAAAGTATTGCTGAGGGTGACAAAGTACTTTCAGAAAATAAGGGTGAAAAGGGGAGTGTTTACAACAATTCAACACAGGTTTTAGAATAAAAAACATTAACTCTTGATAGTTCTTTCAAAAACAGTGGTGATTACATACTCAAAGAATTTGAGTATGTTACTCCACAAGGGAAACACAAGTCAGTAATGGCTTGGGTTCCTAAAAGAAACTAACCCTTTTCATTTTTATGCAGGGCAACCCAGCAGAGGAGCTTAAAGATTATCTTATTGTGGATAGTGGTTGCTCTATAAGTATGACATGAGAAAAGGAGCTCTTGTCAGATTTTAAGGCTTATTTTGGAGGAAGAGTTGCATTTGTGAATGATCCTGATGGAGGGAGAATCACTGGCAAAGGAACCATTAAGGCAGGATCAATTGATTTTGAGAATGTTAGGTATATGAAGGAGCTTTAGTTCAACCTTTTGTCGGTCTCTCAGATCTGTGACAAGAAGTATCATGTGTTGTTTCTTGACACAGAATGTCTTATTCTCTCCCTTGAGTTTAGATTAGAAGATGAAAACTTGGTGATGCTGAGAGCACCAAGAACCAATGATGTGTATAGCATCGACTTGAAGAACATCAATTCTACTGAAAGAGCAACATGCTTGATTGCAAGGGCAACAATGAAAGAAGCACATCAATGGCACAAAAGATTAGGACATGTAAATTTCAAGAACATCAATAAGTTGGTCAAAGGAAATTTAGTTAGAGGTTTACCTTCTAAGACGTTCAAGAATTGAGCTACTCATGGGAAAGAAACCAAACATTAAGTTCATGAAACCTTTTGGATGTCCCCTGACTATTTTGAATATTGCTGATAATTTGGGAAAATTTGATGGTAAGTCTGATGAAGGATACTTATTGGGTTATTGTACCAATAGCAAGGGATTCAGAGTGTGCAACAGGTCTACCAAGAAGGTTCAAGAATGTCTTCATGTTGAATTTCTAGAAGAACAAGAAAATCAAAAGGTAAAGGTCCTGATTGGATTTTTGATCTTGATTTAATGGCCTCATCAATGAACTATGTACCTGTGAGGGAAGAAAATCAAGTTGTTCACAATGAAGAAGAAGCACAATACATTGTTCATGGAGTCAATATAAGATCTAAAGATGATTCTGATGAAGCAACTAGTGATGAGAAGAAAAGTACTGCTGCACCTCAAGGTACTGTTGATCCATAAAGTACTGTTCAACCAAAGACCATAGTATCTGATGAAGACCAAGCTATTCAAGATGAAATTAATAGGATGCAACTTCAAGAAACAATTGCTAAGTCCTATGAAGATGATCAAAGGAAAGTTTATGAAGCAGAAAAGAAGAAGGCTAAAGGCACTAACAGTACTTTGCCCCAAAGTACTGCTGATCCATTTGAAAGTACTTCTCAAGTCTTAGATACTTCAAATTGGATAAATGTAGATGATTTAACTGATCCAACTATGCCTGCCTTAGAAGATACTGTCACAACTCACCATTTCAGGTCATTTCAGGTCATTTCCCGAACTTTGGAAAAACACTATTCATCAAACACTATTCATCAAAACACTATTCATCAGTTTACTATTCATCATTTTTGGTGTCAGTTTGACATTACGAGAAGCATTCAAAAATTTTACTATTCACGGAACACTATTCATTGCGGGAAAAGATTTCATCATTCACGAGCATTACACATTTCATCGTAAATTTAGTTTACGGGTATTCAAATTCGCGTAACCGTATTGGGTTAGGTGCGAATTCATTTCATTAGTGTTGAGAACACTGCATACGGACTGGAGATAGTCTGCATATCATCATAATAGCATTTTCATGTTATACCACTCTTAGGATTTTCAAATTTCTATATTCAGTATAATTAACGTTTTACGTATTATGATTTCCAAATAAACGTTAATACACGGTTTATACACGACGAATATATCTAAATATTCCCACAATGGTCCCGACATATTTTTATATCCATTTTAACATCATAAAAGTTATAACATTCAGTTACCCAGTATTTTGGAAATTTATTTTATTTATAACGTACGCGTATGAATATAACGACGGTTTTCGTTAAAACTAAACATTAATCACCCGATCACTCAGTAAATGTACCCAACATATTTTTAATATGTTTTTAACATTATTATAACTTTATTTCATCCCGGTTAACTTCGTGAACGTTTATTGCTATTAAACCCGGTACCCCGATTTTAACGAATAACGCGTAATAACACTTAACGCTACACTATATTTTCTAAGTGATCAAAACCGTTTTGGCTACTCCTTTTCACACTCAAAACCGGCCATGAGACACCCCTTTAACCATGTGCATTGATTTTCATTATTTAACTAATAAACACATAATAACCTAACTTTACTAAATCACAAAATCATAATCCATGCTTTTTAGAAAGATCAAAACTTGCTCATCTCTTCCATTTCCCTAGCAAACCCACGACCCATTATTGATCTCCATGATCAAGTGATCATTTTTCATAAAGTAAAACACTAAACTTGTTCATTTTACATGCCTAATCAAGAATCAAGCAACAAAAACACAAGAACATCAAGCATAATCATTATATAATCATCTCATTTTATCAAGTAAGTTTTCATCTTTATTTTTTCATGGATCATCCTATTTTTACATGTATTTCATAAGTATCATGCTAAAAACCATGTATAATGAGCTATACCACACTTTATTTTGTCTAAAAAGAAACATACAAACCCTAACTTTTTAGTTATGAATCCCCTTGCTCTAATAACTTGGTTAGGAGTCCATGGCACCCTAAGAAGGTGTATGGTAAGATTAGATTAGTCATGTGGTGATTACAAGAGGATTGGTGATGGTAGAAATTGGTTTTTAACCTTGGAAACTTGATTTGGAACTCATATTAGACATGCTGTCCCATTTTGTAAAAATCTGGAAAATCAGTAAAAACCAAGGAAACTTTGGCAAAATTTTTAGAAAATACTTTCAAAAACGAATCCGTAGGCGAAAGAACGGATTAAAAAGAGCTTATAACGAAGAAGTTATGATTTTTGCAAGATTGTTGACGAAAAGTATTTTTCTGAAAATAGTTGCTGTTGGACGTTTTTCATGGTACAAAAAGAGGCTTTAAACGTAACCCGGAGGAGCCGAGCTTTCCAAAATATATTACTACATACTAAGACGTAACCGTGGATATAAAGAACAAGTAAAACGGACAAGTAACGACAAAGATATACACGTTTGAATATCGGCAAAAACCACTTTATATTTGACAGCTTTTATATAAATTTGGCACAAAAACTACGAAGTACATTTTTGAGCTAGAAGTAATATTAAGTGCCGAGCTTTATAACTAATGTAGTATTAGTTATTACGAGTATGTTTTCATCATTTCAAGGATTACAACCCGAGTATTTCAACGCTAACATGGAAACTTACGTTATATATATAAGTATATATATATATTATAACTAGTTTATTTTTCTAATAAGCCATATTTTCCTAAGTTTTGGAATATATACTTTTGATAACAACAAGTGCTTTTCAAAGAGTAGAGTGGTATAGTAAACATGTGCATGGACATTCATAACATCATTTCATGATCTAAAGTAGATCGTATATCATTCATATTAGGTTGCGGCTAGTATGCGCGCCTTGTTTTTCAGCTCAGTACATGTTCATGGTATCATCATATTGGGTTACGACAGCAAATTGTTCATTGGTGTTCATTTCATTTCATCACGGTTTCATCAGTTGAGGTGAGTTTTCATAGCCCCGTTTTCAATTCAACATTTTTGATTGTTTTCAAATCCCACGGGGGGAATACATTGCATCAATTATTTCAGTACGAGCCCAAGTATTCAAACATGTACATAGCTTAAGTTACCTTGCCATGTGATAAGTCCCCTGTAACATCATGAACCGTTAATTTACCGTTAAGCGAGAGTGAGTGGATAGATCTATCGAGGGTGACGCCTCCATCCGTGGTAGTGGATACCAACAGTAAGCGGATGCATGTCATGTCTTTTACATTTGAATGTTTCGGCAGAACATTCGGGAGGGGCATAGAATTTCATCAGTCATAGCTTCGGTGTCATGAGCTTAAGGCTATTGTACAATTTTCATGAGATTTTTATCTTGCATTTTTACTTGTGGTGGCCGTACATCATTACATTTTACAAACCTATGGAATTCACCAACATTCGTGTTGACGTTTTAGCAATGTATTTCAGGTTACTAAGGTAGCTCATGTGACATGCATTTGGACCTTCATGGAGTCGCGGAGTCGACGCGTCTCATCATTATTTTATGCACTTATGTAAACATTTGATCTAGTATGGCTTGTTTTTCATGAACATGTAACACATTTTGGGGACCTCATTTTGTAAACTCTGAATTATTTCAATGATCAAATGCATTATTTTCCAAACGACACTTTAGGTCGATCAATGTAACTGTAACTGTGGTGCTATGACAGACACCCCCAGGTATTCCATTCCGCTGCAAGTCAGGTAAATTGGGGGTGTGACAGATTGGCAT
Source organism: Artemisia argyi (assembly GCA_030686995.1). Lineage (NCBI taxonomy): Eukaryota > Viridiplantae > Streptophyta > Magnoliopsida > Asterales > Asteraceae > Artemisia > Artemisia argyi. The sequence continues at coordinate 99,957,888 of CM060682.1, forward strand.
CAGAGCTAAGGTTATAGCGAACTAGGATGTATCTTGGACCCTAGACTATAACCGCATCATCATAGCATCTCATCATTTCATCATAAGTGCATAATCATGATACATGTTGTTTCATACATCCCCTGTGCGAGTTATTTATACTCATATCCGTATATGTATATCATTTTATTGACCTGGTTCACAAGTGACATGTCTTCAGATACTCACCCTGACATCCTTTTATCGGATTCCAACATTGAAGATGCCTTGTCATCTTCCACTACCATTATACCATCAGTTGCACTTACACCACAATTAGTACTATTGATTTGCCATAGGAACAGAGTCTTCCTATCATTCAGCCCGTACATAGAAAGTGTATTCAGAATTAATCTTAATGGACTTATTAGGATGCTTATTGCAAGGAAGATAGTGTGTTTTCTTTCCATCACTAGTAGGGCACTTACTACTCAGGTACTATCACCACCATCAGTTACTTATTACACTATTGGCCATCCCACAGTGTGTGCTTTAGTTTTACCTTTTGGATGTCGCGAGGTAGCGCGAAAGAGGGTAGTATTTCATTCACTAGTACCATCATTGTCATTTCCTTTTCCATTCCCATTTGCTCAGACTTCAATCGTTTCGCAACATTTTAGCATTGTCTCATCAGGAATTAGGTTGATTTCGTTTTTGACGAATTAGTAGACTATTACCATTCGACAAGATTCACCCACGTATCCAATACACCATTCAAGCTATTTTACTATCATATGGGGAAATTGTTTTACAGAAAAATTTCTGAAGTAAGCTATTTTAATTCCATCCTATACATTGATTTTTCTGTCATTACACCAAGTATTTACTATTATTACGCGAGGCAATTTTCATGTTACTTGAAAGAAAATATCAGGACACCATTTTTATAACAATGCGTTGACCACCATCTAAAACTTTTGAGAAAAGTTATGATATTTTGACAAAATCCAACATCGCATCATTAGTCCTCAATTATACATAGCCTGATCACCTATGTAAAATTCAGGAAGGATTATGCCATGAAGGAAATAATTACCTTTTCAAAGGATTGTTAATAACAATCTTCATTCGAAAGCTTTGTAAACAAAGGAACTCTTTCATAAACATCCCTTTTGCCGAACTATCCCTGGATACTTACCCTACCTGTCACTCATTTAGACATTAAGTTGGATTTTCCCATTGACTTCCCTAAGAGAGACTTTCCATATCAATTACATGCAGGATTCCTCTATACAATAGAAGCAACGAAAGGATTACAGAACTATTAACCAGGACTAGAAGTATATAGTGAGAGAATTCATAACTCAACAACAATCCTAAGATACTGCGAGGCCATCTGAATCACCATCTCTGACTTAGTTGTCAAATTCTATCGTTTAAGGGTACTAGCTAGACTGAGCTACAGGATTGAACTCAATATAGATGTCCGCAGGACAACACAATAGAAATAAACCAAGCTTCTAATTGAGACTGTAGAGCATTTCATTTAAACATGGCCTCATCCATACATGAACTTTCCTACAGTAGGTTTTCACAAAGTACAATTGGTTGAATCAAGAATATCGATGTAGATTCCTCTAAGGCATTATGTCTAGAAATTTCAGATAACCTCACCTTCATACCAAGCAAGGGATCAAGCCAGAACATATCTCCTCATCTACATGGGAAAACAGAATAGACATTCATCGACACAACATCAAGTGATACCTTCGTCTTGCCAATTACAACGATGAACTATTTCAGGACTTAAGTTAGTCTAAATACCTATGCTTGTAGTTATGCCAGATAAACATCAATAGACATTATCCAACTCCAGGAACTAAGTGTTAGACATCTATGCATTTAAGCGAACATTTCCTATTCTACCATTTTATCCTTTTCAGTGTTTTCACTTTTAAATAAAGTTGATGCGTTTACATAAATCACATACCTTGTGGAAAAATGATTTCTGAAATTCCTATTTTGAACAAGTACGATCCTTTTTGGTCAATCTTTAGCAACACTATGGTACAATGAGGAAAATACATAAACATCAAACTTTGGTAAGCAGTCGTAATCACAACATGTTTGAAAACAGTTCCTATTTCATAACTACTGGATTTTGGATCATCAGGAAAAATATTACCCAGTAAATCATTTGCTCCATTTTCTAAATTCGTTTATTCAGAAAAGGATTTCAACTAAAACTCATAATCGCGAGACAAATTTCCATAACCAACTTCCCTACAACATCGCTTATGCATTTAGGATTTGTGACTTGACAATAAAGAATATTTGGAATATGTGATGAAGGAATTAGGAAAGACATCACAAATTAATCGCGAACTTCAGTAGTGGAGACCAAACCCACTAGACAAAGAAGAACATATGTCTTATCATCCGTTGGAACAAAACACAAGGAATCAAATTGTTACCTATATTCTATGCCTTTCAGATAACGCCAAGTTCGAAGGACCGAACGTTGTAGAATTAGTCACAAAGGTTTATTGTACCCATTTCAGTTTTTCCTGTTAAGGAAACCGATTCAACTTGGACTTCAGGTAATCATTTCAGGATTTCCTTCAGAAACCCATTTAGATGTGAACATCACCTATCACCCTCAGACCGATGGTCAAAGCGAGAGAACAATTCGAACATAGGAAGGTATGCTCAGAGCATGAGTGATTAACCCTGGAAATGGTTGGACTAATCATTTAACATAAATCAAATTCATCTACAACAATAGTTATCACACCAACAGCGAGAAACTGGCAGAAGTTAGGTTGGTACATAACACCCATCATTTGGATTGGATATCCTGAACATCAAACCATCCAGATTCAAGGGGGAGAACAAACTAAGTTAGAAGCATTGCCTTGGATTGGCATGATACAAATTGGATAACAAGAAAGGTTGAACCTTTAGCATATTGGACTATTTAAGATTCATTATAGAATCGACCAACTAGCTTACAAACTTGAGTTCTGGCAGAATTCAGCAGTATATATTACCAGTGTCACATTTAAAACATTAAGAAGCGCAGACCATCGATTGATGGGCCAAACTCAGAAAAAGCTCAACTCACTAGTACAGTAGGCATTCATGAAATAACCAGAAATTTTCTACAAGTCAAGAATCAGTTACAAGTTCGATAAGTCGTAAACCATTAAAACTTCAAGTTCTGCAGAGTTATGCAGAAAGTTCTGCCTAGGAAAGGCATTTTATCATTCAGAAAACTTGGAAAGTTACACCAATATACACTGGACCATTTATATTTCAGACAGGGTAGGCCTAGTGGCCGTCAGATTTGAACATTGTCAGAGAACAACAGGATTACACGAACATATTTCACATTTTCAGATCCCCAGAAATGACTTTCAGATGAGTCACTCATGATTCCATTGGAAGGGATCCAACCCAAATGACAATCTCAGACCTTGTAAGAGAACCAAGAAAAATCATGGACCATGTGGTCAAACAGTTGAAACAGAGTCGAATTCCTATCGTTAGAATTCGCTGGAATTCTCGAATATCATCACCTTTTCACCAATACATTCTCAGAGACCAACATAAACTGAACTTCGGGACGAAGTTCCTTTTAGGGGGGAAGACTGTCACAACTCACCATTTCAGGTCATTTCAGGTCATTTCCCGAACTTTGGAAAAACACTATTCATCAAACACTATTCATCAAAACACTATTCATCAGTTTACTATTCATCATTTTTGGTGTCAGTTTGACATTACGAGAAGCATTCAAAAATTTTACTATTCACGGAACACTATTCATTGCGGGAAAAGATTTCATCATTCACGAGCATTACACATTTCATCGTAAATTTAGTTTACGGGTATTCAAATTCGCGTAACCGTATTGGGTTAGGTGCGAATTCATTTCATTAGTGTTGAGAACACTGCATACGGACTGGAGATAGTCTGCATATCATCATAACAGCATTTTCATGTTATACCACTCTTAGGATTTTCAAATTTCTATATTCAGTATAATTAACGTTTTACGTATTATGATTTCCAAATAAACGTTAATACACGGTTTATACACGACGAATATATCTAAATATTCCCACAATGGTCCCGACATATTTTTATATCCATTTTAACATCATAAAAGTTATAACATTCAGTTACCCAGTATTTTGGAAATTTATTTTATTTATAACGTACGCGTATGAATATAACGACGGTTTTCGTTAAAACTAAACATTAATCACCCGATCACTCAGTAAATGTACCCAACATATTTTTAATATGTTTTTAACATTATTATAACTTTATTTCATCCCGGTTAACTTCGTGAACGTTTATTGCTATTAAACCCGGTACCCGATTTTAACGAATAACGCGTAATAACACTTAACGCTACACTATATTTTCTAAGTGATCAAAACCGTTTTGGCTACTCCTTTTCACACTCAAAACCGGCCATGAGACACCCCTTTAACCATGTGCATTGATTTTCATTATTTAACTAATAAACACATAATAACCTAACTTTACTAAATCACAAAATCATAATCCATGCTTTTTAGAAAGATCAAAACTTGCTCATCTCTTCCATTTCCCTAGCAAACCCACGACCCATTATTGATCTCCATGATCAAGTGATCATTTTTCATAAAGTAAAACACTAAACTTGTTCATTTTACATGCCTAATCAAGAATCAAGCAACAAAAACACAAGAACATCAAGCATAATCATCATATAATCATCTCATTTTATCAAGTAAGTTTTCATCTTTATTTTTTCATGGATCATCCTATTTTTACATGTATTTCATAAGTATCATGCTAAAAACCATGTATAATGAGCTATACCACACTTTATTTTGTCTAAAAAGAAACATACAAACCCTAACTTTTTAGTTATGAATCCCCTTGCTCTAATAACTTGGTTAGGAGTCCATGGCACCCTAAGAAGGTGTATGGTAAGATTAGATTAGTCATGTGGTGATTACAAGAGGATTGGTGATGGTAGAAATTGGTTTTTAACCTTGGAAACTTGATTTGGAACTCATATTAGACATGCTGTCCCATTTTGTAAAAATCTGGAAAATCAGTAAACACCAAGGAAACTTTGGCAAAATTTTTAGAAAATACTTTCAAAAACGAATCCGTAGGCGAAAGAACGGATTAAAAAGAGCTTATAACGAAGAAGTTATGATTTTTGCAAGATTGTTGACGAAAAGTATTTTTCTGAAAATAGTTGCTGTTGGACGTTTTTCATGGTACAAAAAGAGGCTTTAAACGTAACCCGGAGGAGCCGAGCTTTCCAAAATATATTACTACATACTAAGACGTAACCGTGGATATAAAGAACAAGTAAAACGGACAAGTAACGACAAAGATATACACGTTTGAATATCGGCAAAAACCACTTTATATTTGACAGCTTTTATATAAATTTGGCACAAAAACTACGAAGTACATTTTTGAGCTAGAAGTAATATTAAGTGCCGAGCTTTATAACTAATGTAGTATTAGTTATTACGAGTATGTTTTCATCATTTCAAGGATTACAACCCGAGTATTTCAACGCTAACATGGAAACTTACGTTATATATATAAGTATATATATATATTATAACTAGTTTATTTTTCTAATAAGCCATATTTTCCTAAGTTTTGGAATATATACTTTTGATAACAACAAGTGCTTTTCAAAGAGTAGAGTGGTATAGTAAACATGTGCATGGACATTCATAACATCATTTCATGATCTAAAGTAGATCGTATATCATTCATATTAGGTTGCGGCTAGTATGCGCGCCTTGTTTTTCAGCTCAGTACATGTTCATGGTATCATCATATTGGGTTACGACAGCAAATTGTTCATTGGTGTTCATTTCATTTCATCACGGTTTCATCAGTTGAGGTGAGTTTTCATAGCCCCGTTTTCAATTCAACATTTTTGATTGTTTTCAAATCCCACGGGGGGAATACATTGCATCAATTATTTCAGTACGAGCCCAAGTATTCAAACATGTACATAGCTTAAGTTACCTTGCCATGTGATAAGTCCCCTGTAACATCATGAACCGTTAATTTACCGTTAAGCGAGAGTGAGTGGATAGATCTATCGAGGGTGACGCCTCCATCCGTGGTAGTGGATACCAACAGTAAGCGGATGCATGTCATGTCTTTTACATTTGAATGTTTCGGCAGAACATTCGGGAGGGGCATAGAATTTCATCAGTCATAGCTTCGGTGTCATGAGCTTAAGGCTATTGTACAATTTTCATGAGATTTTTATCTTGCATTTTTACTTGTGGTGGCCGTACATCATTACATTTTACAAACCTATGGAATTCACCAACATTCGTGTTGACGTTTTAGCAATGTATTTCAGGTTACTAAGGTAGCTCATGTGACATGCATTTGGACCTTCATGGAGTCGCGGAGTCGACGCGTCTCATCATTATTTTATGCACTTATGTAAACATTTGATCTAGTATGGCTTGTTTTTCATGAACATGTAACACATTTTGGGGACCTCATTTTGTAAACTCTGAATTATTTCAATGATCAAATGCATTATTTTCCAAACGACACTTTAGGTCGATCAATGTAACTGTAACTGTGGTGCTATGACAGACACCCCCAGGTATTCCATTCCGCTGCAAGTCAGGTAAATTGGGGGTGTGACAGATACTAATGATGAATTGGAAAAAGAATGCATTTTCTCAGATTCAAATGAAGACCTTGATTTCACAAATTTGGAAGATAATCTTGAAGTTTCACCAACTCCTACATTAAGGATTCATAAAGATCATCCTGTTAGTAAAATCATTCAACCTTCTACTTCAGGAGTGCTCACAAGAACTAAAGCTAAGAATCTTTCTCAACAACATACTTCTTTACTTAGCTTTATCTACAAGCAGAACAGGGTGAATCACAAGGATCAGCAGTTGTGTTTATTTGCTTGCTTTCTGTCTCAAGAAGAACCTAAGACAATAAAACAAGCATTAGCCAAGGAAAGTTGGGTTGAAGCTATGCAAGAAGAACTCTTACAATTTAAACTTCAAGAAGTATGGGTATTATGTGATTTACCTAATGGTAAAAGACTAATTGGAACAAAATGGGTCTTCAGAGTTAAAAGAGATGAAAGAGGGAATGTCATCAAGAATAAAGCAAGGTTAGTAGCTCAAGGATATAGACAAGAAGAAGGGGTAGATTATGATGAAGTATTTGCACCTGTGGTAAGGATTGAAGCCATAAGGTTGTTTTTGGCTTTTGCATCATATATGGGCTTTCCTGTATATCAGATGGATGTTAAAAGTGGTTTTCTATATGGCACTATCACAGAGGAAGTTTATGTTAAACAACCTCCTGGTTTTGAAGATTCTGCATATCCAAAAAAAGTCTACAAGGTTATTAAGGCTTTGTATGGCCTTCATCAAGCCCCTAGAGCATGGTATGAGAGACTCTCCACTTTTCTATTACAATATGGTTATAGGAGAGGTGCTATTGACAAGACCTTGTTTATCAAAATAGATAAAAAAGGATATCATGCTTGTCCAAGTTTATGTGGATGACATTATTTTTGGAGCTACAAAGCAGTCAATGGTGAAGGAATTTGAAGATCTTATGCAAAAATAATTTCAAATGAGTTCAATGGGTGAATTAACATTATTTTTGGGACTTCAAGTTCAACAATCAAGCAGTGGAATTTTCATAAGTCAAGACAAGTATGTTGCAGACATTCTTAAGAGATTCAACTTCACCACTATCAAGCCAGCTTCCACACCTGTTGATGCTAATAAACCTTTAGGAAAAGATGAAGATGGAGAAGATGTTGATGTCAAACTATACAGGTCTATGATTAGATGTCTAATGTACTTAACTTGTGACATTTCTAAAAATTTCATGCCAATTATTTTAATGGTTTATTATTTAAATAATATATTTTAATTTATTTACTTAGTCGGAAGATATCCGCGTACGTTTAAATAAATTCTATCGCGACTAGACAATGCTCAGTCTACATTTTCTATGCACCATTGTTTTATTTCAATCATATTTTAAAGTCACAATTCATTTTATTTCATTTTACGTCCACTTTTTATTTTTTTATCGCGCGGTTTAATTTCGTGTTTCACGTTTTAACCTCAAATAAATCCTCCGATAATCTCATCACTCATTTACATTTCAAAAATTCATCATGAAAACTAGTTTTAATATTTTCACAAGTTTTACATTTTAATTAGTATAGTTAAATTTTATTTCTAGCAAACTCGGTACCCGGTATCCCCTAAAAGTAATAATATCTACCCTAAACTACCTAAAGTCACAAAATTCTTACACAACTCTTACACCTCTTACCAAAACCCACGCCCCCCCATCACATTCAACTTACAACTTTGACAAACCTCCTATCTCATTTAATGTTAGTACTTGTTGTCTAAAAAAAAATAATATATAGATCAAAACTAATAAGATAATTCATTTCATTCAACTAGCTTCTTTTTCTTTTCTTTCTCTTGGGGGTGGACGGCACAAACACAACAAGGAAGAGGAGGGAATCAAGATTTTAACAAGTATTATAAACCTAGTTTACTTCTTGTTCTAGTTTTGAAATAAAAACTAGGAAGTATTAGGAAACCTTGTTACCTTAAACCTCATCATTTCACTTGTAAGCTTCAAGTTATATTTTTCATCTTTTCATACTTCCATTTATTCACTATCTTGATGTATTTGAACATTATATAAGTTATAATGCTTAGTTAAGCTTGGTACTTAAGTTAGAAAACCTTAAAACCATAGAAAGGCTAAACTTGAAACTGTATTTTTTTAGATCCGTGTATAAAAGTATTAAACTGTTCTAATCAGTAGACAATGGACATAAACTAAAAATATGTAGTTGTAGCCCTATGTCTTGTGGTCATTTTGACGGGTATTTCGTCGAATAACTCCTTACGATGATTAAACTAAAATTATTTTGGTGAAACTAGTCACAATCTGAGTAACAGATTTGAAACGTGAAAAAGTAATTTTTTTTGTATATAACCCTCTGTTACTCAAAGAATAAAAGTTTTGGAGGACCTCTTAACTTAAACGTGTCCGAAAACGGGGAATAATTCGGGTTAGTAAAACTCTAGATATCGCACTTTTCGTGAGACCATTGAAAATTTGAAAGCTGAATGGATTGATTGTTTGGATAAATGGACTGTTTTACTAAGGTTATGTAATTTTTGGCCAAGTGGGACCCACAAATCTCGTTAGTACAGAAGTAGACCTTTCCGGGGATATAAAGAACGAGACTTGAGGACTTACGGTTTGCAAATGGCGATTTTCTAAACATAGGCAAGTTAATAAAAATTCCATCAGCACTAGTTATAAAAAGTATATAAGTGTTATACACTTTAAGGATTGGACCTTTTAAAACAATTTTGAACCACCTAGTATATTTTGAACCTTTAGGTCTAATGTGACCTTTTTGACCAAAAACTTGACCCATGGACTAAATTTGAACCTTAGAATTAATTTGAACTTTTACATTGCAATTGAACTTGGGGTCAAAGGTAAGTTTCATACTTATATGAATGCAAGAGTATATTTTTGGATAATTTGTAGGTAATTTAACTAAAACCTTGTGATGTATCTAGGAATATTGTACCAAGCTTAAGTAAGATCATAATTTGTATATAATCAAAAGTACATCGATATCTATTTTCATAAACTAAGACAACGTATATTAATTAGGTTCATCGTAGAGCTTTTGCGGCTATTCCTTCGTTTGCTTGTTCATTGCTATTTTCCTTTGCTCTCGGTGAGTTCATAGCCTCGCCTTTACTTACTTAAATGTTTTATAAACCTCGCGAGGGGGATACATGCTAGTTTTATAAACTGAATACAAGTATTAATTTTTGGTATGCTTGACCCGATTACAAGATTATAGACATTGAGTATATTTCTTGCCAATTAAGTCCCCATCATGAACCGTTAATTTCGTTGGAAACGCTAGTATTATGAATATGCATATTGGGCATTGACCAGCCTGGTCGAGTGAGTAGCGCTCACCTTTTAACGGTCACATAATATTGAGAGGTTGAGGTAAATGGCAAATATTACCCTACCGGGGCAACTGTTAAAACTTGGTTAAGGTTCGGTTTCATGAGCTCAATACTATAAATCTTATTTCCCGACTTGTATTTGTTACATGTCAACTTAATTATGGGCTTATAACAACGTAGCCCATCGTATTTTAAACTGATTTATCTTGTATTCAACTGATTACTTATTAAACTCTATGAATTCACTCAAGCTTTGTGTTGACTTTTAGCATGTTTTATCTCAGGTCTGTAAGTGACTTAAGCATGGATGGGTGGCGCAAAGAAATGAATATCTACTTGATGGCTCATGTTTAATAAAATTTCTCATTCGATAATGTTTCAAACTTTTAAACTTATGTAACTTTAGATTATGTAAAAAAAAAACTTTTGGGACCTTTGTTAACTCTGATAAATTATAGAATGTGAAGTTTTAAAAACGACTTTGTTTTAAAGTTGTTTACTATATTTGTACAATGTGACTAGTATATAACATCCCATGTCCCTTTCCGCTGCGATCCAAATATGGGGGTGTTATATAACTGCATCTAGACCTGACATTACTTTTGCTATTTGTTTATGTGCAAGACATCAGGTTAAACCCAAGGTTTCACATTTGAATGCTGTCAAGAGAATTTTTAGGTACCTTAGGCAACAACCTAAGCTAGGATTATGGTATCCTAGGGAGTCCCCTTTTCATCTAGAAGCTTTTTCAGATAGTGATTATGCTGGTGATAACTATGACAGAAGATCAACAACTGGAGGATGTCAATATCTTGGAAATAGATTAGTTTCATGGCAATGCAAAAAGCAAACAATTGCAGCAACATCTTCCACTGAAGCAGAATATGTAGCTACTGCAAGTTGTTGTGCACAAGTACTTTGGTTGCAAAATCAGCTTTTGGATTATGGATTCAACATCAAGAACACTCCTATCAACATTGATAATGAGAGTACCATTTGTATTATGAAGAATCCTGTCTATCACTCCAAGACAAAGCACATTCAAATTAGACATCATTTTATCAGAGATTGCTATGAGCAAAGGATCATCAATGTGGTTAAAGTTCATATAGATGATAATGTAGCAAATTTACTCACAAAGGGCTTTGATGTTTCAAGATTTACTTTCTTAGTAGTGAGTATTGGTATGATAAATAATTGAGCTATTTTTTAGGGGAAGCATTAGTAGTTAGTCATTATTTAAGGGGAGACTACATGTATCATTCAACAGAAAAGAAATTGTATTCATTATTATTCAAAGTGGTTACATTCATCATTCCAGAGACACAGACACAACCAAGACAAAGATACATTATTCAAACTACCTACACCAACCCTACCCAACCTACACCCTACTCCATTGGCCTTTTTCCTTTTCCTTGATAGCTCTGCTTTCCCTTCTGAGTTGTCTTTCTTTTGTCATCAAAAGAGGACTGCTTCCTTAGGCAAGCTAGGCCAAGTACTTGCTTTAGAGGTCTTTCTGGTCTTGCAGGCTTCCTTTGAGTAGGCCACTTCATGTTCTTTAAGGCAGACTCAAGAGCCTGTGTTAGGGCTTGTGGCAGTTCACTAGATAAAGAATGAGCTGGAGCAGGGGTTGATACTTTCTTGTTAAGTTTTAGGTTGGTTGAGCTTGATGCATCAGGAGGAAAGTAACCACTCCATCCTGCATCAGAATCAAAGTCAGAATCAGAGTAATAACTGATCTATGAATCAGTGGAGTCATCAGAAGAGATGTATATCATTTGGAAGTGGCTCATGATGTTGATTAGGGTTTTTATGATGAAAGTTACAAGTTTTGATGAAGAAAAGTGGTAATTGCAAGTTCTTTTTATAGGCAAGAAAGTCTCAAGGGTTATTAATGATAATCATTCAATTCTACTTGCTTTGGTAGCTTTGGGGAATTAATTTGGAAAGTATTAAATATCTCGGGTTGACTTTCAAAAGATATTTTGGTCAAACAGTCAACGCTAATAGATATTTTGATGGGAAAGTAGTTTGCCAAAGTACTGCTTTGTTCACGGATGAAAGTACTGCTTCATATTTCGTGAAAAGTACTGCTTGGTGTTTTGAAGGATGCGCTGACATGCCAGGATACTGTTCCAACGGTTAAAAATACGGGTAAAAACCTTTCGAAAGATATGGGGAAGATAACTTCCAAAAATAACGGTAAAATAATTTATTAACCGTGATTTTTTATATATTATCCTTCTTTCGCATATCTTTTTCATCTTTACAAACCCTTCTTCATTCATCAATCATCACCAAATTCATCAACGATCATCATTCTTCATTCTATCACAGTTACAATGACAAACCGATCCACCATCACCAAACACAATATGATTGATAACCTGGAGAAAACACAAAAAGAACCTTGATTTTCATGGAATCATTGACTTTCTCACTGGCTCATCTATCAATTACTCCCTTTTAGTGAATCCAGAAGTCATTGGTCCTTGGATACAAGAATTTCGGGCTACGGCTAGGGCTGAGTTAGAAGATGGAGAGGATGTTATTCATGCCACAGTTGTAGGAAGAGCAATTCGTATTACTGAAGCAACCATAAGGGAGATCTTGTTGTTTGATGATGAGGGAGGCACTGTTTTGTTTGACAAACAAGACGTTTGGGATGCACTTAGGGATATTGGGTTGAAGGAGCTTTGAACAAGCTTACTTTTCAGAAACCATTGGTAAGTCCTCATTGGAAATATCTCATTCATATTTTGCTTCATTGCTTGAGTCCCAAAAGTACTGCTTGGGATCAATTTGGACATGCCATAGCATCTGCCCTAGTTGGCCTAGTTACCAATCAGCCATTCAACTAATTCTTGTATGATTCTTGATGGTATGATTCCACACATTAAGGCTGGTTCACCATTCTTGATGTATCCTAGATTTGTTCAGCTTTTCTTAGAAAAACAACTTGAAGGGACACCAAAACCTCAGGATTATATACCTAGTGTTGTACTTCCACCTAAGGTGTTTACCTTTATGTCTAACAAGAGTATTAAGTTTTCTGGTCACAATACACCTTTGATTGCTTATATATTGGAAGTAGCACAAGTTGTTAGGGATGAGGTTGCTGAAGCTAGTGGTTCTGCTCATTCTAAACATGCTAAAAAATCTGAGAAATCTGACAATTCTGAATCGGCACATACTCCTACACCACCTATTGCTCCACCACAGCCTGTTGATTCAAGTGACAGAACTGCCTCAGTACCTGTTTCAAAGGAAAAGACTGTTTCTGCTGAAAGTACTTCTCCACATTCTGTTTCAAAGGAAGGTACTTCTCTGAAAGGTACTGCTTCAGAGCATACTACTCCACTTTCTCCCAATGATTATACTTCCACTGGTGGGTTTCAAACACTTGGAGGAGATAAGGGAGGTAAGGGACCCTTGGATAATTATGCTTTGACTAGGGAGTTCAGGAGAATGAAGAAAGTGATAGATACACAGGCTGCAGAGATTAAAAAATTGAGGAATAAATTCAGAAGGTTGAAGAGGTTTGTGTGGCCCCTTGTTAAAAACTTTAGACTTTATGTGAAGGAACAGAAGCAATCCAAAAAGAAGAAGTCTAAGTCAGCCAAGAAGGCCTCTAAATCTAAGAGGAGTAACAAGAAGTCATCATCTTTCAAATTGGGGAGGAATCAAGAAGATAATTTGAATGAAGATGATATAGGGTTTCAATATTCAGAAGATGCTCATCTTTGGCATTATCCAGAAGAACCTTTGAACTATATGCCAGAGAAACAGTCTGATGGAGATGAGAACATTGTTCAAGAAGAAAATGTTGATGAGCAAGAAACTGAAGATCAAGGTGACAATATTCAAAGTACTCACATTCAAAGTACTGATGTTCAAAGTACTGTTGATGAAAGTACTGGTATGCAAAGTACTTGTGTGCAAGGTACTGCTGCAATGAATATTGATGAAATTGGAACTTCTACAGCTGGACTTTCAACAAAAGCATTTGAAGATGAAGCTGGTCCTTCTAATCCAACTCAGCAAGAAGAAGTCAAGGAGCATACAGCTAGTGATGATGAGACAGTAGCTCAGATAATGCTCAATTTGGATAGACCAACAGGTATACATATTTCTGAGCCTGCACAACAAGTCTCTAAATCTTCTTCTGAACCAGAAGCTTTAGATCCAAAAGACAAAGGAAAAGGGATCATGAAGGAATCCAAGAAGAAAAAGAAGAAGTTAACTCTTGCACAGCTGAGAGAAATTGAGATAGCTAAGAATGAAGAGATTGCTAGATAGCAACAAGCTATTTATGATGCAGAGTACTTAGAAGAGACAAGAAAGCCAGTTGTTGTAACAAGAAGACCAATGACTATAGCTCAAGAAAGAAACTGGATGATAAGTTTCTTGAAAGGAAGAGGATACAAGAATCTACAAAGGCTAAGATATCCAGATGTGAAATCACTGTGGGATAGTGTTCAAGAATTTATTAAGAGAGAGCTGGATAACTTTGTGCCTATGGATGCTGAAAGAGAAAAGAAGTTAGAAGATGTGATGAAAGAACAAGCTGAGAAAAGAAAGTTAAAAAGAAAGAAAGCTATTCAGGATGATCAATTGTCAAAAAGGCTTAAAATGATTAGATCAGATACAATTGATGAACTGAAGAATTATTTCAGAGTTGTTGATTTTGAAAACAAGAAAACAGAAGACTCTGGAAAGAAGTCTAAGATTATCTCATTCTCTGTGGTTGAATCAACTAAAGGAAATTATCTCATGTTTAACAGAGAGGATGAAAGCTTTACTGTGTTCAATATGTTATGGGATGTTCTGCATATGATAGATAGAGAAGATCTATACAATTTGTATTTACAAGTGCAGACTTACTATGAGAATATTGAAGCAACAGGAGTGGGATTAATCTTACTTGGAGATTTGATAACCATCTGGGAAACTGAAGAAACAAGTAATGATACTCTGTGGAATGATCAAGAAAATTGGGAGATAATAAGATGGAGATTCTTTGAGTCATCAGGGGTTCATTCACTTGAGATGGAAGATGGTACCATGATCCATATGTTAGCAGAAAGAAGATAACCTTTGATAAGAGATCTTATGCTCAGGATGTTGGATCATGGAATAGAGGTTGAGGATGAAACTGAAGTAGCATTCATGGTGATAAAGCTATTCATAAGATGGACTACTTCAGAAGAATGATATTGCATAAGTGCTGGTATGATTTGTATTGTGTAAATTATTTTGAATAAAAAGTACTTTTCTCAAAGTACTGCTAGACAAACAGTACTTTACCAAAGTACTGTTGTTGCATAAAACCAGTAAAAGTTTTTTGTAAAGTAAAATAAAAGTTTTTGAAGCTTAAGATGATATGAATAAAAGGATTTGAAGAGTAATACATGGTGTTAGTACTCGTACTACACAGCAAATGGTAATCAATTCACCATGACTAACAGACAAGAAAGAGTTTGACTCATCATGAGGGTATGGCTCTGATGTGATAATTAAATCCATTTTTAGTTGACAATTTACTAAAAATTGTATGGTGTTCAACTCACCATATCTGTAAAAGTGAAGAGTTGACTAGCCCACAAGAAAATGGCTTGTGGTAAAGGCTGTGGAAAATCCATTTATGGTAATTAGTTCACCATGGTTGAAATCAAAGAACTAACTAGTCCAAAAGCAAACGGCTATTGGTAAAGACTAATCAAATCCGTTGATAGCTGATGATTTGCTAAAAATCATATGGTTATCAATGTACCATGGTTGTTCTAACCTAAACATTGGCTACTCCAGAGTTAATAGCTTTGGTAAAGAGACATTAAAATCCATTAAAAATTCAATGATTCACCACTCACAGAAGTTTACACATCTAGAAGTGATGAGAATAGTATGAAACTTTTAAAGGATTTGATGTACACTTTGTCAAAATTTTGCTGAGTTGCTGTGAAGATATTATCTAAAGCTGATCAAGAGAACTTTGACATACAAGACAGAAAAGAGATAAAGATACAATCTTCCTTGATGATAAAGATATTGAAGATCAAAGAAAGCAAAGAAACTTGAAATCAAGCAAGTGGAGTTCAAGTTAGGGGAGGATTGTTGGGATATGAAGATCAAAGTACTGCTATGTCAAAGTACTACTCAATAGTCAACGTGCTGATCAAAGTCAAAGTACTGCTAGTTATTGAAGATTATTCAAAGTACTTCGAAGAACAAGGACTAATATGAAATATTGTTTAAGGATTATTATGTAATATTATATGAATGTTCTAGAATTAGTTAGGGATAGTTTACTTGTAGTTCAAGTAATTATTGTAAACCAACTTAAGGTTTTCCTTATGCCTATAAAAGGAGCCTTAGGATGGTATTAGAGATGTAAGTTTTAGAGTTTCACATTACGATTTCTAGAAAACGATTTTAGTGAAGTTAGGGATTGTTAGTGAATCTGTGTTTAGAGAAGCAGGTTCAAGAGTTGGTTTTAATATAATTCAAAGTTCTTCTTAGCTTTGTGTTAGTAGATTCCGCATACTTTACAAAGTAATATCAATGTTTCAATATTAATTATTTTGAGTTATTCAAGATTGTTAAAACCTTACAAGCTACAAAGTAGTTTGGTCAGAGTATATCGATCCAGCAGAACACATATCCTCTTAGATTTTATAATAAGTTCATTTCTTCTCATCTGAGTCTAGGATTCTTTTGCGCACAAATAATTAAAATTCGGAAACAACTCTTTCTTTTTCTTAACAACCATTATTGCATGATAATAATCAAACTTAATTTTGTTCATGAAAATCCCAATTCATATGTTTAAAATTTTCTCATGAATAGGAAAATCACACTTTCTTGCATTGTTAATACAATTAAAAACGTTTTTCTCATGCATGCACGATGCGCTCAAATCCTTCATCGGATCATGTAACTAATATGTTATTCGACATGGAAGGATGAGCAAGATCGAACTTAGGATATTTTGAAAACTGGCATACATATTGGTGGCGGTCCTCTATTGACTGACGGTCCCCAAAATGATAAAGGACAGTCCACCAAATTACGAGACCGTCCCTTTAATATTGTGTCGTGACTTCTTTTCTTACTTTCCTGTTCCTGCATGCTTAACCTGCCTATCTCTAGGTCTTATACACCTTCTTTATTTGCTTAAACATTATTTGAATTAGTAAAACTAAGCATGCATGCTTTACTATTCTTGCTCTCTTCCTCCTCCATCCATTGTCATGGCATAACCTTTCCTCTTCTCCATGTCATCCAACAAAATGTCATCCCCTAAAAAACTAAGAATGTTGGTAAAACCCATATGGAGGAAGAAAAAAAGCCTTGGAAATTTCATGAACAATTCAAACAACTCAAACAATCACCATGTTAACTTTAATCCCACATCACATCATGAGGCCTCATCCTCATCTTTCTCCTTCTTTGCTTCTCAACCACAAAATGAGCCTCCATCTACTCACACAGAGTACCTAAACCCGAGTCCTCAAGATAATTCATTACCACCTTCATGTCCACCTCAAATGCCAAATGTCAAATCCCTACACTCCATCAAGGCTCAAGAATTCTCTAACCTTGTTGACCTGAGTCTCCTCAACATCATCCTATCCCAAAAACATCACCCTCCAACAATGTCTCATCCCACTCTTGCCTAAATGGATACCCATGGGGGTTATTATGCTTGTTGCATTTACAATCACAACCACTTTTAAAAGATGAAGAATGATCTTGACTACATCATTTCCATTCTCTTGTCACCCGGGTTCCTACCATCCTTGCCCAAAAATTAATGTCCATCATATCCTCGCAAGTCTTAGAGAAGCATGCATGCTTACAAATAAAACCGGACTTAACATGGGATATCCTAGAATATTAGACTAGGATTATGAATGTAAACTCATGTGTAATAGTCATATGAATGACATTGTTATTTCTTAAAGAATGATCTAGTTTATGCATGAATTATTATATTCTCTTCCAGGATTGTTTCTGCCGGCGGTCCCCTATCAAAGTGGCAGTCCCGAATGTTTAAAGGACCGTTCACCTATTTAAGGGACCGTCCCCGGTACATGCATCCCTTTATCTTCTTCTCTTATATGCATGTTTTCCATATTTGTTTGCATGTTTCTTCTAACTTATTGCAGCAAAATTCCATCGATTGCTTCCCGGGTGTCCTCATCTAGGGGGAGCACTAAGCAAGGGTGAGTCATCATGATGTTGTCGACCTCTTTCTCTTCTACTATCGACGAAGACTTTTTGATTCTACAAAAAGGGGGAGAAGAAAATGAAACTCGTTTTACAAACTCATTAATGCCTAGTTTTATCTAAAATGTGTTTATATTTTGTAATCATAAAAAAGGGGGAGATTGTTAATACAAATAATGTCAAAAATGTCATTTGCATTATTCGGTCTCTACTAGTTTTGATAATCACAAAATATAAATACACGTTACGTAAAACTATGACTAATAAGATTTTGATCGAGAAAACTCGTTTTCGACCTCAACATCACTTAAGGTATGTATAAACACCTACAAACTTGTGTTTGTGATCAAAAGATTTATTTTCCATCAAAACATTACATTTTCATGTCACAAAAATTTTTTACAAAAGTATTTTTGTATAGTTTCAAAAAAAAATGTTTTATTAAGAAAATATTTTCAAATTTCAAATGCGTAACAGCCACTTTTCCCACTCAAAACCGACAATAATTTTGACCATATAAGTTTTCCACCATGTCAAGACAAAAAGAGGAGTGTCTATCGGGACGGTCCTTTAAAGTGGTCGGCGGTCCCTTAGTGACCGTCCGTCTCTTTCCTGGCGTCTATAAATTCAGAACTATTCTCTTTCAGAAATGTTACCGCTTATGCAATGAAACTTTCTGTATTCCCAAATTCATTCCAAATTATCTTCTTTGATCACATTAGCGGGTTCTTAGTTGTTTACAAGTTATCACACTCATCATTCCTCTAAAGTGCAAGAGAAGAACACTCGTGGTAGTCAAGAAACGAAGTGTTGAAGAAAAGTCGTTCTCATCTCACACCGTTGTTGCGGATCTCTTCTAAACCACCATCCTTATTCATTGATTCTTGTATGTAATTGGACTTGAATGCAATTCTTGTATTATGTGTTGTATTGTATCTTGCCATCGTGTTGGTACGAGGTGTGAAGCCATGTGGGTTTTGATAGATTGGTTCTAGCTAGGATTAGGACTCGACATTCCGCTTAGTGTCGTTAAACTTGGTGTAAGCTTGTGTATTTTTGTTCTGCCATAATGGAGCGTATTGATATAGTGTTTGTGAAACTCTCGAGTGTGAGACTCGAGGAGTGGAGTAGGGGCAAAGAGAGAGCTTCGTGGTCAAACCACTATAAATCTCCGTGTCCCGGTTTGATTGTTTCTTTCCTCATCTTTACTTGCTAACTTATTACTTTTTCTATTTATTGTTGAGTTGATTTCACATAAATATAATCGAATCATTTTCATAAACACAACTTGTAAAAGTAAATTTTCTGAAACGTAATAAAACAGTGAAACTATTCAACCCCCCCTCCCCTTCTAGTTTCTACAGACACTATGTGTTCTTCTCTTGACTAGTAGAGGAATGTAGGTGATCTTTGGTTGGATGAAAGAATCCCTCTTTAAACAAAAGAAAACTAACTAATGATCTAAGAAATGTAAGTGAGAAAGAAGGATGGAATGCAGAAAGTTTTGTATGAAAAACGATGAGTAAAATCAGGGAAGTGAGGTGGTATTTATAGGAAATGAAAATCTTACCGTTATGGGTACAAGGTACCAATAAATTTAGTGGTAACGTGGTACCGTCCCAGAAAAAAACTCTCCTCTTTTTTTTTAGTGGTGAAGGTTTATTTGGGGAAGTTTTGAGCTAATTTGGGGGGGGGGGGGGGGAATAGCTGTTAAGTTTTTTGAATTTATTTTTCCAAATAAAATATTTCTTTAAAATTCAAAAATAATTTGTAAAATATATTTTTGAAAAGAATGTTTTGTCACCTCAAAAATGTGAAGTTTAAAACACAAATTCACTTCTTTGATCATTTGTCAAGTAGTCAATTTGTTTGTTCATACCTAGAGTGATTTGCGTAGAAATCGGATATTTCGATTAAAAACTTGTTTACGTTAATTTTGACGTAAAATGTTTTCACATTTTGTTATCATCAAAATGTAGAGATATCGAAAGATAGAAATAACATTTTTAGACATTATTTGCATTAACAGAGAGCACGTTCTTGATCATGATTAGCTTCATTTTATGCACACTTGCCACCATTAGGATTCATTTCTGGAGTATTCAGGCATAACATTGCTACCATTTTGTTCCCCCAAAGACTTATCAATAATAGATTTAGGTAGCTCAGACTGGAGCTTTTCTTGGCCAAAGGATTCTATGACACCACAATATCATAATCGGATACCTTAGCGACTGTGTTAGTGTCATAGGAAGGTCTGCAATCAGCATCGGTATTTAAAGTTGCCTCCTAAATATCTGCCATGGGTATTGATGCATGGGAATTGCACCAGGCTTTACCTCTCAAGGGATCTCGAGAAGCTTACAACCCCCACCAGGCAGTGTACCTGATCGTTGTAGTATAGTATAGTGACAAGTACCGGGGGATTGATCGTTCAACTCAGGAATAGTGTCGCTAGGATTAGAAAGCCTAAAAATTAAGTCTAGAGGTGAGGGATGATTCTATTTTGTATTTTTATATTTTTATAAAAGCAATTAAAATCTCGGGTTTTGGAAGAGTGGGCGGAATTAGTTGCTAGTCAACTAACCCAATAACTAAAGATGCAATTAAAATAAAATAACAAAAATGTAAATAAAACTAATTACTAATGTGGTGTGAACAATAAATGGGAAAATTGTGTTTACTTAGATTTCATTACTCCCTAGATATCTTTTACAGGTTGATAGTTTGTTACAATTGTGTGGATAACGGGTTATATTCCTTAATACCATTCGCGGGGTGGCGTACGTACTTCCCCACCTCTATAAGCTCCTACTTCACTCCTATGTCAAGCCTACAACAAGCTCCTAACATGGGATCATTAGAATTCGCTCATGCATTAAATACAACCATAAAAACCTAGTACGCATTGGTTCATGTTTCTTAGGACGTTCAAGCAAGTTACCCTATGGAAGTCTGCCAGTTTTCTTAAGCCTAACATCGAAATCATTCATCCGTAACAACTATAAACAAGCAATCAACCCATAATCAACATCTAGGTTTCACTACATCTAAGCAAACACACAAGAGATCTAGCCTAACATGTTAAAATCAAGACAAGCGTAAGATATATTCAAACAACACATAGACATATTGAATGAATTGAAAGGATACTTATCTTAATTGAACATGGAAGGTTTCAAAGGGTAAAAACCCTTGAAAGTAAAGTAAAAATCGTGCTAGGGTTTCTCCAAGTTATCCCTCAAATTGTCCTCTCTTAATGAATGAAAATTACAAAACTATATACAGATTTTCCAACGTGACGGCGTCAAGAAAAAAAATCTGACGCCGTCAACTCGCCGCCCATAGTAATATTGGATTGCCTAGATCCAGATCTGACGCCGTCAAGTGCAACTTTTCTCTGGTCCATCACGTGTAATGGGACCATGACGGCCTATGGTGACGCTGTCATGCCCCTAGTGTAAAAACTCTCTGGATCGTCACGGACTCTATCCACTTCACCTCTTGTTTTACTCTTGACGCCATCATGTAGAATTTGGTGACGCCGTCAGGTACTGTTCCCAGCAAGGAAAATTAAGACTTTGCCGTTTTCTTAACTTTTATGCTCCAAAAACGTCCAAAATGCTTCCTTTTCCAGAATTCACTCCAAAAGTACCTAAAATCACAAAAGGAACAATTTAGGGCAATATTTGATCAAATAAATTCAATTCCCGGCTTAAATGACCCCCTAAAAACGGATCATTTTTCGCCTCATCATATACCCTTACACTTGAGATTTGCTTGTCCACAAGCAAATGCGCTTTTATTCTAGTCAAAATACAAGTTAGGGGTCATTTAACGCTAATATAATAGTAGTTACAACAAATAATCGTTCCATTAAAGACCAAAGACAAGCACGGAGGTCATACACTAGCACCTCACAAATAGTGTTTAGATACTCACATCTCTCAGGTGTAATAAAGTATATATCACAATATGGAAATGGAAAACATCTCTCACTACCTGTCATAGCAAAATAGATTACCATAGGCTTGGGAAAGGATCAAACCTCCACCACATGGCGTAAGCACCTAGGATAAACAATCAAAGAGGTCTTTTAAAGGGTTATAACGTTAGGTGTAGGGATATGGAATACACGGTTTTGTTGGATATAGTGATAACGCTCAAAATTAACATGTTTTTAGGAGCGTTATTGTGGATTTTATGCATATATTTTGGTCACTTTTATGAACTTATGGTACTTAATGAAGTATTCTCTATTTTAGGTTCATGACAAAGAAAACCAAGAAAAAGACGTAAAAATGAACAAAAAGGAAGATTTATGAATGTACGAAAGAATTCCTGATAAATGAAAGTCTCTTGGAGTATATTCGAGAAGATAAAGTCATGAAGATTGTCACTCCAAGGACTCAAGAATAAAGCACAAGAAGGAAAACGAGAAATGAAATGAAGGAAAGAAGCTAAAACGAAGAAATAATGGAAGACTCGTTGTTCCCAACACACCTTCACCATTTTGGCCATATCTTGAGCATACGGACTCTGATTTAGGTGATTCAAGCATCCACGGAAAGCTAAGAGAAAGATCTACAACTTTGGTCTTTATCATTTCTGTCCAGGAGGATCCATCCGATCGGATGGAGCCCAACCGATTCGGTTAGAGCTAAATGTCTCATCCATCCGATCGGCATGGCCCCGTATCCGATCGGATGGACCAATCTGACCTCCCCAAGTTATTTTTACTGCTCAATTAGGTGCCATTATGCCCTAAGTCCGATCATATGTCCCTAATAACTCCATTTACTGCTACTTTATGACACTTAGTGCCCAAGAAACTTGCTTGGAGGCTAAGGTTGATTTCTACTACATATAGGAGTGCCTAGCCTTAGTTTTCGGTGTGCATTTCTATCCTCCACTCTAAAGGAAGATTTGTCACCACCTTACTGTGTGCAATTCTTTCATCCACCCTTAAGGACGAATTGTCACCACCTTATCTCACCCAGAAAACCACAAACCTCTGCCGTTCATGGAGGACGTATCACCAAATATTGGAGCGATTCTCTAGTTTGATTAGATGTTGTAGTTGATTGGAGGCTTGAAGACTTATGTTTGGTTAGAAGTTGTAGTTGAATGGAGGCTTGAAGGTTGCTATAATCTTTCACCTTTACCTATTGTAATTCACACTTTGGGTAAACCTTGTTACTTTTATATTTCATGATGCTTATGATTA
Organism: Artemisia argyi; assembly: GCA_030686995.1. Lineage (NCBI taxonomy): Eukaryota > Viridiplantae > Streptophyta > Magnoliopsida > Asterales > Asteraceae > Artemisia > Artemisia argyi. The sequence continues at coordinate 99,981,375 of CM060682.1, forward strand.
CTATGTTGGTTGAAGACTTATGTTTGGTTGAATACAATTTGGTTTTGTTTTGAATACTTGTTTGGATATTATGATGACTTGTGATAAATATATGTTTGGTTACAATTAATGTTCTTTGTGTGATGTTATCTTATTATTTTTCTTGTGGTTTGATCCGTGACAATCATAACCACCAACTTGTTACTTGCTTAAACAAACAAATGACACTTGAGTGCAACCAAGTCTCTTGGGACGACCTTGACTTACCACTCCTATACTACAATTGACTAGGGTATACTTGCCCGAATGTGTTCCTAGTTAACCGGTAATTCTTGTTTCTATAAATTTTAAAACATGGTTGCTAATTAGCACATCAAGTTTTTGGCGCCGTTGCCGGGGACTTGTGTTTGTATTCTTTTGTTAGTTTGTTTGTTGAATTGTTTGCTTGTTTAATCATAATTTCGGCAACGCCGCAACAGATTTTTGGCGCCGTTTTTGGGGTTTTGGTTTTTGTTCTTAGTTGTTTGATTGTTACTTGTGTTTTGATATGATTGTTATGGAGTAATCTGTGATATACTTGTGTGTATGATGTAATTGGTTATGGAGTATTCTTTTCATTAAAAAGGTGATGCATGAAAACATATCTATTTTATGAGTTTGTTGAAGTAACATCTAATCTTGCTTAATTTGTTGGTAAAAGCGATCTTTGGAAAAATAGGTCCGAAAGGAGTTTCAACTTGTTTTATTTCCAAAACATTAGTGCACGAATTAGTATGGAATATGATGCTTGACACCCATCTTATTTACTTGTTAAAATGGATTTGAGAAGATTTCATCACGAGAAAGGGCCGAAAGGATTCGTAGGAATTCTTAAGAAAAGAATTGATTTTCAAAACAACAATGTGTTAATTGAATTGTCATCCTAATTAGATAAGGCCAAAAGGAGTCAATTAGGTGATTGTATTCTTAGTAGTGGTTAAACATGATATACATCATTGATTGAATAACTACTCATTTTTAGTTGTGCATCATAACAAGTTTACACCAAACTTAATAAGAATACTCCACATAATTGATCAAGGAATTACATACAAGTATATGTTTTAAGTGTTCTTGAAAGTATTTTCGAAAAAAAAAAACAAAAAAAAAAAAAACAAAAAAGAAAAAAAAAACCACCAAAATGACCAGTTTGAGTTTTATAAGTTATGTGATCTCTTGCATATTTTTGTGTTTCTTTTAGTTCGTGTTATTTTAGTGATTTGGAATAAGACTATCTTGTTTTAGATCATCTTGTTTTCATTTGTGTTACGTGACTAATTGTGTTTGTTTGCGTCTATGTGATTTTCATTTTATGTGATTGTGCTTTTATTTGTTTATGCTTTTTGTGTCGTTTTATGTTTTTGTGTTTTACTAGTATATATGTGTTTATGTGTTTTGCTTGTGTTTATTTTCGTGTTCGTTACTTTTTGCGTTCTTGTTTTATTTTATCAATAAAAAGTTTTTAGTAAAAATTGTTTTCAAAAAAAAATGGATATTGATCCAACCGAACGGATGGATGAACATCCGAACGGTTGGAGCTCTCGAAAAAATATTTTTCATTCCATCCGAATTGGTTGGACCCCTTGACCAATCGGTTGGTGCTCTCGTTAAAGTTTTTAAATTTTGTTAATTTTCAACCGATCGGATGGACCAATCGTAAAAAAAATTAATTTATCGTATTGTGTGTTTGTGTTTTTAATGTCTTTTTGTTTTAGCAAGAGTCTCATTTCTATAATTCTACTTAAACTCGCGTTTTGCTATTTTTAATTTTAGTACCTTGTAAATAAATAAGTACTTGTTTTTAAAATATAATGTTTTGAACTTTGTGGGTATGTTCACTGGAAACCCTCACGAGACTTCACTCGTCCACTCGGGCCACCGAGGTTTTAAAAGGCTTGTTGCATACGCTAAATGCAACCGTGATGCCTACGAAAGTGAGTTTTAGGATTTTACGCTTTTTTTTTTGTAGATTAGTTTGTTTTTGTAGATTTAATAAGCTCTTGGAGATTGGATTATTGGTGACATTGTACTTGGTGTGTTGATGTTTTGTTGGAAGCGAAATCGATTGATCTCACATGCTTAGCATCTTATCATTTGGAGTTCGATCGCGATTTCTTTGGCCTGGAAAGTTTCGTTTCTCTCAGACTTATTGATTTATTTTCCCTATTTTACATGCTTTGAAGTTTATTATTCACATTAAAGACAATGCTTAACTTAAGTGTGGGGGAAAGTAAAATAATGGAAAACGAAACTCATTTTTAACTTATAATTTTTGGGCTAGTAAAAAAATGTATGTATACTTGTTTGCCCTTATGATCTAGTTGTTTTCACGCTTTTAGGTTAATATATTAGAATAACTGGATCAATCCACTAGTGAAATATGTAATTTTGAAAAATTTGAGATGTGTCCCGATTAATATTGCAATCCACTTTTGGATCGATAACATTTGCTAGCGCATATTATAGCCCTTTCCACTAAATTGTGAGGATTTAAGCCTGTTTCATAGATAGCATACATCTTTTATGCTTGAATCTTTTGCTATGAGTGTGTCGGTGATTTAATTTATTCTAGAACTTGTACTTGTAAATCATTACCAGACCGCAGTAAGATCGCATTCATGTGATATAAGTGTATTCGTGTGATAAAGAGGCACCTTAGGAATAAAACCAAATGGCCATCCGTTTACAAAATAATTTTTGCTAACCACATCGGTTAGTTACCCTCGTATTTGGAACCCATTTGTTAGCGTTTATCTTTAACGCTAGATACCCCTAGTTTCACCCTCTGAGCCATCTCATTTCTTTTGTTACATCCAGAAAAATACAAAAAGATTTTACACTTTAAACCTTAGCCTAACCCCTTGTCAAAGTCTAAACGGTGGGTTGCTAGTTGCTTGGTATGTTGGATTGTTTTTTATGATTATTAGTTAGACACATTTTGTCGTTAGTGTATGCCATTCCGACAAGATGAAGGAGACGACTTTCGTATTTTGTATTTTTTATGGTATATGCTTATAAGAAGTGTGGGGGAGATGTGATAAAAAAAATAAGTCATCGAGAAAAAAAAAAGAGAAAGAAAAGGAAAATATATATGTGATGACTATTATAGCTAATGTGCTATATTATTATTGTGAAGATGAAGAAAGAAAGTTATGTGATATGTTGTTAGCCAATGTGCTATGAAGAATATTGTTATGGTGAATCGATGTATCGAAATGTGACCGAAGAAGAGATGATTGTAACTATAATCATTTTCGGGTTCGTGGATTGTTTGGTAACTAGCAACAATGGGTATTAGACTTGACTTTATTTTTATTTTAAAACCAATTTCATAAATTTTCCCATGTCTTATCCCTACCCTTACCAAATTACTTTATCTATCCGGATTTAGTAATGGCTTTGTGAGAATATCAAGTGCATGAATATTGTAGTGACCATCCGGTTTTTGAGTAATCAAGAATTCGCGCCAGCGACCTATTATGTTTTTGTATGAGATGTTTGAACATAAGCCTGGTATAAACCCTTTAGCCTATCATTACAACCCGAATAAAAGACCTCTTTAGATGTTTACACTTGGTGCTTACGCCTCGTCGGTGAAGTTTTGTTTCTTGTACATGCCTATGGTAATAAATGGATCATGACTGAGCTATGAGTGTGATTTCTCTTATATATACTCCACTACCTAAATTAATGAGTGATTGAGTGAATTATACTTCATTTCTTTTTCGTGAGGTGTTTAGAAATGTTAATCATGCAAGAAAATCTATGGGTATTGTCAAACATCTCGATTTTTCACCACTAAAGCTTAAAAATATTGAATCGTATCTAGTACTTGTACTTGATAGATTTGCATCATATTTTTCTAATCATTCTTGTGCACCATGTGAATTTATTTTCTTTAATTCTAGATTTGCCTAAGGGCAAACAAAGTTTAAGTGTGGGGGATTTGATAATGCTCAAAATTAACATGTTTTTAGGAGCGTTATTGTGGATTTTATGCATATATTTTGGTCACTTTTATGAACTTATGGTACTTAATGAAGTATATTCTCTATTTTAGGTTCATGACAAAGAAAACCAAGAAAAAGACGTAAAAATGAACAAAAACGAAGATTTATGAATGTACGGAAGAATTCCCGACAAATGAAAGTCTCTTGGAGTATATTTGAGAAGATAAAGTCATGAAGATTGTCACTCCAAGGACTCAAGAATAAAGCACAAGAAGGAAAATGAGAAGTGAAATGAAGGAAAGAAGCTAAAACGAAGAAATAATGGAAGACTCGTTGTTCCCGACACACCTTCACCATTTTCGCCATATCTTGAGCATACGGACTCCGATTTAGGTGATTCAAGCGGCCACAAAAAGCTAAGAGAAAGATATACAACTTTGATCTTTATCATTTCTGTCCAGGAGGATCCATCCGATCGGATGGAGCCTAACCGATTCGGTTAGAGCTAAATGTCTTATCCATCCGATCGGCATGGCCCCGTATCCGATTGGATGGACCAATCTGACCTCCCCAAGTTATTTTTAATGCTCAATTAAGGTGCCATTATGCCCCAAGTCCGATCATATGTCCCTAATAACTCCATTTACTGCTACTTTATAACACTTAGTGCCCAAGAAACTTGCTTGGAGGCTAAGGTTGATTTCTACTACATAAAGGAGTGCCTAGCCTTAGTTTTCGGTGTGCATTTCTATCCTCCACTATAAAGGAAGATTTGTCACCACCTTACTGTGTGCAATTCTTTCATCCACCCTTAAGGACGAATTGTCACCACCTTATCTCACCTAAAAGACCACAAACCTCTGCCGTTCATGGAGGACGTATCACCAAATATTGGAGCGATTCTCTAGTTTGGTTAGATGTTGTAGTTGATTGGAGGCTTGAAGACTTATGTTTGGTTAGAAGTTGTAGTTGAATGGAGGATTGAAGGTTGCTATAATCTTTCACCTTTACCTATTGTAATTCACACTTTGGGTAAACCTTGTTACTTTTATATTTCATGATGCTTATGATTACTATGTTGGTTGAAGACTTATGTTTGGTTGAATACAATTTGGTTTTGTTTTGAATACTTGTTTGGATATTATGATGACTTGTGGTAAACAGATGTTTGGTTACAATTAATGTTCTTTGTGTGATGTTATCTTATTATTTTTCTTGTGGTTTGATCCGTGACAATCATAACCACAAACTTGTTACTTGCTTAAACAATATGTACAAGATATGACTCGACTTAGCAACCATGTAATCAATTAGATAATTAACCAAGGGTTTAAACATGTAACAATAATGCACTAAAGATGAGTGCATACACGGAAGGCTAAGTTAGAAACGAATTGTTCCTTTAAGTAAGATGCTTAAAGTTAGAAACGAAAAGATAGGCTCGAAAGGGGTGTACTAGGGGTTTCGTGTACTAAAAATGAGTACAACGCTAAGGTGTAGGAAAAATTAATTGACTTAACTAGCCAAGTAATATGACTTAAATGGTCAAGTAATTATGATACGGGTTTAATACAAGGGTGATCCTAATGCCTCTTATCATGTAGTAAATCCTACTACTCGAATGTAGTCTCACTAGCGGTCTCGGGATGCATCACTAACGCAAGTTCTTGAATCTAAATGCTACCGGTACACTCATAAGCACTAATAGTAAATGCTTTTCCTATCAAATCTAAAGGCGAACCTCACATATTTGGGTGGAAAATTTTTCTGAATGGTACGGTTTTGTGATAGTCATACAACTCCTATCCATGAGACGCTTGCTAAGGCTAAAGTTTCACTCCTAAATGTTGTAAAAAAAAATTAAATTTGGCACTAAAATTACACTAACAAGTATTTCTCATAGTTTTATTACACACCTACCATCAAACAAACAAACTCAAGTGCAAGTGTATCCTATAAGGTATTATCATTTACCCTCCCCTTACACTTAGGATGAACATTGTCCCCAATGTTCAATTCAAGAATGTAAAAGTAAAATAGGTAAAAGAATGAAATCAAATACTCCCCTGATTCGTTCGGTGTGGATAGTGCGGTAACAAGGTTAGATCTTCCTCCAAGAAAATGAACAATCAAAGCTTCCCTTCCAGAATATAAATCATCTTCTTGTCATACATAACCTGTTAATCCTGAGAAAACAAACAAGGCAACCTCGCATAAAATCGGCGGCAATCTATATATACTAATAAATCCTAGAAAACAATGTAAGATATAATGCTTGTGGAATGAATGTTTGCAGATTTCCTGGAGTTTATAAAACTAAAGATTTAACAAAAACTTTAAGACTCCGTTAGAAAAACAAAACTAGCAAAATTTCCATAATTTTACACATGACGCCGTCAGGAATTAATTCCTGACGCCGTCAGAAGTGATCTGCAGAAATTTTTACGTTAAGTTTCCGGAAAATTTCTGGAAAACTTATGTCCTACTTCCTGGAAAATCCTGCAAAACATCATTATGACTCGATACAAGCATTTGACTCTAACAAATATGAATATACATGTCCATTTAATATTGTGGGAAATCATGATCGATTTTGTTTCTTAAAAACATATTTGGGGTTTTCCCCTTACACTTATCTTTTGCAAAATACCTTTGGATGAAGTTAAGACGAAGTCAAACAACAAAATAAAGTACTTTCACCATTTTATTTTTGAAACATGATCTACCAACAATAAAAATAAAGCATGCATACGGAAAAAAATAACAATCAAACAAATAAAAATCACACAAAGCATGGGTTGCCTCCCAATAAGCGTTTTTCTTTATTGACGAGTCTTGTAGCTAGACTCAAGGTCATGGGCAATTACGTTACCTCATCGTTGGTTTCACTCTCTAGGTCATCTCCTATATTAGTTTTGTACTCTGGACCTAGCTGCAAGCATTCTTTGTAGAAACCAAGTATTCTATTCAGAACATATTCTACTCCCCTACGTCTATCCTCATCATTCCTACAATAAACCGCTTGTTTGTGTTCCTTTTCTATGTCTGATAGGAGGCTGTATTGTTCAATCTTATAGGGCATTTGGTAGGCAATCTCATCATTCTCTTCTTTAAATCTAACTATCCCTAGAGTCGGATCATAACTCATTTTAGAGGCCTCAACGAACGGTTTTCCGAACACTACTTGACTTAGGCAATCATCTATCACCGGACGAGTATCCTCCACTGTCACAAATACTGTCTCATAAGTGAAGTTTCCTACAATTACATGCAATCCTTTCACTCTTCCAACAAAATTACTTATCAAAATCTTGTTGGGCATCATCCTATAACCAAGTTGCTTCCTCATTACCCAATTATAATAAGTCCTAGTCATGATGTTTATAGGAGACCTAGGATCGATATAAGCTTTCCATACATGCATATGCCCAATGTTGCATGGTATGTTGATGTAAGTGGGATCACCAACTTTAATAAGGGGTGAACCAAGGATATATGGTGTCTCGGGATCATCGAATAAATCCTTGTGATATTCCCGTTCTTCCTTGGTGGGCAACTTATCAGAGTACTCTTCTACGTTTTCTACTTCCTCTAAATTTTCTCCCTTATTAACCTCAACTTCCTTAATTTCATCCCTAGTCTCGGTTTCTATTCCAACTTCATCCTTATCACTTTCTTCTATACCCTTATCTTTTAGCTTAATAGTGACAACATTGACAAAGTGGACGTGTTTGGATGACGAGGGGTCCTTAATTTGGATTCCGCTATTGGTGTCCCTAGTGTCCTTCCTAGGTGTAGTTAGCACTTGGTTGTTGAGGGCTTTCAACAAGTTGTCAATCTTATTGGTCATCTCCATTTGTTGTTGATTGAATTCGGTTTCAAACTTAGCTATGCGAGCTTCTTGAGATGCCATAAACTTGGACATCAATCCTTCAAGATTATTGGTACTACCATAGTTATTAGAAGGATTGTTGTTGAAAGTGCAGTTGGAGGGTGGACCGTTTGGTTGGTAACGATTAGGCGGATTGGAAGAATTGTTTTGGTTTTTTTTCCACCTAAGGTTCGGGTGATTTTTCCAAGAAGGGTTGTAGGAATAACCGTAAGGGTTTGGATCGGGTTTGAAAGTGTACCACTTATCTCCCGCTTCGTCGGTACGCGAAGATGCGTAGTCCGTAAAAGCTGTTCCGGGGAGTTCCACGCAATCACGAGTGTCATGGGGACCACTACATAATTCACATGAAGAAGTGATTTTGTTCACTTGGCTTGAAGGCTTAGGAGCTTCGTAAGATTTCATGAGAAACTTGACTTGGTCCTCAAGTTCCATGATCCTACGATCGGGAGTGCTAGAATTGTTCGAAGGCAAAGATATTGCCTTGACCGTTTTGTTCAAATCACGGGGATCATTCCAACTTTCGTTGTCATAGAGAGCAAGATCTTCTATGAGTTCCCATGATTCTTTCGTACTTAGATCACATAGCTTACCACCGGCCGATTGGTCAATGGTCCGCCTTATGGAGAGATCGATATGGTCATAGAAGATTTGGACTTGGAGCCAAAGATCTATGCCATGATGAGGGACTTTTTGGAGTAAGTCCTTGAAACGAGTCCATGCTGCATATAGAGTTTCACCATGACGTTGTTGGAACATCAGGATATCATTTCTAAGCTTGGTAGTTCTCCCCAGTGGGAAACATTGAGCAAGGAAACGAGTGGTGAGATCATCCCATGAGGTGGTGGATCCCGCGGGTAAATGTTCAAGCCATTGACTAGCTTGATCACGTAGAGAGAATTGGAATAGGCGTAATCGGGTCGACTCTCTAGTTGTAACATCAAGGTCTATAGAATCTACGATTTTAAGGAAGTCCTTGAGATGTTGGTTAGGATCTTCGGAACGAAGTCCATGGAATGCACATCCGCTTTGCACCAACCGGATGGTGTCGGATCGCAAGGGGGACACATTGGCTCCTTGAGTGAGCTCAATAGTGTTTCGATAGCCTTAGTGTCTAGGACGAGAATACTCTCCTAGGGTTCGGGGCCTAAGAGGTTGGTTTGCCAGTGGTGGGTTGATGGGTTCAAAGATGTTACCACCTTCCATGATGTCGGATGGTAAAGATTACAAACAAAGACACGAAGAAATGGATAGACTAAAGAAAACCTAAAAATAAAATAAAATCTTACTAGAAAGGAATCTAGCAAGTAGACCTAATAAAAAGAAATCCTAACCTTGACAATAACTATTCCCCGGGCTGCGGCGCCAAAAACTTGATGCGTGGGAATTGCACCAGGCATTACCTCTCAAGGGATCTCGAGAAACTTACAACCCCCACCAGGCAGTGTACCTGATCGTTGTAGTATAGTATAGTGACAAATACCGGGGGATTGATCGTTCAACTCAGGAATAGTGTAGCAAGGATTAGAAAGCCTAAAAATTAAGTCTAGAGGTGAGGGATGATTCTTTTTTTGTATTTTTATATTTTTATAAAAGCAATTAAAATCTCTGGGTTTTGGAAGAGTGGGCGGAATTAGTTGCTAGTCAACTAACCCAATAACTAAAGATGCAATTAAAATAAAATAACAAAAATGTAAATAAAACTAATTACTAATGTGGTGTGAACAATAAATGGGAAAATTGTGTTTACATAGATTTCATTACTCCCTAGATATCTTTTACAGGTTGATAGTTTGTTACAATTGCGTGGATGACGGGTTATATTCCTTTATACCATTCGCGGGGTGGCGTACGTACTTCCCCAACTCTATAAGCTCCTACTACACTCCTATGTCGAGCCTGCAAGAAGCTCCTAACATGGGATCATTAGAATTCGCTCATGCATTAAATACAACCATAAAAACCTATTACACATTGGTTCATGTTTCTTAAGACGTTCAAGCAAGTTACCCTATGGAAGTCTGCCAGTTTTCTTAAGCCTAACATCGAAATCATTCATCCGTAATAACTATAAACAAGCAATCAACCCATAATCAACATCTAGGTTTCACTACATCTAAGCAAACACACAAGAGATCTAGCCTAACATGTTAAAATCAAGACAAGCGTAAGATATATTCAAACAACACATAGACATATTGAATGAATTGAAAGGATACTTATCTTAATTAAACATGAAAGGTTTCAAAGGGTAAAAACCCTAGGAGTAAAGTAAAAATCGTGCTAGGGTTTCTCCAAGTTATCCCTCTAATTGTCCTCTCTTAATGAATGAAAATTACAAAACTATATATAGATTTTCCAACGTGACGGCGTCAAGAAGAAAAATCTGACGCCGTCAACTGCAACTTTTCTCTGGGCCGCCACGTGTAATGGGACCATGACGGCCTATGGTGACGCCGTCATGCCCCTAGTGTGAAAACTCTCTGGATCATCACGGACTCTATCCACTTCACCTCTTGTTTTACTCTTGACGCCGTCATGTAGAATTTAGTGACGCCGTCAGGTACTGTTCCCAGCAAGGAAAATTAAGACTTTTCCGTTTTCTTAACTTTTATGCTCCAAAAACGTCCAATATGCTTCCTTTTCCAGAATTCACTCCGAAAGTACCTAAAATCATAAAAGGAACGATTTAGGGCAATATTTGATCAAATAAATTCAATTCCGGGCTTAAATGATCCCCTAAAAATGGATCATTTTTTGCCTCATCAGGTATGCTAGTAGATAGTAGGTTTTGTTCATTCTCTGAGTCATCCGTATAAGACATTTCTAAGAAATCATATTCTACTTTTTCCATAGTCTCTACATTTTTCCTAGTTTCTACATCGTTCTCAACTAACATCTTCTTAACCTTAAAATATGCTAGAATGAATGGTTCAAGAAGTTGAGACATTTGTGATGTGTGAATGAAACTTGATTATAGATCCTTCAAACTGATAACAGTGATTCGATTTGGGTCTTTCGAATGTTTTTTTTTTGGTGCAAAAGGTGAATTATATTAACTTCCCAAACTTATGTACATCATAAGAATATCATAGCAAAGATTTAGGACATCCCCTAAATCTGATACAACACAATTACAATACACCACTATCTGATATCTTATAGAACTTACAGATATCTAACAAAGCTAGAAAAACAGAAAAGAGTACTAATGAGAATGACTGCTCTGTCTTCACCAATACCTGCTCTGAATTCACCTTTTATTATGCACTTCACCATCTAGCTAAATTTCCAGCTCACCTTCCCACCAAAATCACTCAACCAACATCTACAGTGAAAGAAGTGGGGAAGGTGGCTGGCTTCACTAGGTACCCATAACCCTTCTAGTCAAGAGCTCTTCCAAGAAACTTACATTTCCATCTTTTAAGAATAGCTTCAGCATCTTAGAAACACATACCTTGAGGGAAGCCCATCCATTTCCTCCTATGATGATGTATTGGGTGGACCAAGAAGGTTTATCTTTCACACCTCTCTATTACACCCATCATACACCATCCACCCAAGCCACCTACCCTTCACAGTGGACAACCCTTAATTATGGTACATCTTATTAAGTTAGACCACCTTTATTAACCATATGCACACCAATCCCCCCCCCCCCCCAAGGCCAAACATGCTGCATATGGGTCTTAAAAAGGTACAGTTACACCAATTAGACTCCAAGGTACAAGGTATTGTTCCACTGTAGTGGCTCGCAAGAACTGTTCCATTGAGATAAGCCTTGATCGAAACACTCCTTTTAAGGAAAACTGCATACCATCATCATTGCATTGGCTTGCAATTACTATTTCATTGAGATAAATGTCACACCCCCAAAATCCTTGTTTTAGCAGCGGAATGGAATACCTGGGGGTGACTGCCATAGCATCACAGTTACAGTTATATTGAACGACCTAAAGTGTCGTTTTGAAAATACATCGTTTGATCATTAGAACCTTCAGAGTTTACAAAAATAGGTCCCAAAAGGTGTTGCAAATTTAGGTGAAATAAGTCCAACAAGATCAAACGTTTCATAAGTGCAGAAAATATATATAAAGTGAGACGCGTCGACTCCTCGACTCCAGGTAGGTCCAAATGCATGCCACATGAGCTACCTTAATTACCTGAAAATACATTGCTAAAATGGTCAACAATAATGTTGGTGAGATCCATAGGTTTATAAAATGAAATGTTGTGCGGTAACCTCAAGTATAAAGTGCATGACAAAATGTCACATAATTAATAAAATTGTACATTGGCTCTTAAGCTCATGACCCCGAAGTTAGACTGATGAAGTATATGCCCCTCCAGAGTGTCCTACCAAACACTCTAATATGACAGACATGAGATGCATCAGTTTGACTGTTGGTATAACTACCATGGATGGAGGTGTCACCCTCAATAGATCTATCCACTCACTCTCGCTTACACATAATTAGCGGTCCATGACAAATAAATAGGGGACTTTAACAAGGCAGCTAGGTAACTTAAGCAATGTACATATGATTTGATACTTAGGCCCGTATAAAAATGATGATGCAATGTATTCTCCCCCGTGGGATTTGAAATCAAAATATTGAATTGAAAACGGGGCTATGAAAACTCACCTGATATGAAGGTACAATGATGGTGAAATGATCAGGACAACAAGGCGCGAACACTAGCCACAACCGAATATGAATGATAGGTTGTAATGTAAGCAATGAAATGATGCTACACATGCAATTACGTATGTTATCGATACCACTCGTGAAATTTGCAAATAACGTTTATCGTCCAAAAATATATTTTTGACGTCTCGTTAAGTTAATAAACACTTTTTATGTAAGTATGTTGAAACGGTACTCCACGATCCTCGTTTGGTATTTTATTGGTAAATATAGTGTTTTCGTCGTAGTTTAGTATTTTTTTCATAACTTTGAAAATATGACCAAATGGCCCCGCAAAACTAGTCGCGAAATGGTGAATATTTAGAGATATGAAAGAAACTCAGTGTTTCTAGGAATTTTGTAAAATTATCTAAGAAGTCTTAGAATTGAATTTTGTCCATACGGGTTTTGATTATAAAGAAAAATAGCCGTGAAGTAGGGTGTTTGGGCTGTTTCTGCAGTTTATGGTCAGTTTTCGGTAGATTTTGAAAGACTATAAGTTATTCGTTGTTAATACGTTTGACAAACGGTTGGATGTTTTAAAAACTAGGCTGGGTGAACTAACTTTTTCTCAATGATATAAATTTTCCAGAAGTGGGTTTATCAATGAGAAAAGTGGTGCCGAACATGGTCACTTGACGAAATGGTTAATACTTGAAAATTTTAGGTGTTGTGCTGAAGGAAAAATATAGTGTACGTCGAGTTTTAAAAGCTTGTATCTCGGTCGTTATAAGTCCGTTTCTTATGTTCTTTATATCCACGGCTTCGTATTAATATATACTAACATATTTTCAGTAGGTCGGCTCCTATAGATTACTTCTAACGCCTCGTTTTGTCTGTTGAAATTCGTGCAACAGCACGTGAATTTTCAGAAAATAGTTTTCGTCATTAAACTTTGAAAAATCATATCTCCTTCGTTAAAAGCTCGTTTTTATCCGTTCTTTCTCCCATAGCTTCGTTTTTGAAATTATTTTCTGAATCTTTGGTCCAAAATTATCCATTAACCCATGATCTTACCAGATTTTACAAAAATGGACAGCAACTTATATATAGTTTGAAAATCAACTTTTCTAGTTCAAAGCTTGTTCAAAACTTAACCAAACTACTTCCAATCAACTCCACAAGTACTCAATCCTACCATACACCTTCTTAGGGTGTCATGGATCCTAAACTTCACAAAACATTGTAGGATTTCAAGGGAATGATCATAGGTTTTATATATACTCATAAAAACCATAAACTTGTAAAGTGAATAACATATGTAACTTGCATGTTTAACCAATATATCTTGAAAATACATCATGAAATAGCTTGAAAGAGTAGAAAAATGATTAGTAACTTACTTGTGATGATTATTAAAAGATGGTGATGAAAACTTAATTAATCTTTGTGGTTTTTATTTCAAAACCCATACTAGATCACTACTAGGATTTGATAAATACTTGGATCTTGAAAAATGGTGGATTCCTCTTGTGTTCTTGTTCTTGGCCGATCCAAATGAAGAAGAGAGAAAGGAAGAGAAGTATTACATGTTAAATGTGTAGATATTTTTAGAAAGTCTTGGTCTTTGTTTAATTAGGTATCACATGGACTAGGATAGGAGGGGGCGGCTCATGGAAGAAAAAGGAAGAGTGTGTGGGCTAATTAAGGCTTGTGTCCCCAAACACATGTATTTGTTAGTTTAAATTATACATTGGGTGTTACCGGGTACCGAGTTAACAAAAAATAAATCGTGACCAGTTGAAATAAAATATGACAAAGTTGTAAAAATCATGAAATTATATTCCTGATGAGAATCGAGTGTTAAAATAATTATCGGGTTGAAATAACGCAAACCGACGCAGTTATAAGCTCCTAACGTAAAATGTAGCAGTTGACTTGAAAACACTGTGTAATTTAATAATATAATTTTTATATCATTATAATGAGTACGAAAATGTGTTAGGATCATTGTTGGGAGTATTGGGTATATGTTAGTAGTAAAAACTGAGTGGTAACGTTAATTACAAATTAAGCATACGTAAATTGAAATAATGTGTATCCGTGCATGATCTAATGTGTTGATGATGTTACTGATAATATGTAGACTACTCTAGTCTATAAGACGTGTCCTTACTGATGATGCATGAATTCGCAGCTAAACCTAACTGGTTATGCGAACTTGAATACCCGTAAACTAGGTTTACGAGAAGACGCATAAAGAATGTGAATAGTGTTTTCCTTCCGGAAATGAATAGTGTTTTGTGAATAGTGAAATTTTGAAACACTTCTCAGAATCTCAAACTAAATCAGAAAATGATGAATAGTAAAATGATGAATAGTGTTTGGTTAATAGTAATTGATGAATAGTAACTTTCCGAGATGAATAATGAATTTCGACGTTTGAAAAAGGACCTAAAATTACGAGTTGTGACAGTCTTCCTCTCTAAAAGGAACTTCATCCCGAAGTTCTGTTTGTGTTGGTCTTTGGAGTGTACTCGGTGAAAAGATGATGATATTTTAGTCGCATCCGGTCTTCCTGCTCCCAAGTGAACTCGGGATTTCTTTGGGAATATCGGCGAACTTTCACGATAGGAATTCGACTCTGTTTCATTGTCTGACCTCACGGTCCATGATTTCTATTGGTTCTCCTACAAGGTTTAAGTTTGTCATTGGGTTGGATTCCTTCCAATGGAATCATGAGTGACTCATTTGGAAGACATTTCTTGGGATTTGAAAATGTGAAACATGTTTGTGTAACCTACTGTTTTCGGACAAAGGCTCAAGTCTGAAGGCCACTGGCCTACCCTGTCTAATATATTGAATGGTCCGGTGTACCTCGGGTTTAACTTCCCGCATTTCTCTGAATGGTATCATGCCTTTCCTAGGCGGAACTTTCAACATGACCCTGCCACCAACTTGAAATTCTAAGGGTTTACAACTTATCGAACTTGTAACTGATGCTTGATTTGTAGGAAATTCTTGGTTATATCATGAATGTGTACTGGACTAGTGAGTTGGGCTTTTCCAATTTCGGTCCATCAATAGATGTTGGCACTTCAACTATCGAGTGCCTCTAATAGTGCAGTCTAGAGTCAATCACTCATGCTCTAAGCATATCTTCCTATGTTTGAATTGTTCTCTCGCTCTGACCATTGGTCTGAGGATGGTAGGCGAAGTTTATATCTTATTGGGTTCCAAAGGAAATCTTAAAATGATTGTTAGAAGTCTGAGGTGAATCAATAACCTTTATCAGAAATAATTGAAATGCGTACAATGAATCTTGTGACTAATTCTACAACGTTATGTCTTTCGAAAAGGGCGTTATTTGAAGAAGATAGAATGTGGGTAGCAGTTTTGGATTCCTTGTGTTTTGTTCTAACGGTTGCTACGACATGTGTCTTTCTTTGCCTATTGTGCTTGGTCTCCATTACTGAAGTTCATAATTGATTGATGGTGTCCTTACTAATTTCCTTCATCAAATATTCCAAGGTTCTTTATTATCAAATCACAAAACCCTAAATGCATAAGCGATGTAGTATGGTGATTGGTTTTCAAAATTTATCTCGCGATTGTGAGTTTTGGTAGTAATCTTTTTCTGAATAAACGAATTTAGAAAATGGAGCAAATGGTTTTCTAAGTAATATCTTTCTTGATGATTCAAAATTCAGCAGTTAGGAAATGTGAAACTGTTTTCAAACATGTTGTCAATAGGACTGTTTACCAAAGTTTGATGTTTATATATTTCTCATTGTACGATGGTTTTGCTAAATATTGACCAAAAAGAATCGCACTTGTCCAAATAGGTACTTCAAAATTATTTTCTACGAGGTATGTGATTTGTATAAACTCAAAAAAAAAATTTAAATCAACTTCGTTTAAAAGTGAACGAACTAACGAGGATAAAATGGTAGGATAAGTAATGTTCGCATAAATGCATAAATGTCTAATGTTTAGTTCCTGATGTTGGATAATGCCTATTGGTGGTATCAGGCAAAACTACAAGCCTAGGTATTCAAACTAACTTAAGTCCTGAAATGGTATATCGTTGAAATTGTCGTCATGTTGGCAAAATGAAGGTATCAATTGGTACTATGTCGATGAATGTCTGTTCTGTTTTCACATGTAGATGAGGAGATATGTTCGGGTCTGATCCCTTTCGCGGTATGAAAGTGAGGTTATCTAGAACTTCTAGAGAACACAATGCTCTCGGGGAACTTATATCGATATCCTTAATTCAACTCAATTATCCTTGGTGAAAACTCATTGCAGGGAAGTTTACATTTGGATGAGGCCATGTTTAATTGAAATGCTCTACAGTATTGGTTAGGAGGCTTGGTTTATTTCTATAGTGTTTCTTAGCGTACATTCACATTGTGTTCGATCCTGTAACTCAGTCTAGCTAGTACCTTTGAATGATAGAATCCTCCTTGTAAATGATATGGAAAGTCTTTCCTAGAGAAGTCAATGGAAAAATCCAACTTAATGGCTGCGTGAGTGACAGGTGGGGTAAGTATCCAGTGAGGGTTTGTCAAAAAGAGATGTTTATGAAATAGTTTGTTTGTCTACAAAGCTTTTAAATGAATATGGTTATTAACAATTCTTTGAAAATGTAATTATTTTCTTCATGGCATAATCCTTCCTGAATTATACATAGGTGATCAGGCTATGTATAATTGAGGACTAATGATGCGATGCTTGATTTATACAAAATAGCATTACTTTTCTCAAAAGTTTTAGATGGTGTTCAACGTATTGTTCTGAAAGATGGTATCCTAGATATTTCCTTCCAAAGTAACATGAAAGTCGTTTCGCATAAATATAGTGAATACTTGACGTAATGACGGAAAAATCAATTTATAGGGTAGCAATAAAGTAGCTTATTTTAAAAATTCTGTAGAACAATTTCCCTATATGGTAGTAAAATAGCTTGGAATAAAATTCGTTGAATGGTTTATTGGATACGTGGGTGAATCTTATGGAATGGTAATAGTCTACTAATCCACTATTTAAAGAATGTAAATAACTTAGTTCATAACAGGGTAGTGGTATATGATTATGAAGTGGTTGAGAATACGATAGTTATATTGAGAGCGTGAAGGATGAATGTGTCGTTAAGGCATCCACAGTAAACTGAAGATGATAGTCTATGTGTTAAAGGATATAGGGCAGAAATTGGTGCCAATGATGTGAAGTATTCGAGAATTTATACTAGGTAAAGTTCGCAGGTTCAAAAGCTTAATCCCTCTAGGCATAGCTAAGATGTATAAGGAATGGAAATTGTTGTACGGGTGGTCTGAGTCAACTGGATACCACATCGAATTATGTTTGATTTTCCATGAATGAAAGCTAAATGCCTTATGGTCAAGTGAAACTTCTCGATATCCTTTCATGAAAATGAGGTCTTGTCCTAATGTGACTATGCTGTATTGATCTCAAAAACCCTAAAATTCTCTCTCCCCTTGGGAGAAATCCGGCCGCCACTCTCCTCTTATTTTCTGGCCAAATCTAACTCTCAAACGTCCTCTCTATCCTGTTTCTAGGGTATGCAATACGTTCTTGGGATTAGATATCCTTCTTAGAGTGGCTGGCAGCTTTGGTTCTATATATTCAATCGGATTTCTCCTTATTTTATTGGTTGTTCCTTTATTGGCGATTCTGTAAATCCTAACTGATCATAATTCGTTGTCCTAGAAAGTCGATCATTGGTCATTTGATTCTTGGTTACTTTTGTGGATCCGACTACTACTTTAGGGTTTCGGATTTGATGCTTCTCTCATTTATTATCAAACCGCCATTAGGGTTTTTCAATCGATCTGATCATGGTATTACATAAGTCGGTTAAGATTTATTATATATAGATCGATCTCTTGTTTTCTAATCGCCTCTTGTTGCTGATTGATTATTATTTGAGGCTTGTTTTCTTGGTTCTATTATGAACGATCATAAACCCTTTAGGGTTTTACATTCTATCGTTTTTTGGTGCTACATGTTTGAACGAAACCCTAAGTTTTTAGGGTTTTGTTTATTATCCTGCTGGAAGTATACCCTTGTTAGGGTATTGTTTACCTGCTGGTACGATCATCTTGGGTTGTGTTATGAGTGTATTTGTAAGTGGGTTATGGGAGAGATGGATGTTGATTATGGTTGGGGCATCAATGGTTCCAATATCGATTTGTTTGGTCTGGTGTTTTGCTGCTCTTATTTAGGTATCACCTTTTCAGATCGTGTTGGGGTTATGCCTATACGTTAGGGTGTTTTCTTAACCCTATGATTATGGCGACATCTACTCGACTGCTGCTCCTACTGATGTGATTTGCTGCTGCTATGTTTGGAGTTTTGCGGATTATATGGTGGCTGAAATTTTGGGTTTCTTAACCCTATGATTACTGGTTGAGTTCTTGTATGCTATTGGAAGTTAAGTTGTGTGCCGTTGTGACTTGATCCTAGGTGTCTTCATGTGTTTTTCACTCAGATTGGTTTGAAGTTTGGTTCAAGTTATCTATGCTGGAAGTTATGTTTGACTCCACCCTGTTTAAGATTCAAATTTGGTTTGCTACGGATTGCACTCGTATTAGGTTATTAGATTATGCTTCTTGCATAATACTAATAGAAGCTGCAAATGGATTTGACCTGGGTTGTGTTTATGATGGAAGTTAAGTTTGTGGGGACTCTTGTTCAAAACCCCATTCACACGATGCCATGCACTTTGGGCACATATGTTTCTATCTTACTGATGTTATGGCGATTGTGTCGGATTTGTTTGCGGTTTTCCTACTACAAACAGATTTTATGTTGAAGATCGCTTGGATTTTTCTACGTGGAATCTTCATGGATGTTAAGGTGGACCGCCAGAGTGATATAGAAGGCTCAAGTGGTTTTCTTGAGTAGTATTGTAAATTTTTATGTACTTATGTCATTATTGGTAGGTTCATTTTATTGTAAGTTATAGGAATGGTGTGTCATTCTTATATTCGAGTCTGTAAGTGTCCTAAGGGACTGAGGTGAGGGATTCACTCTCATCCGTTGTACTTCAATGTTTTTTTGGATAATATATTTTACCGGGGTGAATTAACCCTTTTACCCAAAAAAAAGCTGTATTGATCTCCAAAAAGATTTTGTTGAGTAATTGTACCTTGATCTTTTAATCCAACGAACTTATACTAACGTGAGGGTCTTATCATATGGAATGAGCGAAAAAGTTGTAAGTTGAAGCAGTGGTGTTAAGGCATGGTGTATCAATATTGGCAATCTCTGACAGAGGTGTTTCTTTCGCTTCTAAGGTCAAATAGTAAGTAGGTATAGTGGTTGCTTTCGAGATTTGTTCATGAGTTATGCGTGTTCCTTCTTGGAGATATGGTTTCTAAAATTTGTTAACAACATTTATTTGAGTGAAACATTGTGAAAATTTGATCATAAATGTATTTTGGAGTGACTTTATTTGAAGTTTGTAGTGAGTATAGTCATGTAAAAGATGTGATTACGAAATATTTTGTATTTTGATAAAAACAATACCTCATCTATGCCTTTGGAAAAAGAGAATTTAGGAAGATTGTTGCTTAAACAAGAATGATTTTTAATCCAACCATTGAGAATCAATAATTTGTCGTACTTCATAAGGTTTGCAAGAAATCTTTTTGTTGGTTCAAAAATTTAATTAGACTTTGACTTACTTGAGTTGTTATTATCTCCGAAACACAAAAACTAGGGCAGTCATTTTTATCTTGGTCAACATGACCATTTAATTGCAAAGACATCTTCGTCTTTATTAATCCTATTGTCTTACTTGCATCTTCCCAAAGTTGTAATTATATGTCAAAACTACTAATGTGACCATATTGGTCGGTGGAGTGTTGCTAGAGCGACAAATGATGTAATCATCGGCTTAGAATGTGGTGTAATCAAACTTGATAATGAAGGGAGAGTTATGATGAGTTCCATTGTGATGGTATAGTACCGTTCAAAGCATCTTGTTGGTTCATGGTGTCATGGAGGTATGAGTCGATCATATCTTAGATAGTATAGAGTCCTTGTGATAGATGCCACCCTTGGGCGATTTGTTGCAGTTCTTATTATGTTTGTGAGGCTTGTGATATTATTCAGAGTGTATCGTCCAAACACTCGTGTGTAATCTTAAATAATTAGAGGTCATCATCTAGCGATGAAGAGTTGTAGGTTGTCTACTAGTAGAGGCTAGTGAACTCTCACCAACCTCAATCCTGTAAGGTGGTGCAATGTGTGGTAGATGGTAATGGTATGTCAAAATAGTGGGTGCTTTTTAAGCGGGAAGTCATATATGGGTGTAGAGTCTTTGAGATGTGATGGTGTTGGTGGTGCTCTAGATAATGAGAATAAAATTGATGAAGATGAGATCCTAGTGGTGAGTTAGGAGATGATGGTGATAATAGTGAATGCAATACTACCCTCTTTCGCGCTATCTCACGACATCTAAGAGGTAAAACTGAAGTACGCACTATGGGACGACCAATAGTGTTATAAGTAGTTGATGGTGGTGGTAATACATGAGTAGTGAGTGCCCTACTAGTGAGGGAAAGAAAACATACTATCTTCCTTGCAATAAGCATCCTAATAGGTCCATTAAGATTAAATCTGAATATCCTATCAAACGGCACTCTATGTATGGGCTGAATGATAGGAAAACCCTGTTCCCATGACAAATCAATGGTGCTAATGGTGGTGTAAGTGCAACTGGTGGTGGTGTAGGTGTATTAATGGATGAAAAAGCATCCTTGATACCCGAGTCTGCTAAGATGATCACAGGGTGGTTGGGTGAAGACATGTCACTTGTGAACCAGGTCAAAATAATTATATATGAGTATATAAGTATAAATAACTCACATAGTGTGCATGAAACAACATGTGTAGTAAATATGCACTTATGATGAAATGATGAGATGCTATGACGATGTGGTTATAGTCTAGGGTCCAAGATACAACCTAGTTCGCAATAACCTTAGCTCTGATGCCAATCTATCACACCCTCAAAATACATGTTTTAACAGTGGAATGGAATACCTGGGGGTGACTGCCATAGCATCACAGTTACAGTTATATTGAACGACCTAAAGTGTCATTTTGAAAATACATCGTTTGATCATTAAATTCTTCAGAGTTTTCAAAAATAGGTCCCAAAAGGTATTGCAAATTTAGGTTAAATAAGTCCAACAAGATCAAACGTTTCATAAGTGCAGAAAATATATATAAAGTGAGATGCGTCGACTCCGCGACTCCAGGTAGGTCCAAATGCATGCCACATGAGATACCTTAATTACCTGAAAATACATTGCTAAAACGGTCAACAATAATGTTGGTGAGATCCATAGGTTTATAAAATGAAATGTTGTGCGGTAACCTCAAGTATAGAGTGCATGACAAAATGTCATATAATTAATAAAATTGTACATTGGCTCTTAAGCTCATGACCCCGAAGTTAGACCGATGAAGTATATGCCCCTCAAGAGTGTCCTTCCAAACACTCTAATATGACATACATGAGATGCATCCGTTTGACTGTTGGTATAACTACCACGGATGAAGGCGTCACCCTCAATAGATCTATCCACTCACTCTCGCTTACGCATAATTAACGGTCCATGATAAATAAATAAAGGACTTTAACAAGGCAGCTAAGTAACTTAAGCAATGTACATATGATTTGATACTTACGCCCGTATAAAAATGATGATGCAATGTATTCTCCCCCGTGGGATTCGAAATCAAAATATTGAATTGAAAACGGGGCTATGAAAACTCACCTGATATGATGGTACTAGCCGCAACCTAATATGAATGATAGGTTCTAATGTAAGCAATGAAATGATGCTACACATGCAATTACGTATGTTATCGATACCACTCATGAAATTTGCAAATAACGTTTATCGTCCAAAAATATATTTTTGACGTCTCGTTAAGTTAATAAACACTTTTCATGTAAGTATGTTGAAACGGTACTCCACGATCCTCGTTTGGTATTTTATTGGTAAATATAGTGTTTTCTTCGTAGTTTAGTATTTTTTCATAACTTTGAAAATATGACCAAATGGCCCCGCAAAACTAGTCGCGAAATGGTGAATATTAAGAGTTATGAAAGAAACTCAGTGGTTTTTGGAAGTTTGTAACATTATCTAAAAATTCTTAGAATTGAAGTTTGTCCATACGGGTTTTGATTATAAAAAAAAATAGCCGTAAAGTAGGGTGTTTGGGCTGTTTCTGCAGTTTCTGGGCAGTTTTCGGTAGATTTTGAAAGACTATAAGTTATTCGTTATTAATCCGTTTGACAAACGGTTTGATGTTTTGAAAACTAGGCTGGGCAAACTAACTTTTTTTCAATGATATAAATTTTCCAGAAATAGGTTTATTAATGAGAAAAGTGGTGCCGAACATGGTCACTTGACGAAATGATTAATACTTGAAAATTTTATGTGTCATGCTTAAGGAAAAATAGTGTACGTCGAGTTTTAAAAGCTTGTATCTCGGTCATTATAAGTCCGTTTCTTATGTTCTTTATATCCACGGCTTCGTATTAATATATACACATATTTTTAGTAGGTCGGCTCCTATAGGTTACTTCTAACGCCTCGTTTTGTCCGTTGAAATTCGTGCAACAGCACGTGAATTTTCAGAAAATAGTTTTCATCGTTAAACTTTGAAAAATCATATCTCCTTCGTTATAAGCCCGTTTTTATCCGTTCTTTCGCCCATAGCTTCGTTTTTGAAAGTATTTTCTGAATCTTTGGTCCAAAATTACCCATTAACCCCTGATCTTTCCAGATTTTATAAAAATGGACAGCAACTTATATATAGTTTGAAAATCAACTTTTCTAGTTCAAAGCTTGTTCAAAACTTAACCAAACTACTTCCAATCAACTCCACAAGTACTCAATCCTACCATACACCTTCTTAGGGTGTCATGGGTCCTAAACTTCACAAAATATTGTAGGATTTCAAGGGAATGGTCATAGGTTTTATATATACTCATAAAAACCATAAAACTTGTAAAGTGGTATAAATAACATATGTAACTTGCATGTTTAACCAATATATCTTGAAAATACATCAAGTAATAGTTTGAAAGAGTAGAAAAATGATTAATAACTTACTTGTGACGATTATTAAAAGATGGTGATGAAAACCTAATTAATCTTTGTAGTTTTTATTTCAAAACCCATACTAGATCACTACTAGGATTAGATAAATACTTGGATCTTGAATAATGGTGGATTCCTCTTGTGTTCTTGTTCTTGGCCGATCCAAATGAAGAAGAGAGAAAGGAAGAGAGCTTTTGCTAGTGGTTTGGTATAAAATGAGAAGTATTACATGTTAAATGTGTAGATGTTTTTAGAAAGTCTTGGTCTTTCTTTAATTAGGTATCACATGGACTAGGCTAGGAGGGGGGCGGCTCACGGAAGAAAAAGGAAGAGTGTGTGGGATAATTAAGGCTTGTGTCCCCAAGCACATGTATTTGTTTGTTTAAATTGTACATTGGGTGTTACCGGGTACCGAGTTAACTAAAAATAAATTGTGACGAGTTGAAATAAAATATGAAGAAGTTTTAAAAATCATGAAATTACATTCCTGATGAGAATCGGGTGTTAAAATAACTATAGGGTTGAAATAACGCAAACCGACGGAGTTATAAGCTCCTGACGTAAAATATAGCAGTTAACTTGAAAACATTGTGTAATTTAATAATATAATTTTTATATCATTATAATGAGTACGAAAATGTGTTAGGATCATAGTCGGGAGTATTGGGTATATGTTAGTAGTAAAAACTGAATGGTAACGTTAATTACAAATTAAGCATATGTAAATTGAAATAATGTGTATCCGTGCATGATCTAATGTGCTGATGATGTTATTGATGATATGTAGACTACTCTAGTCTATAAGACGTGTCCTTACTGATGATGCATGAATTCGCAGCTAAACCTAACTGGTTACGTGAATTTGAATACCCGTAAACTAGGTTTACGAGAAGACGCATGAAGAATGTGAATAGTGTTTTCCTTCCGGAAATGAATAGTGTTTTGTGAATAGTGAAATTTTGAAACACTTCTCAGAATCGCAAACTGACTCGGAAAACGATGAATAGTAAAATGATAAATAGTGATCGATGAATAGTAAATGATGAATAGTATCTTTCTAAGATGAATGATGAGATTTCGACATTTGAAAAAGGACCTGAAATTACAAGTTGTGACAATAAAGCTTGTTCCAAACACCTCTTTAAGTGACACTGCATACCACCAGCCTTACTTAACTTGCATAGTTACCACAGAATTTCCTCACTAGTTATATTCCATACCAGTTCTATTTCCCAGCCTTAGTTAACTGTTGCATTACTGATAATGTTCAGTTGTATATCCCATATCTTCTGTAATTTACTTGTAGCCTTTGACAATTTCACTTTAGACTCATAAGCCTCAACCTAACTGTGTCACATATCAGATTGTACACCTCTTCCTCATTTCTTTTTTCTTCACTATAAACTTTTATTTCTCTCTTGCCATACATAGTATACACTTGCAGCCAAACACAACCATCTCACAATACTGTCATTAGTTTTCCCATTAAAACTGTCTGCAAAAATATCCTTACAATATCATTCCATCCTAGCTAGTGACCATCCATTTGCAATTTATGTAAAATCTTGGCCCAAATCTTCTGTGAATAAGTGCAGGTAAAGAATAAGTGTTGATGAGAATCCATATATTTACAACATAATGGGTAGACCATTAGATCATATGAACCCCAATTCTAAATTTTGTCCTGTGTAGTAAGTCTGTTTTGAATTGCCAGCCAAAAGATGAATGAGTGTTTGGGAATTTTTTGAGAATGCCATACCAACTTGTTCCAATTAACATCCATATCTTCAGACTACATATCTTTATATGTTTGGTTCACTAAGAACTTCCATAGTTTACCATTCCTACTCTTCCACATCATAGTGTTTCTTTCAAAGGTTCCAAATTTGGTGGTACAAGTTGAGTAATCATAGGAAATTCAGTATACCACTCATCTAGCCAATTCCATATGCCATTAACCAAAATCTCAGCAATCCTCATATCTGTACTGAGTCTAGCATCATAAAGGTCTCTGTAAGTGATATGATTTATTAAAGAGCCTAAATGACTCCAATTATCAAACCATAAAGCTGTTTTCCATCCATCTCCTACGTTCATGACCATAAAATTTTGAACTTCATCACTCACTTTTAGAATATTTGTCCATCCCCAGCTATCTTACCTTCCTCACTAGCAGCCCAAATCTTTTTCCTTTAAGTTTGACAGTATTGATCCATTTGACCCATAAGGAATTTTTGTCAACAGCTACATGCAACAAGTGTTTTGCAATCATGGCCTTATTCTAAATGCTTAAATCTTTGAGATCCAGACCACCCTTGCACTTAGGCTTTCACACATTCTTCTAGCTCACTTTTGCTTAACCTTTAGATTCTTCACCTTGGTTCCATAGGAAATTCTTAAGAAGCTTGTTGATCTCTTTGATAGTAGTGTGAGGTAATAAGAAAACAGATGCCAGTATACATGAACTGACTCCAATACTGAGGTAACTAGTTGAAGTCTACCAGCATATGAAAGACACTTATTTTTCCAGTTGTTCACTTTACTTCCAACTCTATCAATGACACTTTTGCAATCTTTAATTCCCAATCTTTTAGTGATGAGAGGAACACCAAGATATCTAACAGGCAATTTCTCAACTTTGAAAGACATAATCTCCAAAATACTACTTTGCTCTTCTTCACTTAGGTTTCCAAAGATTATGGTGCTTTTATTATAATTAGGGATTAGACTAGAGTAAGAGACAAAATCCTTAGTACCTTCTTTCATCACTTTTACCGAGTTAATATCTCCATTACAAAATAATAATAAATCATCTGCAAAGAACAGATGAATTATCTTTAGACTTTTACACCCAAAGTGATATTTAAACACATTTGAGGTCTCCACTTTCTGATTCATTACAAGGGTTAAAATCTCCATGACCAAAGTGAAAAAGTAAGGAGACATTGGGTCTCCTTGTCTCAAACCCCTTCCCCCTTTAAAATAACCAAATCTTTCCCCATTCACACAGACTGAAAAGGAAGTTGTTGTCACACATTTCATTATCCAATTCACCATATTTTTATGAAATCCAAAGCCAACAACGATGTCTTCTAAGAATTGCCAATTAACTGTATCACAAGCTTTTTGGATATCCACCTTCAAGGAAATCCTTTTAAGCCCACCTTTTCTATCATACCCCTTCAAAAGCTCTTTAGAAAGTAGAATATTGTCTTGAATTTGCCTGTTGGGAATGAATGCACTCTGGTTTTGACTTACTAACTTTCCAATAGCTCCTTTCATTCTCTCACTGAGGATTTTACTAATGCACTTAAATAGGACATTACAACATGCTATAGGTCTGAAATCAGACACTTTAGCAGGTTTTTGGATTATAGGGACTAAAGTGATTAGTGTAGAGTTAATTTCATTCAGTATCTTTCCAATCTCAAAAAACTCCTTGACTTCAGAACACACATCTTTTCCCACCGCATCCCATGCTGTTTTAAAGAAGTGTGAAGTGAAACAATCAAGTCCAGGGGCCTTATTTGCATCAATCATGAACATGGCTTTCTTTATTTCATCATCACTAACCTCTCTAATCATTCCCATAGCCTCATTATCAGTTAATTTGGTTTTAATGAGAGAATCCATATTATTGATCTTGACTGTTGGGATACTAAGACCAAGTAACTTCAAAAAATGATAAACAAATTGATCAGCAACATATTTTCCTTCATATCGGTTTCCCATCTCATCATTAATGGCATCAATTCTGTTTTTATGTTGCCTACTTTTGAGAGCCTTGTGAAAGTAAGAATTATTCCTATCTTCCACACTCAACCACTTAACTTTGGCCTTTTGATACAATAATTTCTCCTCCTCTTTCATAGCTTCCATATATGTTGGGAACATACTTTTGTATTTTTGTCAAGTCTCGGTCATTACCTTTTGTAATAGGTTGCTTAGTTATTTATTTCATTATGTTTAAGTTACTAGGCTTAAGTATTATGTCCAATGGGCCTTGAAAGCCCACGTTTATGATGAATGAGGGAGGAAGGGAGTGTTGCCCTTATCCTCCCCTATATATACTAAGCTTATGTAAACTTTAATATTGTTGGTTATTTGATTACCTTAAAGAAACTCTTGTTCTTTCATTCTTCATAAGTCTTATAATCAACCATCTCTTATTCTCATCTCATTTCTTATACTTGTGTTTACATAATGGTGACCTAACAAGTGGTATCATTCGCCTAATAGAGATTGAAGTGCTTTTCTTGGTGTTAATGTGGGATTTAGGGTGTATTTCATCATTTTTTTTGCTTTTTTCTTTGTTTCTTACACTCAAATCTTGAAGCTTGGATAAGTTTTAAGGTTAATATAGTGTTTAGAAGCTTAGATTTTGCATAAAGTTTTGATTTTTTTTAAGGTTTTTTCTACTCATTCTACGCAAAATTTTCAATAGTTAGTGTTTTCTAAGTATTGGTAAAGTTATTTGATCAAAAGTACCTTATTTCTAAGCATTTTTCTTCAAAAATTTGAGTTTTTTCAACTTTCTGGTCATCCTACGCGTAAGATTTTCGCATAGTACAAAAACTGAGCTGTCAACAGTACTTTGTGGTCAGTCTACGCATAAGTTTGCCAAAAAATCCCATTCCTACGCATAACATTGGATTCTACGCATAAGTTCTACCCTACGCAGAAGTTAGATCCTACGCAGAAGTTGATTTCCTACGCCTAAGTTTCTACGCAGAAGTTACATCTTACGCATAAGATTATATATTACGCGTAAGTTTCTTCAGTCTACGCATAAGTTCTTTTCAGGGGTCTTCTCTTTCTGCTACAGTGACTCAGTACTTCCCTAGCTTGGATAAGTTAGTGGAATACTTCGACTTCGGATATCTTTCAAGCTTGGATAAGTTTGAAAGATTTCTTTGGTCTTTGAACCTTACGCATAAGACTCTTACGCATAAGCTTAAAACTTACGCATAAGGTAAATCTTACGCATAACTCAATAGTTTACGCATAAGATCACCTTTACGCGTAACTTTGAAGTCTACGCATAAGTTTAAGTTTTACTCGTAAGATTTCAACTTACCTCAGGGATTTTGAACTTAACCAAAGGAACGTGCATTTCAATCTTCTACAAAGATCCATTATGACACAAGTGTTCTAAGATGTCTCAACCACCACATTACTACTTCTCTAATCCTCAGCAACATCAACATCAGCAGTATCAGCAACAACAATACCATCAGCAACAATCATATCAACAACCTTCACAATCACACTTTCATCAACAACCGTTTAATCCACAACCACAATATCTCATGATGCAACAACATCAAATCATTCCTCAACAATAACCATATCAAATGTCACAACAAAACACTCAGTTTTCCTCCAAACAACCTCACTGGTTTGATAGAATGTGTGAAGTTATTACAACTCAACAAATCCAGACATGAGGCGGGATCACTTGAAACACCTCCAATGCTAACACCTGGGAACTATGTTCAATGGTCAAGTCGATTCTTACGATTTCTTGAACTAAAGAAACCTCATGGGAAATTCTTGACACAAGTGATACTTGAAGGACCATTTGAGTGGCCAACAAAATTTGACATTGGTGATCCAACTGCTGATCCTCCACATGCTCCTGCAGAGAGACCTCTTCCAGAATCTCAACTCACAGAAGAACAGAAATTACATCGTGAAGCTGATGAGTATGCAATGGCTTATATACTTCAAGGAATACCTAATCCAATTTATCGAAGTGTCGATGCTCAGAAAACAGCCAAAGCTATGTGGGAACATGTTCATCTCCTTATAGAAGGCACTCAATTGAACAAAGATGATATGGAATCCAAACTCTACATGGAATACACTGACATCACAATTGAACCAGGAGAGTCACTTGAATCCTACTATCATCGTTTCACTAATGTGGTAAATGATATGGAACGACACAAAATCACTGTACCAAGGATCGCAGTGAACTCCAAATTCGTTGGTAGTCTTGGTCCGGATTGGCATAAATATGTAACATTCGTTCGACAAACCAAAAATCTTCATGATGCACCATATGTATTGTTGTATGATTTTCTGAAACACCATGAACCTGAAGTGGAAAAAGATCGAGCTCTTCGAGGAGGATACTCACCATCACCAACACCAAATTCTTTGGCACTCGTAGCTCAATCTCCCTATGCTCCACCACCAATGTCAAATCATGCATATGTTCAAGAGCAAAACTACTACAGTTATCCACAATCTTCTACCTCGAACCAAATGGTCCCTTATGATTCATCTCCACAGAATACTTCTACTCAACTTGTTCCATTAAACAACAATGATGCAGTGTATTACTCCAACTCCAATGAAGATGACGATGATGACTTTAATACGTTGAATCAGGGACTTGCTCTTATTGCTCATGCTTTTAGCAAATTCTCCAACAAAACAAACAACCGTCAACGTTCATCTTCTAACACAAGGAATCAAGCTGTTGTCAATGATGGAAGGGTGGAAATTCAGAATCGTAACTATGGTCGATCTGGTTCAGGAAGTTCTTCAGGAAATTTTGGGAATGGTCAGAGGTTTAATAACAATGGAGGGTTCAGGAACAACTCAGGTTCTTCTCAGCAAAGGTCTGAACCAGTTGAAACTAGGAACTCAAACTCTGGGAATGCAGTGTGATGTTATAACTGTAATGAAAAAGGTCATATAGCGACAGCATGTCCTAAACCGAGAACTCGGGGTAGTAAGTTTCACAAGCAGGCATTACTCATGGCTCTTCAAGATGAAAAAGATGGACATTTCCCTTAGTAGGAAAACAATTTCGTGGCAAATGTGAACAATGACGATGACATGGAAGATCTGGAAGCCAATGCAACTGTGATCCTTATGGCCAACATGCAGGAACTTCAGTTTAATGATTCAGGTCCAGTGTATGACACTGATGGCTTGTCTCAGGTACATGACCTCAAAGCATGCCTAATACATGAAATAGCCTCACCTTCTGCTTCTGAATCAGATATGGCGCAAGTTGTTCCATCTGACTCATCTTCATCTTCTCAAACAGATGAACAAATAAGCACAGTTGTCATATTTGATGGTGACACAGTTGTTTCATTTGATGATCCTATTGAGAATGATAAACATGATCATATAGAACAACATGAACCATCGTTTGATCCAGACCCTGATCTCATATTGTTATCCAAACAACTGAATGCTCAACAATTGCAAATCATAAAATGCAACGAGAAAAACAAAGCCTTAAAAGAAACAAATGCGTCACTTGCAAGAGATATTGAGTGTTATAAAATACAACTTTCAAATCAGGAAGACAAGATTAAACATGCAAAAAGTTTTGAAAAAGCTTTTCAAGAATCTTATAACAAAGAGCAAGATCTTCAACACAAAATGCAAGATTTAATTGAGTCAAACGGAAAGTTGATTTCTAAACTCGAAAGTGAAAAGTGTGAACTGAAAACGCAAGTTGAACGTCTTCAAAAAGTACTTTCAAAGACTGAAACAGAATTGTCCAATTGCAAAAAGGATTTTTGTGAACATAAAATACGGAAAAGGAAGTATATAGATAACTTACTCGGTGAGATTGTTGATCTTGAAAAACAACTCAAAGAATTTCGTAATATAGTTTACAAAACCGGGGGCTCTGTCACAACAATTCAGAAATTTACTTTAAAACCGAGACCCGATAAAGGATTTGCACTTGGCGATTTCAAATCAATGTTTCTTCACACAGCATTCAAAGAAAATCCTAAGATTTACAGTATGGACCATATGCTTGATAATACGATTGTGCGTACTGTTGTTTTTGATACTGAGGAAGAGGAAGAACTTGAAGACGAGAGTCGATCAAAAATGAGTCATGTTGAATATTGGACACCATATGATTATTCACAAGCTCCTCATATTTCTAAATCTTTTGTTCCTCAAAAGGAATTACCTGAGAAATCATGGTATGTCACTGAGTCATATGTTTCATCCTCTAATGCGGCCCCTGTCCAACCTGTAGCACAAATAAATGGTCCTTTACCATCATCTGGTGAAGCTACACCTTTACCTAAAAGTTGTCGTGTTTTAAATTATTACAAAACTTTTATGGAAGACATCGAAATCTTGGAGAAAACAATTGAACGTAATTCTGAAATAAAAATTGAAACTTTTCAATCCGCTGAGCGAGAAAAGAGAGATATTTTTCAAAAACAAATGTTGCCAATTGTCAAACACCTCCGTCTTTGTGCTACACGGTGGGAACAGGAACTTCGAAACGAGGTCAAATCAATGATAAACGTTTTCAACTTAACTGAAAATGCGATTTTGGTTCAAAAGCAAAGAAATGGAATTTTAAAAAATGATGCTGATCGACTCTTGGAACAAGTTCTCAACGCTGATATTTTGTCTGTTATCGTGAATGATCTCTATAAATCTGGTACTTCTATGCTTATGGATGATCTTTATGTTAATAATAACTTGTTGAATGTGGAAATAGAGACACTTAAACATGACAATGACATGCTGAGAATAAAGAATGATGATGTGACAAAACAATTTTCAAAAGAAATTTGTCTACTCAGACAAAGGCTTGAATGGTGTCAAGCTCAAAGTATTGAAACGAAATTGAAACTTCAAAGTCAAAATAATTCAAACTCTTGTCAGCTTTGCAAAAACAATGAGTCTTTAAAAAGTCTGTGTCTCAAATATGAGAAAGAAATTACGGATTTAAAAATTGAAAACGTCGAATGGCAACAAAACCGCGATGACATTAATTACTGCAACGTGAAACTTGAGTCTGAAATTCAGGATAAAAATCACATCATCATTGATTTGAAAGAGAAAATTAAGCTACTTCAAAAAGGAAAGTTTGTTGACACCACAGTGATAGCACCAGGATTGTATCAATTAGACAAAACTGCTAAAGAAAATTTTGTTCAAAACACTAATGTTGATAACTCCACTTCCACGGGACTAGTCTCCACTAGTAGCGTTAGTAGACCCAAGCGAAAAAGTAACAAGAAGAATAGGATCTGGCAACGTAAAAGAGGACCACTAGAAGCTCAAGAAGTAGAAGATCAACTTAGGACTTTGAATAAAACTCATGTTGCACCAGATTTAGATTCTAATCTTGCAAATTGTAATCAAAATCTAAATGTAACGAATGATGAATCTTTGAATGTTTTGAATATTAATGCATCTTGTGTGTTTTGTCGTAAAAGCGTATCATCTGGTGTTCACACAAAATGTATAGCTAATTCTCTTCTTAATCGTCATAAGAAACGTAGGACAAGCATTCCTTCTAGGCCCACTACTGCCTCTAAGTCTATATTAGGAAAGCCGCCTTCTAAGGTTTCTAATGAAGTTGAAGTTACCCCCATAAGTGAAGAGAACAAATCTAGGAACAAGCCCATTACTAGTGAATTCACCAAAAAGAAAGCAAGAACTAGTTGGAATTGGCAACGTTGGTTACAATATAAACCAGACTTTAAATGGATTCCTAAATTGTTGAATACATGTGCTTCTAACCAACAGGAACCCTCACTTTCTTTAGGTTCCACCCTTACTTCTGTTCCATCCTTGTCGTCTTCTTGTGATGCAGGTGGTACAGATTGTTCTCTGGATTGTTGATAGCGGATGCACCCGACATATGACAGGCAATCTCAAACTGTTAAACAACTTTGTTTCAAAGTTCATTGGTACTATCAGATTCGGGAATGATCATTACACTTTAATAATGGGTTATGGTGACTATGTCAGTGGGAACATTGAAATGAGTCATGTTTATTATGTGGAAGGCCTTAGACACAACCTTTTCTCTGTTGGTCAATTTTGTGATGGAGATCTAGAAGTTGCATTTCGTGAGAAAACTTGTTTCGTTCGTGATTTACAAGGAAACGATCTAATGTCTGGCTCATGTGGTTCTAATCTTTATACAATATCTATGTCAGATATGATTGCTACATCTCCGATATGTCTTCTCTCCAAAGCGGAATCGACTAAATCTTGGTTATGGCATAAACATCTTTCGCACTTGAATTTCAAAACTATGATTGAACTTGCTCGTCACAAACTTGTTGATGGTTTTCCAAGATTCCGTTTTACCAAAGATCACTTATGTTCAGCCTGTGAACAAGGAAAAAGTACTCGGGCTCATTTTCCTTCTAAATCTGAGCACAGTACGAATCATGTTTTACAATTGCTTCATATGGATTTGTGTGAACCGATGCGTGTTCAAAGTATCAACGGTAAACGCTACATACTGGTAATTGTGGATGATTACTCCAGATGGACTTGGGTTTATTTTTTACGAAGTAAAGACAGGCTCCTTCAATGATCATCACCTTTCTCACTAAAATTCAAGTTCAGTTACGCAACACGGTACGAATAGTCAGAACTGACAATGGTACATAATTTAAGAATCAGACACTTCGGTCATATTATGAGAGAGTGGAATTGAACATCAAACATCTATTCCTAGAAGCCCAGAACAGAATGGAGTTGTTGAAAGACGCAGCAGGACGTTAGTGGAAGCTGCTAGAACAATGTTGATTAATGCTCAATTACCAGATTACTTATGGGCGAAAGCTGTTTCAACCGCATGTTATACCCAAAACCGTTGCATGATCACAAAACGCCATCGCAAAACACCTTATCAAATTGTTCACAAAAGAAAACCGAACATCGATTACTTTCATGTATTTGGAGCACTTTGTTATCCGAAAAATGATCGTGATGATTTAGGTAAACTTAAAGCAAAGGCTGACATCGGAGTGTTCATTGGATACTGTGAAAATTCTAAAGGTTTTCGGATATGGAATCGTCGAACAAGAGAAATTCAAGAAACTATTCACGCTAATTTTGATGAACTCACACAAATGGCTTCTGAGCAACACAGCTTAGGACCCAAATTCAACCGTCTTAACTCTCCGGACTCTTCGGCTGAACCATTGCCCCTCAACCGTAAAGAATTGGAAACCTTGTTTGCTCTACTATTTGATGATACAATTGAATACCGTTCTACTGAGGTCTCACCCAATTCCGCTGCTCAACCTGAAAATATTCAAGTACCTGACTCACCTCAACAAACTACAACAACTGTTGAGAAAGACGGTCCTCCAATTGCATCACCATTTACAGCAGAACAAACTGCTTCCAACTCACGACAATCAGCTGAAGCTCCTACACCACAATCAGTTCCACAACCCGCAGAGCATGATCCTAATACGTTTTTTAACCCGTTTGCACCGGCTCCAACACTTCCTGAAGTAGCTGAGACGTCA
Source organism: Artemisia argyi (assembly GCA_030686995.1). Classification (NCBI taxonomy): domain Eukaryota; kingdom Viridiplantae; phylum Streptophyta; class Magnoliopsida; order Asterales; family Asteraceae; genus Artemisia; species Artemisia argyi. Next base: position 100,016,295 of record CM060682.1, read on the forward strand.
ACACGCAATTTGGATCCTGCTAACATGCGAGATACTTATCAACTACACCGTTCGACACACAAATGGACTCGAGACCATCCACTTGTTCATATTATTGGCCATCCAGATGCACCTGTAATGACAAGACAACGACTTCACACTGATGGAGAAACTTGTATCCATGCACTCACAGTTTGTCAAGAAGAACCTAAGAACATTAAAGAAGCAATGACATATGACAACTGGATTGAATCTATGCAAGAGGAATTTCAGCAATTCATACGATTAAAAGTCTGGGAATTAGTTGAAACACCTAACGGGGTCTTTGTCATCGGGTTAAAATGGATTTGGAAAAATAAGCTAGATGTAGAAGGCACAGTCATACGTAACAAATCACGCCTGGTAGCGAAAGGATACTCCCAACTAGAAGGACTTGATTTTGCAGAATCCTTTGCTCCAGTGGCTAGACATGAAGCTGTTCGGATCTTTTTGGCCTATGCAGCACACAGGAACATGGTTGTTTACCAAATGGATGTGAAAACATCATTTCTTAATGGAGAACTCCGTGAAGAAGTTTATGTAAGCCAACCAGACGGCTTCGTTGATCCTGAGCGTCCCAATCACGTTTACCGACTCAAAAAGGCACTCTACGGACTTAAACAAGCGCCAAGGGCGTGGTATGACAAACTGTCAACTTTCTTGCTGGCCAATAAATTTTCTAAAGGTTCGGTGGATCCTACACTATTTACAAAAACCTACGGGGAGGACTTACTTGTTGTTCAAATCTATGTCGATGACATTATTTTTGCTTCAACAAAAAGAAGTTACTCTAATGATTTTGCAAAATTAATGAAAGATAATTTTGAAATGTCCATGATGGGTGAACTTTCGTTCTTTCTAGGACTGCAAGTTCATCAATCACCCCGTGGAATTTTTATAAATCAGTCCAAATATGCTCTAGAAATTTTAAAGAAACATGGAATGATGAGTTGTGATACTTACAATACACCAATGGGCTATACCACAAAACTAGATGCTGACTTACATGGGACACCGGTTGACCCTACCAAATACCGTAGTATGATTGGGTCACTCATGTATCTCACAGCTAGTAGACCTGATATAGTATTTGCTGTCTACATGTGTTCTCGCTATCAGTCTAAACCAACTGAAAAACACCTCAGTGAGGTTAAAATAATCCTTCGATACATAAAGGGAATCATTAACTTGGGAATCTGGTATCCGAAGGATTCTGGTTTTGAACTAATTGCTTTTTCAGACGATGATCATGCAGGATGTTTAGACATACGCAAAAGTACATCTGGTGGATTACAGTTTCTCGGAGATAAACTTGTGTCATGGCAATCAAAGAAGCAGGACTGCACATCACTGTCATCAACAGAATCTGGATATGTAGCTATGTCTGCTTGTTGTGCTCAAGTCATCTGGATGAGATCACAACTTAAGGATTATGGCTACCTGTTCAATAAGATTCCGATTTACTGCAATTCCAAAAGTGCCATTGCTATTTCCTGCAACACAGTTCATCACTGCAAATCCAAACACATTGATCTCCGATATCATTTCATCAAAGAGCATGTTGAAAAGGGTACTGTAGAATTATATTTTGTTGGAACTGAATACCAATTGGCGGACTTACTTACCAAATCCTTAGCACCATCAAGGTTTGCTAGTCTAGTTCACCAAATTGGTATGCGATGTTTGACTCCAGATGATCTGGAAAAGTTTTTAAAACACAATTGATCGTCAAACATCAAAACTATCTTTGTAAATATCTTTCCAAAAACAAAATACAAAAATATAAAACCAACAAAAACACAAAAAGATTTTTGTTCTTTCAAAAAAAAATGCAAGCACAACCACTCTTTTCAACACTATTTTTATAAACGTCTTCTAATATGATCAAAAACAAGTGTTGAGGGGGAGGTAAAATATTTTTCAATTTTCATAATATTTACTACGTACTTGCATTTTACCAAAAAATATTTTGTATCAAATGTGATGCTTTTAAGATTTTTCGGGATACTCTCCTTGACCATTATAATTATTTTTTTTTAAAAGACATCGGTCTAAGGTCGAGGGGGAGTAAAATTCCACAAGTTGTTCTTTTCTAAGACTTGGTGTAGTTAACGACAGTTATGATGTGAAGCTAGTATGTATACTTGTTAAAACAAAGGTTCAGGTTAAGGGACTAAAAATGACAATCATTGAAACTTAAATAACTGTAGTCAAAACATGATTGACCAACCATAATTTACTGCTAAACTGTTTCACACATTTATTACTTCACCAAACCAATCAACGACTCACGCTCAATCTGCTAATCCAATTGTTTAACATCTAATCTGTAAGTACAAAAAGTTCTTGATTATGATTGTGAACATGGGTTTTTAATTTCATCAAAATCAAACGGCTAAATCTTTCAAAATTGCTCTTATTTGATTTAGGTTTTTGCGTAAATTAAGACCTTGAGATTAAGGGTGTTAGGATGTGATTTGGTTAATGGGTTTTGATCCCATGATGATATATTGAATGATTATAAACTCGTATCTTACCCAGAAACCTCAATTGATTGATTTTGAATTTAGGGTTCATACGATGATTTAGGGGTTTCTGATTTTGGGTGTTATGATTCTAATTGTTGATGGGGATAGTGTTTATATATGCTTAGGAACTCAATGTTGTGGTTTAATTGCTTTAAAATCAACTCATGGATATCGAATCTAGGATTTAGGGTTCGTATACACTTGTAGTTATGAACTTTTGATTCCATGGTTAATAGTTGTTATAACTTGGTCCATATGTTCCTTTGCTTATATGTAATACTTGCCCTATTCCAATTTCAACCCAGAATCATGTTTGAATCTCATAGAGATTAGGTGTTCATGCATTCCTACGCGTAAGTTAGGATATTGGCATGCTTACGCGTTAAATTGAGTGTTTTAAATGTGTTGGTATGTGAATGAATGAAATATTGATCAGTGGTTGTGTTTAACACTTTCAGTAATCAAAAGACACAATTTTTCAAAGGTGAATTTTCGTCAAAGACGTTTCTACGCAAAAGTTACTCATCCTACGCGTAAGATCGAATCTTACGCGTAAGATTCGACGATATTGAAAAACTTGTCTTGGATAAGACAATGTTTACGCATGAGATCTTTTCTTACGCATAAGTTTTTTTCTTACGCATAAGATATTATCTTACGCATAAGTCAAAATTTACGCATAAGTCATATATTACGCATAAGGTTCAATCCTTTGCCTAAACTTCATTCTTACGCATAAGATTCATTCCTACGCATAAGATGAATCCTACGCAAAAGATTGCACTTACGCGTAAAATAGAAGTTATGCGTAGCTTTTGTTATCTTACGCGTAAAATGATTACTTACGCATAAGAAATGTTATGCGTAAGATTTTTCAATCTTACGCGTAACATTGCCTAAATTCATGAAATTTGTCTAAGTGTTGTAAAATTTCAAAAGTGTAAACTCTTGTAATGGTTAACTCATGTTGTGACTAGATTGTTATAAGTTTCTACTAAGTGTTAACTTCTAAAACACAAGTTCATCATATATCAACAGTTTATACACAAAACACCCACTGATCAATCTAAAATCTGCATTGTCATGTAATTGAATGTCTGAGCTAACAAAGTATATCATTGCTATGTTTGTGTTTGTTTATGATCAATTCAGATGGCACAACATAATGGCATTCCATATGGACCAGAACCTGAACCTAAACTCTCCTGGGAAGAAACCTTTCCTGATAATTACTCCAGAAAGATAGGCAAGAACAACTTAAGGATCAACTTCAACAAAATCACGTGCAATGAATCTTCATGCATTGTAGCTGTGGATGCTCTCCTCTATCACCCGAACAAAATCCTATTCACCAAATCAGCATCAGTGGCCTGCTTCTACATACACCAATTTTGGCACACACTTCAGCTAGACCTTGGGGAAGAGTCCTTCACTTGCATGCTTCATAATAGACAAGTTACTATGGACATAGATACTCTTTGGAATGTTCTTGGTTTACCCGAACTTGGCCCAGATGAAAAATACGATCCAGTACCTAATGAGGAAGAGCTGATAGAATGGTTACGGGATATTGGTTATGATGAATCAGAAGAAGTAGTGACTAGACACTCTAAGGTCAACATCAGATTTCTTCCACAACCATGGAGAACATTGTACATCCTGATTGCTAAGTCTTTATCTGGAAGAGACACTGGTCACGAACACCCCAAGCTCCAACACCTCAAACTCTTCTGGGCTGTGGAAAACGTCAAAAAGGTGGATTATGCTAGCATCATTTGGGAAGATTTTGTGTAGCACATACAACACAAAACTACTAACATCCCATTCATTCATTTCACCAAACTTCTCATCGAAAGCTTCCTTCATGAGTATGACGATATTCCTCAAAGACTGGATGATGAAGCTAAGAACACGTTCAGAAATGAGGACACTCTCAGACAGATTAAGAGACTAGACACCAGCACACGTAAACAAGGAAAACCATTTCCCGATTGTCTCTTGAATGATAAAGTGAAACTTTGTAAGAATTACAAGTACTACGTTCAAGCTCTCAAGGAAGACAAAGTCGGGTTCTTGGACGAAGTCGTTCTACCTTCGTTCATGCAGAAGAAAGGGAAGAAAGGTAGCAAGTCTGGGAGCTTTGGTAGTTCTACCAAGTCTACACAAAAGAGGGGTACACTCAAGTTCAAAATTCCAGTCAAGAAACCTGAATCTATTTCTGAACCCACTCAACCACCTTCTCCAAAACCATCTGACTCAGAAATCGAATTCGATGAAGGTCCAGTTTATAGGGAAGCCTATGCAAACATCAACAAGAAGGTTAATCTTGAAGATATTGATGATAGGGACATGACTTTCGAAGATTGGGACAAAGACATTGATGAATTTGCTGAAAATGCTGAATACCTAACAAATCTCAATCAAAGGCCGTTTACTGAAGCAGACACTAAATTGGAAGAAGAAAGGATTAGGAAAGAGAAGTTGAAGGAACCAATGACTACTGAACAAGAATCTGCTCACTCAAACATAGGCCTCTCAGTAGAAGAAGAAAATGAAAAAGCTCTTAAGTTGGGTCTCCTCCACAGCAAAATAGATGCCTTCCAAGCTGATCAACCTCCACCTCCTTTGTTTTCTCAAACAAACGAAGCAGGCGGATCTAGCAGAATTCCTGATTCGACTACAGGAACCAATGCTGCTATGATTGTCTACGAAACCCCCACAGTATCACCTACAGACGTAGAAATGCTTAATGCTTCAGCAACAGGAGAAGAGGAAGAGGAGGAACATATGGATACTAATGTTCCATATCTTTTGACCATGGAAGAGATGGAGATCAGAGAAAGGGCTCAAGAAGAAGAGTTAAAGAGAAAACAAGAGGCTGAAGAGGCTAGGCGTGAGGAGTTAGAACAAGCCAAATTGGAAGAAACTATTCGTATGGAAGAAAGCAGAAAAGCTGAAGAGGCAGCCAAACTGGCAGAAGATAAGATAAGAAAAGAAGAAGAAACCAAGCTTGCTGAAGATCTTAGGCTTAAGGCAGAAGCAGCCAAATTAGCAGAAGAACTAAAGCTTAAGGCCGAAGCTGACAGACTGGTTGAAGAACAAAGATTACAGGAGGAAGCAGCCAAAGATAAGAATGTTGATAAACCCGAATCACAAAGAGGAGATGATAAGGACGTAACCACCCACATTGAATCTTCACAATCATCACCTCCAGCATCTGAATCTACCCATGACGAATCAATCAAGAAACCCGCAAGTACAAAAGCCTCTGCTGCATCCAAGTTGATTAAGAAAGCTTTTAGGAGAGTTCATGAAAAGAAGAAAAGCAAATTAGAAGATCAGGTTGAATCACTAGCAAGTCAAGTTGCTGAATTGACAAAGCTTAATACGAATGTCCAAGAGCTGCAAGAAAAGGTTGACACCTTCTTAGCTAAGGATGTACAAGAAAACTTGGAAGCCACATTAGCTGCTCAAGCACATCAGTATATGGAACAACACTTAGTTGCTGAATTGAAAGATTTGCTGGCGCCAATGAGAGGTGAACTCACCAAGATTGCAGAACAAGCTGTCAAGAAAGTGATCAGATCTACCTCATTTACTCTTCAAGCAGACAAATCAACTCTACCACAACCAGGGTTATCAATGGACGAATTAGAAACCCAGCTCTTAGACAAATTGGCAAGTAAATTCACATTGTCACCTGAAGAAGCTAAAGTCCTGGAAGCTTTGAAAGCCAAGATGTCTAAAGAAACCTACAGCACTGAGGCCGACAAACTGAAACGTCCAAGAGATGATGAAGATCAAGACCCGAACTCACAGGCTAAGAAACAAAAACAAATGGAAGGACCTTCATCTCAACACAAGCAACCGGTCACAACTCCTACTACCACTACTTCCACTCAACAACCAAAGGCATCGGGTTCTGGTCCTAAAGCCCATGACCACTTTGAATACATAGGCGGAGACGAGATTCCTCAGACCGATGAAGTACCAGAACCGTCATCTACAAAGAAGAAAGAAAGGAAACAAAAACATCATCAGCACAAACCTGACACCTCTTCAAAAGGCACAGAACCTAAGAAACCGAAAAACATTCTCAAATGGCTTGACGAAGACGAAACTGCCGATTACTCCTGGTTTGACAAGATGATTAATTCGCAACCACCACTTGCAGATGATCAAGAACCTCTCGATGGTCGAACAGTGGAATACGCTCAGTTGATTCAACATAAATTTCAAATGAAAAAGATGAACAAGAAAGAGTTACGAAGAATCAAGAATGATGCGTTCAATCTTCTGAAAGATCGGTCTGCTAACTCCATCGAACTTGAATATCATCTAGAAAATATTGATCGAGCTATGTCAAGCAATATTGACTGGATCAATCCTGAATCTTACATCGATCCGGTCACAAGGAAGACAGCACCATACATAACTGACTGGTCCAAACCACTGCCTATGATTGGAAAGCCAAAGGAACCCAAGATCCCTTACAAGTTCTTCTTCAACAACGACTTGGAATTTCTACAACACGACAGCAAGATTGAAAAGAAGTACGCCACATCACTTACCTTCATCCCTGCAGCCAGATACCTCAACAATGCCATCGAAGAAGAAGCCTCCAACTTATTCATCGATAAAGTTGTTGACTATGACCGGAACGCACTCTATGGTATACATCATTGGCCAGATAACCGGGCACAGTATTATCGAAGCAGCAGACTCAATCAGACTATGGGTAATGTGACAAGTGAGTTGAAGATAGTCTCGATTCAGTTCATTTCGACAGTCACTCACTTTGGGTACCCATTCCTCAGCAAAATAGTACTCAAAAGACTTGATGAAAAAGAGTACGAGATTTCTGAGTCAGACTTTCCACGATTACTCCTCAACGACATAGAAGATATGTATCTGCTCAAAGTTCAAGGAAAGCTTTGCAACTTACCCAAACCTATGCAGCTGGCCTTTATCACAGCTCTCCTAATCTTCATCAGACAAATAGTCATCAGGGAAGTTGAATCTCAAAAGAAGTTGAATCTCACCAAACCTAATCTGTTCAACATCCCCAACCTCCAACACCTATCTCAATACTCCTTGATCAGGCATCCGGCATTTGGGTTCACATATCGCAGTGTAAACGGTCGAAACTGCTTCATGGCCTATGAAGAAATCCATAAGTTCTGTGATGAAACCCTGAAGTTTGTCAGAGATGGAATCAAAAGCAGATTAGATGACATAGCACTGGGCAAATCCAAAAGGTGGAATACCGATGAGGCCAGAGAAGCTCGCAGATTCATTACAAGGATTGAGAACCGGTTGAAGCGTACGGATCAGTTTATGAGATTGGAAAGCTATGTTGGAGGCAGACCAGGATTTCCGGTGTTGACGTTTCAGAGACCAGAATGGTAGCAAATTTGTAAGAACTTGATTTGATTTGTCAAATACTATTCTTCATATTGGCTTGTGCACGCATTACAGTACACAACCAGTACTTGTAAAGAAAGGACCCTGAGGTACGCATCAGTGCCTTAATCCTAATATAAGGAGCGAAGGCTTCTTACTTTTGAGTAGAATTAATCAAATGTTTTATGATTTTTCATAATTCTGCTCAAAAGGACAAGTATTTCACCTCAATAAGACCTAATCACTTGTTGAGGGGGAGCACTTGTCAAAAACAAAATACTTTGTTCTAAAATCAAAAGTTCTTGGTGAATTTCCCCATAAGACTCAAAAAGGCATATTTTAATCTAAAAAAGATTGTCAAAAACATCATTATATATGCTATTTTTGAGGGGGAGAAAATGAAAAAGTGATTAAAATATAAGTAGTCAAAAGGCTAAAAGTTGTATCATGTGCGAGCTAGACTCAGAATTGACCCAGGAATTGACGAGACAATAAAAGTTAGTAATCTCGAAAAGACTTATCCTCGACGGGTAATAACATCAAGTTAGTTACTAGAGCTAGTTGTCACCTAAAAGCTGACAATGGATCCCTTTAACTAACCACGTAAGCGTGTCTCGAAAAGGATTTGTCTTAGTAGAAATGTACCGTCTCGAGAAACTTTCTGTGGACTTGACCAGGTCGGGTAATAACTTCAAGCTAGTTTAACTAGTGATGTAAGCGTGTCTCGAATCGGTCTTGTTCACTGAAAGTGGATCAATTCAAAATGCTTGCTCCTCCCGCATGTGCAAATTTATTAAATACTCATGAGCACAAGTGAAGGGGGAGCCCTTCAAAAAGTGTACACAAAACTCTCAAAGTGTTAACCAAAATATTTGATTATCACAAACAGTTTGAGAGATTTTCAATCAAAGGTTTCTTGGCTACTGTCGGTTAATCAAGGAGTTATAAGGTGATTAAGATAGGAATAACCGTCCTATGATCCGCCAGAGCCGGAGGGATCTACCCAAGGACATCTCCCATAGTTAGAATTAGAAGTCCTTAGGTATGATACGAAAAAAAAGGAGAAAAGAATGAAAGGCAAAGAAGGAGTTGAAGAATTAAAAATAAATGTAAAAGAAAAGGGTGAAAAGAAATAGCCCTCCATATGTTCAACCTTAGGGCAGACACCGGGTTCAACTCGTATGCTACTGGTTGTTGCTAAGGCAACGCCGGTATTGAAGACAAAGTCGTCATGGACCCAGTGACGCAATGCACTAAACCTTCTTAACCACTCAAGTTCTCTTAAAAGAACTTGTTTCATTCTCACGGGGAACCAGTGTAATCTATCAACTTATCTCTTAGAGATGGTTGATATTGAAGCAGGAGACCCCTCCCTAGTCTCCGCATAGGAAACCTAAGTGTGCACTTATAGAGTCTAGAGCCTTGAGATACATCAAAGATCTCTTAGGAACACTTAGTATTTCTACAACTGGTGTTCTACATCAATGAACACTAGTTGTAAATTATTGAGTCCTTCGCAGATCTTAGCAATCTGCCGAGAACGTTTATGAGAGGATTACAAATGTATTTCTCAATGATTGAACGGAAATTCCTGCCAGGGTCAACATCAAACAGCCCTGACAGCAGGTCACTTCGGTAACCCCACAAGGGTTACGCTTAGTGTTTGCGGTGGTTCCATAGCGGTCTACAGTCGTGGAGTGATCCCCAGCGACTCACCCAGTCATTGAGCTACTTAGTAGGTCTCGTAAGCTCCTTCGGGAGTATCTGATATGGGAACGGCCTTGATAAGGATTAGAAGGAGTCTTCACACTATGCTGTTGACGAACTCTAATTCCTTATCTGTAAGTACCGGTTGTTTATTGCTAACTATTTACTTGCAGGTACCTCACCTCCATGATGGTAGATTCCAACATGCTCATACATACATCTTGAAGCAAATGATAGCTCCCCCAAAGATCTTAGCACCACAAAGTTCAAAGAAAGATTCTACGCCAATAAGAAGAATCTACAAAGTATAAAGACTAAAGATCTTAGAGTATGAAAAGGAACTTCGTGCACGTGAAAGTCTAAGTCCAAAGATGTATGAGTATGTTGGAATGGCGGACAACCACCACAGACGCAGGAGTGACGAATAGCAGACTACTTCATAACACAATCACTACATCATCACCAAAGAACAAAGACATAAAGCAAAGTGCATTTATTATACAACAATTTTGAAGACGTCTAAAGTTTTACATGTCACAAATTAACGACAAAGATGAAGACGTCAAGCAACCGTGATGACCAACCCTTAAGGGGAGATTGTTCGGAACATACTTTTGTATTTTAGTCAAGTCTCGGTCATTACCTTTTGTAATAGGTTGCTTAGTTATTTATTTCATTATGTTTAAGTTACTAGGCTTAAGTATTATGTCCAATGGGCCTTGAAAGCCCACGTTTATGATGAATGAGGGAGGAAGGGAGTGTTGCCCTTATCCTCCCCTATATATACTAAGCTTATGTAAACTTTAATATTGTTGGTTATTTGATTACCTTAAAGAAACTCTTGTTCTTTCATTCTTCATAAGTCTTATAATCAACCATCTCTTATTCTCATCTCATTTCTTATACTTGTGTTTACAAAATGGTGACCTAACAATACAATTCTTTAGAACACCACATTCCTCCTCTCTCAAAGCTTTATTATCAGGCTCATTGTCAATTTTAGTTTGCACAGCTTTCAGTGATTCTCTAAGCTTCACCACATTTTCAAACACATCTCCATTAATCCATGCTAACTTCTTGAGATGATTCTTGATGCCTTTAAGCTTCTTTACAGTTTTGAACATGTGACAGCCATCAATCTCCATATTCCAACACTTTTCAACTGTAGGAATAAATTATTTTTTATCAGTAACAAAATTGGAGAATCTGAATGCCTTCTTCCTTTTTTGAACTGCATTAGGAACTTTCAATACAATAGGACAATGGTTAGATATTAGATATGGTAAAAATATAGCATGAGCTTGAGAATGTAAACTATTAAAATCTTCACTGCCCATAATTCTATCCAACTTCTTGAGGATTCCAGTACTATCACCATCTTTTACTTTTTGTAGGTTTTTGGACCATGTGTAAAATAGCCCTAAACTAGCAATGTCTTCCATTTCAACGTTGTTGCTGCAATCCTGGAATTCACACATACCAATGGTCATTTTAGAACCACATGTAGTATGTTCATTAGGCTTAAGGGTAACATTTAAATCTCCTAACAACACCCAAGGATCTTTCCCTACAATTCTCCTATAGATGCATAAATCTTTCCATAATTCTCTTCTCTCCTTACCACTGTTAGCAGCATATACAAAGGAGCAAAATATCTTCATGTGACTAGTCACAGACTTTATCTTGCATAGGATTGATTGACTAGCCATCTGCACCACATTAACACTCACATCTTCATTATTCCAGCCAAGCATAATCCTACACCCTTTAACACAATACCACATATTAGAGACCCATTCCCAATTTCCAAATATATTGTCACCAATTTTATTTAACCTTTTGTTCTTAATATGAGTTTCTATAACAACACATACATGTAACGTTTCATCTCTTATTAATTTCTTCACCTCTTTTTGTTTATCAAAGGTACTTAGACCTCTAATATTCCGTGATCCAATATTGCACTCCATGAACAATTTTAACAATCCCCTAATACCCTTTTATCTATACCCATTATCTCATTTTCATTCATACTTTTTCCTATGCCAGAATCATCACTGAATACATCCTCTTCTTCCTCTATGCCTGTTTTCTCCACTTTATCTTTTGCTTTGCCCTTACCATTGTTCCTTGCATCATTCTTCTCACCTCCTTCAATCACATTATCCACATCCAGACCAGCAAACTTTTTTGAAGTCCTCTGAAGTGCTTCCAATATCACATTGTTTACTATCCATACTTTCTTTGGTGACTTAGGAGACTTACTTGTCAAAGTACTAGCTTCTCCAATGTCTTTTCTCTGCTCATTTGTTGTATTACCTTTTAGTTGATCATCACTCTTACCCATACTTTGTACTTTTGCCTTAGGCTAAAACTCAAACCTTGCAGGTGGCTTGTGAAAATACTTGCCTCCCTACACATTTTGTTTCCTAGCCCCATTAACCTTATTCTTCTAACTTGTATCTAACTTCCTCAAACCCTTCATCAGCTTTTGACTCCTTATTCAGTTCAGGTGTTATACCCTTATCTTGGCCTAAACTTTCCTTAGCAACACTTTCAATTACTTCCTTCTTCCAACACTTAGCATCTTTATGACCAAATACACAACAGTTTTTACACATTCGTGGCTTCCAATCATACATCACATCTAGGGTTGTCATAAAACTTGACCCGACCCGAACCCGGCCGGGTTCGGGTCAACTCGAGTCAAAAATCATATTCGGGTCAATCGGGTTAACCCGAATTGACCCGAGTTCTAAACAAGGTCGCGTTCGGGTATGTTTTTTTAGCCATGACCAAAGCTGAAAATGAGTTGACCCGACAAAACTAACACTTTACAATGTAAAAATACACGGGTTGACATCAAACCTGAGCTCACCCGACCCGATTGACCCGAACCCAAATTAACCCGACCCGAGTTCTAAACAGGGTCGAGTTCAGGTATGTTTTTTGGAGGCCTGACCTGAGTTGACCCGAACCCGGCCGGGTCAACCCGAATGACAGCCCTAATCACATCCACAGTTTTCCCTGCATATTTACATATTTTGTCCATTCCTATATACAACCGCAATTACATTCGGCATATCCTTCTTAGCAGACTCCTCAACAAGTACTCTTGCATATCCAATTTTGCCAACACCTAACTTGCACATTGAAGCAGTTACAACATCCATAATCAGTGGCTTTCCTACCCTACTAGCTAGTTCACTTATACTAGTAGTAGTCCAAGCCTCCAATGGAATATTACCCAACTGTAGAAACTAGAAGGGGGGTTGAATAGTTTCCTTGTTATTAATGACGTTTTCATAAAATTGACTTTACAAATTGTGTTTGACAAAAAGGTTCGATTCGAAGCTTACGTGAAATCAACACAACAATAGATATAAGCAATGATAAGTAAACAAGTAAAGATAAAGAAAGGAAAGATCAAATCGGCATACGAAGATTTATAGTGGTTCGGCCACGAAGCTCACTCCTTCGTCCCTACTCCACTCCTCGAGTCTCACACTCTAGAGTTTCACAAACTCTATATCAACACGCTCCCTTATGGCAGAAAAAACCTTACACAAGCTTACACCAAGTTTAATGATACTAAGCGGAATGTCGAGTCCTAATCCTAGCTAGAACCAATCTACCAAAGCCCACGTGGCTTCACACCTCGTACCAACACGATGGCACGATACAACACAATACACAATATAAGACTTGCACTCAAGTCCTATTACATACACGAAACAATGAATGAAAGAAATGATAGATCCGCAACAATAAGATGAGATGAGCAAAACTCTTCTTCAACACTTCGTTACTTGATTACAACGAATGTTCTTCTCTTGCACTTAGGGGAAAGATGAGTGTGATCACTTGTAAACAACTAGAACTTGATAATGTGATCAAAGGTATGTTTTAGAAAGGATTTCGGAATACAGAAGGTTTTGGTGCATAAGAAGTGAAATTTTCTGAAGGAAAATAATTCTGTATTTATAGGCGTCAGGAGAGAGGCGACGGTCCCTTAAATGCTGGACGGTCCCCTATCAATAAGGGCTGCCGCCCTATTTAAGGGATCGTCCATACAAACGCTCCTCGTTTTGTCCTGACGTGGTGAAAAACTATCTGGTGAAGTTTTGTTGTCGGTTTTGAGCGGGAAATATGGCTGTTATGATTTTGAATGTTGAAAATATTTTCTTAATAAAACATTTCTTTAATTTATACAAAAATACTTTTGCAAAAATGTTTTGTGACATGAAAATGTAAAGTTATTAAATCCTTTGATCACATACACAAGTTGGTAGAAGTTTGTACATACCTTAAGTGATGTTGATGACGAAAATGAGTTTTCTCGATTAAAAACTTACTAGTCGTAGTTTTATGCAACGTGTGTTTGTATTTTGTGATTATCAAAACTAATAGAGACCGATTGATGTAAATGATGTTTTTGACATTATTTGTATTAAAAATCTCTTCCTTTTTGATGATTACAAAATATAAACTCATTTTAGATATAACTAGGCATTAATGAGTTTTAAAACGAGTCTCGTTTTGTTCTCCCCCTTTTTGTAGAATCAAAAAGGCTTCGTAGAAGAGATGAAATCCACGGTATTATGATGACTCCCCATAGCTTAGTACTCCCCCTTGATGAGGACACTCGGGAATCAATCGATTGAATTAAGCTGCAATATGTTAGAAGAAACATGCAAGCAAACATAGAAATCGTGCAGAAAAGATAAGAAAAGGCATGATAGACATATACTGAGGACGGTCCCATAAATGGGTTGACGGTTGATGAGTGTGTAAATACTCATCATTTTTATCGTATCTGAACTGCCAAAACGTCCAAAAACACTCAGAAATGCATCAAAATACAGAAATTATCTCAAAAGTGTGTTTTATACGTTTTAGATGCAAAATGTTTAAAAACAAATGAAAAATGAACAAGTTTGCATAATTGGCAGTTTCAGTCCCTCAAGTTTCATAAATTGACAAAACTAGTCCCTGAAGGTTTGAAATGAAAGAAAAGTCAACCCTAGCCCTTTAGAAGTCAAAAATTATCAAAAACGATCCTTGGGTGAAAAGTTTGAGAAAATTACGCATTTGGTCCCTCAAAATCCAAAATTGACATAATTGGTCCCCGGGTGGTTTGAAATGGAAAAATTACATTTATGGTCCTTTGGTTTATCACACTTGGCAAATATGGTCCGTATGGTACTTTGGAGTGTTGGCTAAAACTACCCTACAAGTTTCTGCTTATTGCAATAATAGTACTTGTGGTTTTTAGCCTAACTTACAACCGGACCCTTAATTATATTAAACTAAATCCAATATCAAACCCAATCCACAAACACAACCCCTCCAAGCCCAAAACCAAACCTGGCCCAAGTCAACCCCCCTTTTTCTCGGTCAAACCCACCACAAATATTAACCCCCGTTTTAATATTACCCCCAGTCAACCCAACTTTGACCCTCCACCTCACCCCTCTCAAACCTGCAACACCATCATCACCCTAGCCCCCTTCACCCTCTGCAGCACTCCAAACCCCCCCCCCCTTGCATCTCCAAACAAACACAAGCCTCCAAACAACCCCCCTGGCATCAATTATATCCAAGAAAAAGCCAAAGAGAAATTGGGCGCCAAGAATTTTAAATGGTCAAGATTGAAGCAAATGATCTAAGGGTGTACATTGGAGCTGGGAACAAGACAAAGAGCACTCAGAAACCCTAATGTGGAGATATAAAAGGGGAGATAAGCCATGGAGCAGAGGAGTTAGTTAATTAGTAGTCTTAGAGTAGTTTAGTTATGTTAGTTGTAATCCATGTTTTCTAGTGTAATTTTACTTCTCAGATCCTTATTAAGTGTATTCTCAAAGTAATTAATAAAATTTCCAAGTTCCTCATTCGAATTCAGTTTTTTTTTTGCTTTAATAATTTTAATTTTCATGTTATCTCAATTATGATTTAAAAGGGTTGTTCACTGCTCTATCAGGCTCAAATTAGCTTTAATAAACTTTTGTGAAATTGTTAGTTAGCTTATATCAATACATTCATCCAAGGAATTCATGGTCAACAAAAGTCAAATGAGCAGGGTTAATGGGATTTGGTATATTCAGTGGTGGTTTATGGTTAATTTGCAATGGATTAGGCCTATCTAAAGATAGGCTTGGGTTAGATATTCACCCTATGTCAGTTAGGGATTGGATTTGTAAGTTCTCACTTTCATTTTTTTTACCTCTCAATTCATTCTCCTAGTTTAGATTTATTAGTGCATAAGTTCTGTCTTATTGTTACTTTTTGATGTATTTCTAGTAGTATTTTAGATAGTTAAGCTTGTTTGATCAGTTGTGTTTCTAATTGATCTTAACTGCTTCATCTTTACAAGTATTTTGATAAATAGTGGATTTTGTTCTCTTGTTATTCCTTGCTTCTGGTTACTATTTAAATGGCTTCTACAGTTTATTTGAATGTTTGTTTGATCATTGATCTGTTGATTAAATGTCTAAATAAGCTTTTGATAGTGTAACTGCTAGCCTAAATAGGGTACAGTAGGTCAGTTATAACTTAAAATCTAGTCCTCATTTGATCAAATGTCAAAATCTCACTTCAATCCTCATATCATACCCACTGTTGAGATTTTTGATACCCTTATCATCCATTTGAGTTAACTAGTTGATATCATAGCTTAATCTAGTCTAATTTCAAGTCATTACACCATTTTCAGTTACTAGGAAGCATTCAAAGTTCAAAATAGTCAAACCTCATGTTCTAATCAAAAGTCAAAGTTGCTAGTTTATGCAGAAAACCAATTATTGTGGGAATTCTTGTGATTTTTGTATTAGGGTTTAGATCTTGTGCCTTTGAGGGATAGTAGTTTACCAGCTTAACTTTGAGATTCCATCATAACTTCATTTTTATGAATTTTCTGTGGGCCCCCACATTCCCTCAAAGTGACCTGCAGGGGGAGTGATCTCCCCTGCACCAGCAGACCTTCCAACACCCCAACTTCAAGGGCCTCCCCTGACCTGCTCTGTGGGTCCCACTCAGAACTTCTTGGCTTTCTTGATAGCTAAGCTATCAAGCTTGTTGGGTCAATACTCATTTTGAGCCTGGGAACTTTTGCCCTTAGCTTAATTTAGTCATCAACAACCCTGCAGGCCTGTTTGTTTCTGAGTGGGGATTGGTTTTGCTTATATAGCTTATTCAGCTTAATCAGTAGATTTCTTTGGTTGTTTTAGTTTATTCTCTTCCCATTGACTTGTCCTTAGCTTATTTCAGTCCTGGTGCAGCTTGTAGCTTTTTATAATAGCTTTTCATAGTTTATAATTCTCAATTTAAGTTCATAAGCTCATTGAGCTTTGTTGATGCATGTTCCACCCTTTTCTTGGCTTATTTGTTTGAGGTTTTAAGCTTATTTATATGGGATTGAACCTATGCAAGCTTGTGTTTAGCATTAGGATAGCTTGTACTCAACTTTGATTAGCTTTTGGCTCATGCAAAGCTCATTTGAGCTTTAACACCCAACTGTGGGAGTTTTAAGCTTGTATAAGCTTCCTTCAAGCTTCTCAGCAAAAGCTCTTCACAAAAATTGTTTCTTTTCTTGGTTAAAGTCTTTTACAAAAAGAAAAAGTAAAAAAGAAAAAGTTTTGAAAAAAAGGTCAGAAGTGGGATTCGAACCTGGGGTGTTTGGCTCAGACCTCAAACCTACCCCACGCACCATCTCCCCTAGCTTAGTCTTAGTGTTTATCTTTTTCCCTTTTATTTTTATAGTTGTTTGCATCCATTTAAGCTTAACAAGCTTTTTCAGCTTATTTATAAGCTTTTGCCCACTTTTATATTTTTCTTAGCTTAATATTATTATAAAGTAATTTTAGGAAAAGTTTTGTAATTTTCAAAAATAGTTTAGTATTTTTAATAATTATATTTAGTTTATTTAGTAATTAATTAATAATAAATAATTAAAAAGTCAAAAAAATAATTTTCTTTTTTCTAAAATTTTGTTTTATCATTAGGTTCGTTAAAATATAATTTTCATGTCCGTAGGGTTTGCGTAGCATACATTTCACATTTTATTTTGCGCACTCGCGTTTTATTTAAATAACTTTTACGTTTTTAAATTTAGGTTACGTTAGTAAAAGTAGTTTGTAAAATAAAGAAAAAACCAAAAATATAAAAAAAGTGATAGCTTCTATTTAAGCCCTTTCGGCTTATTTTTCTGCTTATTTATAAGCAAACTCTGATTTTACGTTTTTAGATTACGTTT
The DNA here is from genome assembly GCA_030686995.1 of Artemisia argyi. Lineage (NCBI taxonomy): Eukaryota > Viridiplantae > Streptophyta > Magnoliopsida > Asterales > Asteraceae > Artemisia > Artemisia argyi. The sequence continues at coordinate 100,034,202 of CM060682.1, forward strand.
TAGGTTAACTAGGTTTCACGATATTGTTAATATAGTTCGTTTAGATCGTTCTCATTCGTATTTCCTTAGTGTAATAACTCAAACCCTTATATACCATTTCCTGTCCAAATTCACCCGATCACAAACCCGTTTTTATACCATCACACCTCGTCGGGACATAACGACCCGGGGAAACCCTATATTCCACGACGATTGACTCTGAGAAGTTTGACTTGGTTGACCATTAACCTGGTCAATTTTGGTTGACCGTTTGGTTGTCCTTTGTGAAAATTTACTGCAGGAAAGTTTATGTATGGATGAGGCCATGTTTAAATGATTGTCAAACGAGGAATCAGTTTGTCTATGAACAGGTTCCCTGTAACAATCATGAATTTGCTTTTAACCAGCCTTCACAATACACAACCCCTTAACCACCTCCTCGAGACGAGTTAGCTAGAGCTGAATTGATTACAAAAATGATTATTGCTCAAACTCAATTCAACCAAAATATTCAAGATAGTATAAACTGTCTTAAGGATCTGATTCCCAGGAGACAAAATCCTCCTGTTAACTCATTTTATCTTGAGGATGAAAGTGATGAGGATGAACCATTTGAAGAAGAAAACTCAAAGGAACCTTCAGATATCTTGATAATGGGGGACAAGGAAGTCAAAGTCAATCCTCTTGAGGAAATTGATGACCTTGTTCCAATCCCAAAGGTATTTGAGAAACCTTGTGATTTGACTTCAGTTGAAACTGCATCTGTGGAAACACAGGGAGAAAAGAGTGGGACAGATTTATTAGCAAAAGAATAAATGGAAATTGAAAATTCCATGTGTGCTAGTCCTTCTCAACTCCCTCAGCTCACACCCGAATATTCCACGGACTCTCCCATAATGGGGGATGAGCATCTTGACACTATTCATGAAAAGGAATCGGACGAGTTCATAAAGTCTAGTGTTGAGAACCTTATCCCAATCCCAAGTGAGTCCGAGGGTATTCTTGATCATGTGTGTGATATACCTCCTCCTCTTGTCTTTCCAAATGATATTGTTAAGACTTTCTCCGATTCTGACAGTGATTATAGTGATGTCGATTCTTTATATCCTAAAGACATAGAATTTATTGATGCATCACTTCCCCGTTCCGAGATCGTCAACCTAGAAGAGGATGTTGACCACTTTGTTTCCACAACATTCAATATGACTATCACAAATCCCTTGTTTGAATTCGATTCTGAATTTACTCTAAATTCAGTTAATCCAATCTTTGATAGTGATGAGTCTGAAACGGAGACTATAATGGACAAGGTGCATGTTCATAGCCCACAAAGTACCGCACATGTCCTACCTCCGTATATCCTTCATGAGTTCTCCAGTGAACTCACTCATATCATGACTCCTCCGGAGTGTGATTATTTGGATGACAAGAAAAACCATGATCGGGGGGATAGAGTCTCAATCATGAGAGTTTGTATTTCTACGACAAATTTTCCCACCCTCCCTCCCGATATGTTGTCCAAACCAATGAGCTTAACCGATAAAATCCAAACTCAGGCTACTGAGCCTGATCTCGAGGAAGAAGATCTTATCATGATTTTCATCATGGTTTTCTTCCTTTTCTTCACCTATAAGGTGACTTCTCCTGTTCTTCCCTCCTTCGGGAATGAGGATACCATCTTTGATCCCGGCATTTTCATTTACCGTTATCTTGAGCCGGGATTATATCTCATCGGTGTGGAACTTTCACGTGCTTCAAATGTTTGTCCAAACATCTTGAATGAAAGTCCGATGGAGATTCCTTCTTCCACGTCATGCTTCCCCATGGACAAATGAATTCGGGGTCGAGTCAAGCTAGCGACTCGGTAAACAAAAACAGTAGCATGCTTATAGGGTTTTCACCCTAAGTGTGGGGGAGTTACCCCTACTGTGGTTACAAATAAATTGAAAAACATAATTGTGTTTCCACATTTAGCTTGTAATGTTGCCCTTTTACGTTCAAAGAGTCGGCATAATAGCCGAAACTTTGAATATTAAGGACAATATTCAATTCTAAGTGTGGGGGGGAAATTCTAGCGAATTTTATCACATTTTACCATCTAGTACCCCCGTTTTTGGCAAAAATTTTAAAAATTTTTCACTTGAGCTTCAAAATTTTTGTGGTTATCAGTCCGCCATGTCTAAACGACAAAAGGATTGGCTAATCCAGGAGCAAACGGCTCGTGGTAAAGATATATCAAATCCGTTGATGGCTTGCAATTTGCCCAAAATTGTATGGTATCTCAACTCGCCATATCCTAAAAAGTGAATGAGTTGGCTAGCCCGCAAGATTATGGCTTGTGGTAAAGGCAGTGGAAAAACCATAATTGGTAATCAGCTCACCAAGATGTTGACTATTCCATCAAGAGTTGGCTAGTCCAGAAGCAAACGGCTTTTGGTAAAGACAAATCAAATCCGTTGACAGCTGGTGGTTTGCTCAAAATCACATGGTTATCAGGTGGACCATAGTTCTTACTTGAACTGACACATTTGGCTACTCCAGAAGTAATGGCTTTTGGTAAAGAGTTTCAAATTCATTAAGTTTTTCTCAAAAGATTGCTAGGGACTAGCAATAGTTTAGTGTGGGGGATTGATGAGTGTGTAAATACTCATCATTTTTATCGTATCTGAACTGCCAAAACGTTCAAAAACACTCAGAAATGCATCAAATACAGAAATTATCCCAAAAGTGTGTTTTATATGCTTTAGATGCAAAATGTTTAAAAACAAATAAAAATGAACAAGTTTGCATAATTGGCAGTTTCAGTCCCTCAAGTTTTATAAATTGACAAAACTAGTCCCTGAAGGTTTGAAATGAAAGAAAAGTCAACCCAAGTCCTTTGGAAGTCAAAAATTATCAAAAACGATCCTTGGGTGAAAAGTTTGAGAAAATTACCCATTTGATCCCTCAAAATCCAAAATTGACATAATTGGTCCCCGGGTGGTTTGAAATGGAAAAATTACATTTATGGTCCTTTGGTTTATCACACTTGGAAAATATGGTCCGTATGGTACTTTGAAGTGTTGGCTAAAACTACCCTTCAAATTTCAGCTTATTGCAATAATAGTCCTTGTGGTTTTTAGCCTAACTTACAACCGGACCCTTAATTATATTAAACCAAATCCAATATCAAACCCAATCCACAAACACAACCCCTCCAAGCCCAAAACCAAACCTGGCCCAAGTCAACCCCCCTTTTTCTTGGTCAAACCCACCACAAATATTAACCCCCGTTTTAATATTACCCCCCAGTCAACCTAACTTTGACCCTCCACCTCACCCCACTCAAACCGGCAACACCATCATCACCCTAGCCCCCTTCACCCTCTGCAACACTCCGAACCCCCCCCCCCCCCCTTGCATCTCCAAACAAACACAAGCCTCCAAACAACCCCCTGGCATCAATTATATCCAAGAAAAAGCCAAAGAGAAATTGGGTGCCAAGAATTTTAAATGGTCAAGATTGAAGCAAATGATCCAAGGGTGTACATTGGAGCTGGGAACAAGACAAAGAGCACTCGGAAACCCTAATGTAGAGATATAAAAGGGGAGAGAAGCCATGGAGCAGAGGAGTTAGTTAATTAGTAGTTTTAGAGTAGTTTAGTTATGTTAGTTGTAATCCATGTTTTCTAGTGTAATTTCACTTCTCAGATCCTTATTAAGTGTATTCTCAAAGTAATTAATAAAATTTCCAAGTTCCTCATTCGAATTCAGTTTTCTTTGGCTTTATTAATTTTAATTTTCATGTTATCTCAATTATGATTTAAAAGGGTTGTTCACTGCTCTATCAGGCTCAAATTTGCTCTAATAAACTTTTGTGAAATTGTTAGTTAGCTTATATCAATACATTCATCCAAGGAATTCATGGTCAACAAAAGTCAAATGAGCAAGGTTAATGGGATTTGGTATATTCAGTGGTGGTTTACGGTTAATTTGAAATGGATTAGGCCAATCTAAAGATAGGCTTGGGTTAGATATTCACCCTATGTCAGTTAGGGATTGGATTTGTAAGTTCTCACTTTCATTTTTTTTACCTCTCAATTCATTCTCCTAGTTTAGATTTATTATTGCATAAGTTCTATCTTATTGTTACTTTTTGATGTATTTCTAGTAGTATTTTAGATAGTTAAGCTTGTTTGATCAGTTGTGTTTCTAATTGATCTTAACTGCTTCATCTTTACATGTATTTTGATAAATAGTGGATTTTGTTCTCTTGTTATTCATTGCTTCTGGTTACTATTTAAATGGCTTCTACAGTTTATTTGAATGTTTGTTTGATCATTGATCTGTTGATTAAAAGTCTAAATAAGCTTTTGATAGTGTAACTGCTAGCCTAAGGGGGTGTTTGGATCTGAGTTTCTCTCTGTGTTTAGGGGTGTTCTTGTTGTTTGTGTTTATTGAATCATGTTTAAATAGGGTACAGTAGGTCAGTTATAACTTAAAATCTAGTCTTCATTTGATCAAATGTCAAAATCTCACTTCAATCCTCAAATCATACCCACTGTTGAGATTTTTTATACCCTTATCATCCATCTAAGTTAACTAGTTGATATCATAGCTTAATCTAGTCTAATTTCAAGTCATTACACCATTTTCAGTTACTAGGAAGCATTCAAAGTTCAAAATAGTCAAACCTCATGTTCTAATCAAAAGTCAAAGTTGCTAGTTTATGCAGAAAACCAATTATTGTGGGAATTCTTGTGATTTTTGTATTAGGGTTTAGATCTTGTGCCTTTGAAGGATAGTAGTTTACCAGCTCAGCTTTGAGATTCCATCATAACTTCATTTTTATGAATTTTCTGTGGGCCCCCATATTCCCTCAAAGTGACCTGCAGGGGGAGTGATCTCCCCTGCACCAGCAGACCTTCCAACACCCCAACTTCGAGGGCCTCCCCTGACCTGCTCTATGGGTCCCACTCAGAACTTCTTGGCTTTCTTGATAGCTAAGCTATCAAGCTTGTTGGGTCAATACTCATTTTGAGCCTGGGAACTTTTGCCCCTAGCTTAATTTAGTCATCAACAACCCTGCAGGCCTGTTTGTTTCTGAGTGGGGATTGGTTTTGCTTATATAGCTTATTCAGCTTAATCAATAGATTTCTTTTGTTGTTTTAGTTTATTCTCTTCCCATTGACTTGTCCTTAGCTTATTTCAGTCCTGGTGCAGCTTGTAGCTTTTTCTAATAGCTCATAAGCTCATTGAGCTTTGTTGATGCTTGTTCCACCCTTTTCTTGGCTTATTTGTTTGAGGTCTTAAGCTTATTTAGATGGGATTGAACCTATGAAAGCTTGTGTTTAGCCTAAGGATAGCTTGTACTCAACTTTGATTAGCTTTTGGCTCATGCAAATCTCATTTGAGCTTTAACATCCAACTGTGGGAGTTTTAAGCTTGTATAAGCTTCCTTCAAGCTTCTCAGCAAAAGCTTCTTCACAAAAATTGTTTCTTTTGTTGGTTAAAGTCTTTTGCAAAAAGAAAAAGTAAAAAAGAAAAAGTTTTGAAAAAAAGGTCAGAAGTGGGATTCGAACCTGGGGTGTTTGGCTCAGACCTCAAACCTACCCCACGCACCATTTCCCCTAGCTTAGTCTTAGTGTTTATCTTTTCCCCTTTTATTTTTATAGTTGCTTGTTTCCATTTAAGCTTAACAAGCTTTTTCAGCTTATTTCCCAGCTTATTTATAAGCTTTTTCCCACTTTTATATTTTTCTTAGCTTAATATTATTATAAAGTAATTTTAGGAAAAGTTTTGTAATTTTCAAAAATAGTTTAGTATTTTTAATAATTATATTTAGTTTATTTAGTAATTAATTAATAATAAATAATTAAAAAGTCAAAAAAAATAATTTTCTTTTTTCTAAAATTTTCTTTTATCATTAGGTTCGTAAAAGTATAATTTTCATGTCCGTAGGGTTTGCGTAGCATAAATTTCACGTTTTATTTTGCGCACTCGCGTTTTATTTAAATAACTTTTACGTTTTTAAATTTAGGTTACGTTAGTAAAAGTAGTTTGTAAAATAAAGAAAAAACCAAAAATATAAAAAAAGTGATAGCTTCTATTTAAGCCCTTTCGGCTTATTTATAAGCAAACTCTGGTTTTACGTTTTTAGATTACGTTTTAGGTTAACTAGGTTTCACGTTATTGTTAATATAGTTCGTTTAGATCGTTCTCATTCGTATTTCCTTAGTGTAATCATTCAAACCCTTATATACCCTTTCCTGTCCAAATTCACCCGATCACAAACCCATTTTTATACCATCACACCTCGTCGGGACGTAACGACCCGGGGAAACCCTATATTCCACGGTGATTGACTCTGAGCAGTTTGACTTGGTTGGCCATTAACCTGGTCAATTTTGGTTGACTGTTTGGAGCCAATCAACGGTCCTTTAAAGATTGGGACCGCCACCTTGATAAGGGACCGCTGAATGGAAGGTTTTCTTGAACAAAATTTCAACAATTCTTGTATTAAATAGATCATTCATTAAAAGACAAGAATAACATTATTCATATGACATTTACAACATGAGTTTACAAGCATAATCCTAGTCTAATCTACTAGGATATCTCATGTTAAGTCTGGTTTTATTAGTGATCATGCATGCTTCCCTAGAACTTGTGACCGCAAGGTCGAGAGGAGTTTTTGGGTTGTAGAAACCTGGGTGACAAGAGGATGGAAATGATGTAGTCAAGATCATTCTTCATCTTTTGAAAGTGGTTGTGGTTGTAGATGCAACAAGTACAATAACCCCCATGGGCATCCACTTGGGCAAGAGTGGGATGAGACATAGTTGGAGGATGAAGTTTTTGGGATAGCATGATATTGAAGAGGCTCAAATCAACAAGATTGGAGAATTCTTGAGCTTTGATGGAGTGTAGGGAGTTGACATTTGTCATTTGAGGTGGAAACAAAGGTGGTAATGAATGATATTGAGGAGTCGGGTTTGTATACTCATTGTGAGTAGATGGTGGTCCATTTTTTGGTTAAGAGGCAAAGAAGGAGAATGATGAAGATGATGCCTCATTATGTGATGTGGGATTGGAATTGACATGGTTATTGTGTGAATTGCCAAGGCTTTGTTTCTTCCTCCATATGGGCTTGACCGATATTCTTGGTTTTCTAGGGGATGACATTTTGTTGGATAACATTGTGAAGAGGAAAGGTTATGCCATGGCAATAGATGGAGGAGGTGGTGGTTTAAGTAGAGGATGAAGGTAGCAAGAATAGTAAAGCATGCATGCTTGGTTAGATTAGTTCAAATGATGCTTAAGCAAATTAGGAATGTCCACAAGACCTAAGAGTAGGCTAGTCAAACATGCAGGAACATAACGCAATCAACGACTCACAAATAGATGGACGGTCCTTCAAATAGGCGGACGGTCCCTTATCACTTATGGGACCGTGGGTCGATAAAGGACCGCCGCCAGGAGGTTTGCAAGATTTCAGAAAATGTTTCTAGTGTGTGCCTATATGAAACATATGTGGAGATATGATTATCTTGACCCTAAAAGAGAAGAAAAATCCTAAGAGATAATCCAAAGTCTCCTAATTAAAATTTTGCTCATCTTTCCATGTCGGATAACATATTTGTTACATGATCCGATAGAGGAATTGAGTGCATCGTGCATGCATGGAAAAACATTTTTGAATTGTATTAACAATGCAAGAGAGATTGATTTTTCCTATTCGTGAGAAGATTTTGAACTCATGAATTGGGGTTTTATGCACAAAATTAAGTTCTCTTATTATCATGCAATAATGGTTGTTAATAAAAAGATGTTGTTACTTCCCCAATTTCTAATTTTTGTGCACAAGAGAATCCTAGACTCAGATTAGAAGGGATTCATTTGCTAGAAATCTAAGGAGATATATGTTCTATCATTCCTAACCCTAATCGAAGATAAGAGAATGGTTCACGCTTAAGTGGTTTAGTAAGAATATCAGCTATTTTTTCCTCCGTTGGCACTTTTTCAATAGATATGTTACCCTTTTGCACATTATCCTTAAGAAAATGGTGACGAATCTCTATGTGTTTGGTCTGAGAGTGTTGCATGGGGTTTTTACTTAAATCTATTGCTCTTTTATTATCAAACATGATTGGAATGTCCATAGTCTACGAGAGCTTGTTTCATCCATAGTGCTTGTTGACATGCCTTTCCGGCGGTTACATATTCGGCTTCGGTTGTGGAGATATCTAGTGTTGTTTGTTTCTTGGATAACCAAGAAGTTAAACAACAACCCACGAAGGTACAAATGCCGCTAGTACTTTTTCGATCCACATAATCTCCCGCGTGATTAGAGTCGACGTAAACTATAATTTCTATACCGGTTCCCTTAGGATACCATAATCCTAAGTGCATAGTGCCTTTAATGTATCGGAAGATACGTTTAACCGCTTCTAAGTAAGAAGATTTGGGATCTTATTGAAAGCGAGCACAAAGGAAAACACTAAACATGAAATCGGGCCTACTTGCCGTTAGGTACAATAAACTTCCTATCATACCTCTATACTTAGTACTATCTAAGTATTCACCCTCTTCATCCTTGGTGAGCTTTGTGTCCATAGCCATTGGGGTTTTCATAGGTTTAGTATCTTCTAGTCTGAATTTCTTAAGCATTTCCTTAATATATTTGGATTGATTAAAGAATATTCCATCATCTAATTGTTTTATTTGTAGTCCAAGGAAGAAGTTAAGCTCACCCATCATACTCATTTCAAACTCGTCATGCATGATTCTTGAGAATTCATCACACATGTCTTGACAAGTTGAACCAAATATAATGTCATCAACATATATTTGGACGATTATGATGTTTGAATCTTTTTTCTTGGTGAAAAGAGTGGTATCTACCATTCCCATCGAGTATTCATGCTTAAGAAGAAAAGCTTTTAACCTATCATACCAAGCCTTAGGGGCTTGCTTTAAACCATATAAAGCTTTCTTTAGTTTATAAACATGCTCGGGGTACTCAAAGTCAATGAATCCTGGAGGTTGTGCAACATATACCTCCTCATTGATGAGACCGTTTCGGAATGCACTTTTCACATCCATTTGGAACAACTTAAAATCTAATGCACATGCATGGCCAAGTAATATCCTAATGGACTCAAGTCTAGCTACGGGTGCATAGGTTTCGTCATAATCAATTCCTTCTTATTGATTATAGCCTTGTTCGACTAACCTAGCTTTGTCCCTAGATACAATACCATTTTCATCTAGTTTGTTTCTAAATACCCACTTAGTCCCTATTATTGTGATATTCTTAGGTCTTGGTACTAACATCCAAACATCATTAGATTTAAATTGGTTTAATTCTTCTTGCATTGCGATAATCCAACTTTCATCTTTCAATGCTTCATTGACATTTTTAGGTTCAATGATTGAAACAAAACAAAAGAAGTTGCTATTGTTTTGAACTTGTGATCTAAGGGTTCTTTGGTTTAGGCTTCCTATGACGTTATCTAAAGGGTGGCTTTTAGATTCTTTAACATTTGAAGTTTCACCTATTTCGATGGTTTCTTGAGATATGTCTAGGTTTTTCATGTTTTCAACTATGACGTTTTCTTCATCCAAATCATCATCTACCAAAGGTGAAGTTTTAGATGGAGGGGCACTCTCATCGAATGTCATGTTTAGTGATTCTTCGACGACCATTGTTTCCTTGTTTAAGACAATGTAGGCTTTACTAGTTTGAGAGTAACCTAGAAATACACCTTCGTAAGACTTTGGGTCGAACTTGGTGAGATAGTCTTTGGTGTTTAGAATATAGCATTTGCTACCAAACAGTCTAAAGTAATCTAGGGAAGGATTCCTACCTTTCAAAATTTCATAAGGGGTTTTTCCTATGATTTTTCTAATTATAATTCTATTAAGAATATAGGTGGATGTATCTATGGCATTACACCAAAACTTTTAGGGAATCGATTGCGCATTGAGCATGGTTCTACTCATTTCTTGTAGGGTTCTACTTTTTCTTTCGACTACCCCATTTGATTGTGGAGTTTGTGGAGCCGAGAAATTGTGAGTAATACCATTAGCATCACAATAAGCTCTGAATTGAACTTCATTGTAAAATTCTCTACCATGGTCCGTCCTAATGGAAACTATGTTGCATCTTAATTGATTTTAAATTTTCTTACTAAATATTTTGAATTGATCAAAAGTTTCAGTCTTGTTTTTAAGAAACCTAGTCCAAGTGTACCTAGAGTAATCGTCTACGATCACTAGGGTGTAGAGATTTCCTCCATAACTCCGTATGGCGGAAGGACCGAAGAGATCCATGTGAAGAAGCTCTAGATATCTAGATGTTGAGATCATGTTCTTAGGTTTATGACTGGAGTGAGCTTGTTTTCCAACCTTGCAAGCATCACAAAAGTGTTGGTCGAACCTATGTTTGGGAAGGTTTCTTACTAAATCCTTAGAAGACAATGATTGCAATAGACGCATGTTGGCGTGTCCTAATCTTCTATGCCATAAAGTAGAGTTATCATTAACCGTAGCTAAGCATATGTTCTCACTAGGCTTGTTACTAATTTTCATAACGTATAGGTTACCTTTTCTAATTCCTTTTGCAATAACTTTTCCGTTCTTAATTATTTCTCTATCGTCTTTGGAAAAGATTACCTTGCAACCATTATCACAGATTTGACTAATACTAAGCAAATTAAAACCTAGGTTATCCACATGTTCTACATTAGTAATAGTAAGAGAGTTATGAGTGATCGTACCTTTGCTGATGATATTGCCCTTGAGCTTACTACCAAATGTAACATTACCTCTAGTACTTGCATTGTATGATGAGAATAGCTTGCGATTACCCATCATGTGATTTGTGATTACCCGTCATTTTTCCAATTCATGGAGTAGTTCTTATAATGATTTTTATTTTTAGCTGTTTTTGATCTAGTTTGTCTATTTGGTATATTTGTTTTCCTAGTGATGGAAGTGTAGATCTTATAATTGGTTTGTTGTAACCTAATCCGGGTTTTAGTATTGGTCTATAGAATTGTTTAACTTCTTCTATACTAGCAACGGGTGTTTCTGGTTTTCCTAGTATTGACAGTTTTGAACTAGAATCTGTAGTGACTTCGGGTAAGGTCACAGTCTTCCTTACTTAAGACGGTCCTTTATCAATGGGACGGTCCTTTAAAGGTGAGGGACCATCGGGTGGATTTGAGGGACCGTCTCCAGTAGCCAGATCCGACTGAGATTTCACAAATTTTATTTGTTTTGATATGTTTGGTGATGCTTCAAAAAAGTTATAACCTATATCGGTTTTATCGTCAGAAGCCTTTTGAACTCCTATCAGTTGTCTAAGAGAGTGAGTGCTCTTTTCAAACTTATTTAATTTTGAGGCTTCCTCTTTGAGTTCCTCATTTTCGATATTAAGAAGTTTGCACGTTTTACATTCCGAAACAATTTATTTTCCTTTCTCAAGTTTAGATAACATCTCTTTTAGTTCCAATATTTCTTTTTCTAATTTAGATTTGGTGGATTTTAGAGATTTGTTTTTCACAATTATCTTTTGACTCACTTCACAAATTTTATCATATTCATTATCTAAGTCAAGAGAATCTAGTGAGCAAATATCAAAATTATGGAAATCGCTTTAGGTGCGTACCTCTTTTGAAGATCCGGCCATGAGACAAGTCTCATTCTTATCATCTTCTTCGCCATCACTCTAAGCACCGCTAACATATGCCCTTTGGTTTTTGTCCCTTGTTTGGTGTGGACAATCTCCAACTATGTGTCTTGTATCATCACATCCAAAACATATCTTCTCACCTTTGATGTATCTATCTTCATGAGCTTTTTGAGTAGCTTTCTTTTCCTCTCGTGGTTGTCTTACAAATCTTCCTCTTCGCTTAAAAAATTTCTTGAAATCTCTAACTGCCAATGCATACTCTTTGTCATCACTTTCCAAGCTTGAGTCTTCATCATCACTTAATTCCTTTTTAGCTTTTAATGCAATTGATTTTCTTTCCACCTTACTATTTACAATATCAGAATCATTTTTGATGATTAACTCATGGACCTTCAAGTTACTAATGAGCTCATCTAATGATAAAGATGCCAAGTCATTGGATTCTTCAATCGCTGTGACCTTTGCTCTCCATTTCGGATGTAAAGCCCTGAGATATTTCGTAACACAACTTTTGACAGAAATTTCCTCATCGAATGCTTTTAAACTCGTGATTATGGTGTTAAATCTAGCAAATGAACTATCTATAGATTCATCTTCAGGTATGATAAATAGTTCATATTGTTGAACCAAAAGATCGATCTTATTGTCTTTGACTTGATTATTACCTTGATGAGTGACTAACAAAGTTTTCCAAATATCTTTAGCCGTATTGCACATAAAAATTATTTGAAATTCCTTTTTTGGCAAAGCATTGTAAATAACCATGTTTACTTCATCATTTTTAGCTAATTTCTTTTTAAGAGTATTACTTTGTTTGTCATAAGGAACAACTTCATTTTGTTTAGTTTCAAGATTAAATTCAATAGGTTTAGTGTCACCCATTGTAATAACATGCCAAAGATCAAGATCTTTTGATTTCACATACGTTTCGAATCGAGTTTTCCAATAAATAAATCTATCAGCCTCAAAGAGTGATGGTCTTTGCATAGACTGCCCTTCTTGATATTTTTCAAATTCCATTGATCGTTTCAAGTTTTAAAATACAGTATATTTTATAAATCCTTGAGCAACCTGGCTCTGATACCAATTGTAAAAACTAGAAAGGGGGGTTGAATAGTTTCACCATTATTAATCACATTTCTATAAAATTGATTTTACAAATTGGGTTTGACAAAAAGGTTCGATTCGAAGCTTATGTGAAATCAACACAACAATAGATATAAGCAATGATAAGTAAACAAGTAAAGATAAAGAAAGGAAAGATCAAATCGGCACACGAAGATTTATAGTGGTTCGGCCACGAAGCTCACTCCTTCGTCCCTACTCCACTCCTCGAGTCTCACACTCGAGAGTTTCACAAACACTATATGAACATGCTCCCTTATGGCAGAACAAACCTTACACAAGCTGACACCAAGTTTAACGACACTAAGCGGAATGTCGAGTCCTAATCCTAGATAGAACCAATCTACCAAAGCCCACGTGGCTTCACACCTTGTACCAACACGATGGCACGATACAACACAATACACTATATAAGACTTGCACTCAAGTCCTATTACATACACGAAACAATGAATGAAAGAAATGATAGATCCGCAACAATAAGATGAGATGAGCAAAATTCTTCTTCAACACTTCGTTTCTTGATTACAACGAATGTTCTTCTCTTGCACTTAGGGGAAAGATGAGTGTCATCACTTGTAAACAACTAGACCTTGATAATGTGATTAAAGAGTATGTTTTAGAAAGGATTTCGGAATACAGAAGGTTTTGGTGCATAAGAGGTAAAGTTTTCTAAAGGAAAACAGTTTCGTATTTATAGGCGTCAGGAGAGAGGCGACGGTCCCTTAAATTGGACGGCGGTCCCTTATCCTTAAATGCTGGATGGTCCCTTATCGATAAGGGACCGCCGCTCTATTTAAGAGACCATCCAGACAAACGCTCCTCGTTTTGTCCTGACGTGGTGAAAAACTATCTGGTGAAGTTTTATTGTCGGTTTTGAGCGGGAAATATGGCTGTTATGATTTTGAATGTTGAAAACATTTTCTTAATAAAACATTACTTTAATTTATACAAAAATACTTTTGTAAAAATGTTTTGTGACATGAAAATGTAAAGTTTTTAAATCTTTTGATCACATACACAAGTTGGTAGAAGTTTGTACATACCTTAAGTGATGTTGATGACGAAAACGAGTTTTCCCGATTAAAAACTTATTAGGCGTAGTTTTATGTAACGTGTGTTTGTATTTTGTGATTACCAAAACTAGTAGAGACCAATTAATGCAAATGACGTTTTTGACATTATTTGTATTACCACCAACTTTATCCACACAGGTAAAGATGCAGGTACAGTTTTATCTAGACTCATGTTAAAGTCCTTCTTTTGAACAACAAAAGGCATATTGTTGACCATCCATGGCCCATTGTTCAGCACATAATTCATACCATTAACATTGTGAAATTTCATGAAGAATATCCCTTTACTTTGATAAATGATGGCCTTAAATCCATGTCTATTCCACATTTTCCTCAAGTTAAATCTCATTTCATTAATGGCCATATTACAACCCACAAAAGTACCCACAAAAAGTCATATCCCACACAAAAAGTCATATCCCATTTTTTACTACCCTCAGCTACCAGAGTTTCATTAAACACCACAACTTCAATACCAGATTCATCAATTTCAATAGGAATGCTAATTAGATTTTTATCAAACAAATTTTGGCTAGTAGCATTAGCATATGAATACCTAGTTTTTGGCACATTAGTATCCGATTTTTTACTACATTAGCATTTTTATCAGTGTTCACATTTGGCTTATCTCCTAAAGTAGAGTTAGCAGATACCTGAACTTTTGCACTTATCATACCCCCACTATCAAGTGAATCATTCTTCTCAACATTAACACTTCCCACGCATTCCCCCTCTTCCACCCCTGTCTCAAGTGCCATGTATATTTCCTTAGCAGACTCAACATTAGCAACTGCAGGAGGTTTTCCACCATTCCGACCTATACTAACATCCTCTCCATCTTTAACCATATCATATTCCTTATTCATATTTCTACTCCCTTATTTATTACCCTTATCAGACCCAGAGGGTCTTTTGAATGTTCTCAATTGTTATGAAAAGTTTTTAGTGAGTGATTAAAAAGTTCTCGATGATGACTTGTTCAAGTTTATAGGCTACTTGTCTAAAAAATTTAAGATTTGTCGGTTAATTTCACTTTTCTCGGTGGTTTGTTCAAGGTGCCTAATCTTGAAACAAGTTCTCGGTGTTAATAGATTTTCTCGGTTTTGACTAAATTTTTTTGGTGTTGACTTTTTCTAGGTGTTAAGGTCCTTGCCTAAAAAAGTATTCTCGGTGAACTAGTTCTAGGTTCCATGTCACAAGTTAGTGGAAGTCCAATATTAATGAGTAAAAAATATTCGGTGGTCCTAAAATTCTCGGTGAAAATTTTCAAGGTACCCTGTCATGAGATAATAGAATTCCAACTACACCGATAAAATTCATAGGTTCCTCCTCACTACCAAGTAAAATGTTGAGGCAACATTATCAAGATCTCCTAATGTTTTAATGATGACAAATAAATATACGAAACACATAAAATATCAAACGGTAGCCAAATTCCCCGGAGCCCATATCTGCTCCTAGCGCGCTGTTCGCGCGTCAATGCCCGGGTGACGAGCCAGGCCACTGTATGGATTCGGGCGAAATTTGAAAGTCGGCTTTCCCCTTACCCGACAAATGTGGATCTTTAAATACAGGTATGAATATGGTATGTGCTTAATTGAGAACATTCGAAACGAGTTTTAGGATTAGAGAGATCCAACTTTTATAGCACCCATTTACGGGAAAACGCCAACTCATGTTTTCTACCTATCGCCTCTAGCCAAGGCTTTTCTAAACTTAGGGATCTTATATACTTCACGTAACATCATGTGAAAGCATCCACATGCTCATATCCCATGCTTACGTCTTTTCTAATTACGTAACAGGTTTACTCCCTTATTGGTCAAACTAAGTCAAAGGTCACTTTGCGTAAACGCATCCTTTCCTACTTGGGTTATGCTTTACATCAAGGCAAAAGCACTTAACTTGTTTGAACCAAGGTATTAGTTGAGAACGTCGAGTCGTGGAAAGCCATGAGATATGAAACTATGGATTCTCGACGTTGTGTTACTTGAACTTATAAGTAACCTATGATTTTCTCAACTCATAATCTTAATTGTCTAAATTTTCTCTTCTTAATGACAATTAGATTATTTCTTAATCTTTTTCTTAATCTCATTTTACAAAAGAAAATGTCACACCCCCAATTTACCTGACTTGCAGCGGAATGGAATACCTGGAGGTGTCTGTCATAGCATCACAGTTACGGTTACATTGAACGACCTAAAGTGTCGTTTGGAAAATACTTCGTTTGATTATTGAAATTATTCAGAGTTGACAAAATGAGGTCCCCAAAAGATGTTGCATGTTTATGAAAACAAGTCACACTAGATCAAACGTTTACATAAGTGCATGAAATAATGGTGAGACGCGTCGACCCCGCGACTCCATGAAGGTCCAAATGCATGTCACATGAGCTACCTTAATAACCTGAAATACATTGCTAAAATGTCAACACGAATGTTGGTGAATTCCATAGGTTTATAAAATGTAATGTTGTACGGCCACCACAAGTAAAAGTGCATAACAAAAGTCAAGTAAAATAGTACAATAGACCTTAAGCTCATGACCCCGAAGCTAGACTGTTGAAATTATATGCCCCTCCTGAATGTTTTACCAGAACACTCCCAAAATGTCAGACATGAAATGCATCCGCTTACTGTTGGTAATAACTACCACGGATGGAGGCGTCACCCTCAATAGATCTATCCACTCACTCTCGCTTAATCGGCAAATTAACGGTCCATGATAATAAATAGGGGACTTTAACAGGTTGGTAAGGCAACTTAAGCAATGTACATATGTTTTGGTACTTGGGCTCGTACTAAAATAATTGATGCAATGTATTCCCCCGTGGGATTTGAAATCAAAATATTGTATTGAAAACGGGGCTATGAAAACTCACCTTAAACTGATGATACTGTGATGAAGTGAAATGAACAACAACAATGAACGGTCAGCTGCCTCAACCTAATATGAATGATGAACGATCTTTTTAGATCACAAAATGATGTTATGAATGTCCATGCGCATGTTTCCTATACCACTCTACTCTTTGAAAAAATACTTGTTATCAAAAATATACATTTTCCAAGACTTAGGAAAATAAGGCAACTAGAAAAATAAAACTAGTTGAAATGTATATATATATATATATATCGTATGTATCAATGTTAGTGTTGAAATCCTCGGTTTGAAATCCTTGATATAACGTCTTGTAGTGATAAAAATATACTTGTAATCACTAATACTTCATTAGTTATGAATTTGGGTACTTGGTATAATTTCTAGAAATCTAGAGTTACTACGTAGTTTTAGTGTTATTATTTTCAAAAGCTGTCAAAATAATATAAGTTTTGCCAATATTGAAACGTGAATATCTTTGTCGTTATAAGTCCGTTTTACTTGTTCTTTATATCCACGGTTACGTCTTAGTATGTAGTAATATATTTTGGAAAGCTTGGCTCCTCCAGGTTACGTCTAAAGCCTCGTTTTGTCCGACGAAAAACGTCCAACAGCAATAATTTTCAGAAAATTTACTTTTCGTCAATAAACTTGCAAAACTCATAACTTCTTCGTTATAAACTCTTTTTAATCCGTTCTTTCGCCTACGGATTCGTTTTTGAAAGTATTTTCTAAAAATTTTGCCAAAGTTTCCTTTATGTTTACTGATTTTCCTGGATTTACAAAAATGGGACAGAATGTTTATATACTTGTCAAATCCATTTTTCATGTTCAAAACTAGTTTCTACTTCAACCAAATCTCTTGCAAACACCACAAAGCTACACTAATCCTACGATACACCTTCTTAGGGTGCCATGGGTTCCTAATCACTACTAATCATGTTAATTTAACAAAGGAACACCTAAATCAAAATCTAGGGTTTGTATGTTCAAAAAGTTAACAAAAATAATGTGGTATAGCTAACTTGTACATGAAATTAAGCATGAAAACCATAAGATACAAGTATTAATTGGATGAAATCATGAAAATAAATTTGATAACTCACTTTGAAATAATAGGTGATTAGATGATAAGAAATCTTGTGTTACTTGTGTTTTTGTTGCAAGAATCTTGATTAGAATGACAAAAGGAACAACTTTGTAGCTTTAAATCTTGAAAAATAATCACTTGAACATGGAGATCTTGGTCCTTGTGGTTTGGCCGTGGGTTTGAGGGAGAGAAAGAGATAGGAGAGCACTTTTTGATCTAAAAATTAACAAGTGAAATGTAATTTTGGTTCTTAGATATTTGTTATAATTTAAATGTATAAAATGAATACATAAATGCATAAGGTTAGGATTAGTAACTTGTGGTATTTAGGGGTGGTCTTGGGCCGGTTTTCAATGGGTGAAGGGGTAGCCAAATAGGTTTTGATCACTTAGGAAATGTAGTGTAATATTAGTTGTAGTTTAGTGTAAGTATTAGTTATAATCGGGTACCGGGTTTGCTAGAAATAAATATTAACAAAGTTAACCGGGACTTAATAAAGTCATAAAAATGTTAAAAATATGTTGGGTACAATTACTGAGTGTTCGGGTGATTATTGTTTAGTTTTCACGAAAACCGTCGTAATATTTATAAACTTACGTTATAAATAAAATAAATTTCCAAAATATTGGGTAAATGATTGTAATAACTTTTATGATGATAAAATGGATATAAAAATATGTCGGGACCATTGTGGGAATATTTAGATATATTCTTCGTGTTTATTAACCGGGTGTTAACGTTTATTTATAAATAATTATAAGGAAAACGTAAAATGTATCAAATATATAAATTTGAAAATCCTAATAGTGGTATAACATGAAAATGTTGTTATGATGATATGCAGACTGTCTCTAGTCCGTATGCAATGTCCTTACTGATAATGAAATGAATTCGCACCTAAACCAATACGGTTACACGAATTTTAATACCCGTAAACTAAATTTACGATTAAATGAGTAATGCAACTGAATAGTGAAAACTTTTCCAGCAATGAATAGTGTTCAGTGAATAGTAAAATTCTCAAATGTTTCTCAGAATATCAAATTGACCTCGAAAATGATGAATAGTAAAATGATGAATTGTGTTTTGATGAATAGTGATTTATAAATAGTAAAATGTCAAAGTTTGGGAAATCACCTGAAATTGTGAGTTGTGACAGTCTTCCCCTCTAAAAGGAACTTCGTCCCGAAGTTCAGTTTATGTTGGTCTCTGAAGACATATTAGTGAAAAGGTGATGATATTCGAGAATTCCAGCGAACTCTCACGATAGGAATTCGACTCTGCTTCAACTATCCGACCTAACTGTCCATGATTTCTACTTGTTCTCCTACAAGGTTTATGTTTGACATTGGGTTGGATTCCTTTCCAAATGGGATTATGAGTGACTAATCTAAAAAGATGATAATACATGGTTGTGTAATCCCGTTGTTTTCTAACATGGCTCAAGTCTGACGGTCACTAGGCCTACTCTGTCTGAAATATTACATGGTCCGGTGTATATCGGGTTTAACTTTCCAAGTTTTCTGAATGATATCATAACTTTCCTAGGCAGAACTTTCAACATAACTCTACCTACCAACTTGAAGTTTTAATGGTTTACAACTTATTGAACTTGTAACTGATTCTTGACTTGTAGGAAATTTCTGGTTATCTCATGAATGCCTACTAGACCAGTATGTTAGGCTTTTCCAAATTTCGATCCGTCAATGGATATTGGCACTTCGACCATAGAGTGCCTCAAATGGTGTAGTCTCTATGATCGCCCGATAACTATGATTGCAACTGAATTTGATTTATGATAACTGGTTAGTCCAACCATTTCTAGGGTCAATCACTCATGCTCTGAGCATACTCTCCTATGTTTGAATTGTTCTCTCGCTTTGACCATCGGTCTGAGGATGATAGGTGATGTTCACATCTAAATGGGTTTCTGAAGGAAATCCTGAAATGATTGCTTGAAGTCCAAGGTGAATCGGTTTCCTTAACAGGAATAACTAAAATGGGTACAATAAACCTTTGTGACTAATTCCACAACGTTCGGTCCTTCGAACTTGGCGTTATCTGAAAGGGATATAATATAGGTAACAATTTGATTCCTTGTGTTTTGTTCCAACGGATGATAAGACATATGTCCTTCTTTGTCTATTGGGTTTGGTCTTCACTACTGAAGTTCGTGATTAATTTGTGATGTCCTTCCTAATTCCTTCATCACATATTCCAAATATTCTTTATTGTCAAGTCACAAATCCTAAATGCATAAGCGATGTTGTAGGGAAATTGGTTCTGGAAATTTGTCTCGCGATTGTGAGTTTTGGTTGAAATCTTTTTCTGAATAAACAAATTTAGAAAAATTGAGAAAATGATTTACTTAGTAATATTTTTCCTGCTGATTCAAAATTTCAGTAGTTATGAAATAGAAAAAAAAAATGTTTTCAAACATGTTGTGATTAAGACTGCTTACCAAAGTTTGATGTCTATGTATATTTCTCATTGTACAATAGTGTTGTTAAAGATTGACCAAAAAGGATCGTACTTGTTCAAAATAGGAATTTCAGAAATCATTTTTCCACAAGGTATGTGATTTATGTAAACACATCAACTTTATTTCAAAAGTGAAAACACTAACAAGGATAAAATGGTAGAATAGGAAATGTTCGCTTACATGCATAGATGTCTAACATTTAGTTCCTGAGGTTGAATAATGCCTATTGGTGGTTATCAGGTATAACTACAAGCATAGGTATTTAGACTAACTTAAGTCCTAAAATATTTTATCGTTGTAATTGGCAAGGCGAACGTATCACTTGATGTTGTGTCGATGAATGTCTATTCTGTTTTCCCAGGTAGATGAGGAGATATGTTCTAGTTTGATCCCTTTCTTGGTATGAAGGTGAGGTTATCTGAAATTTCTAGAGACATAATGCCTTAGAGGAATCTACATCGATATTCTTGATTCAAACAATTGTCCTTTGTGAAAATTTACTGCAGGAAAGTTTATGTATGGATGAGGCCATGTTTAAATGAAATGCTCTACAGTCTCAATTAGAAGCTTGGTTTATTTCTATTGTGTTGTCCTGCGGACATTTATATTGAGTTCAATCCTGTAGCTCAGTCTAGCTAGTACTTTTAAATGATAGAATTTGACAACTAAGTCAGAGATGGTGATTCGGATGGTCTCGCGGTATCTTAGAATTTGTTGTTGAGTTATGAATTCTCTCACTATATACTTCTAGTTCTGTTTAATAGTTCTGTAATCCTTTCATTGCTTTTCTTGTATCGAAGAATCCTACTTGTAATTGATATGGAAAGTCTCTCCTAGGGAAGTCAATGGGATAATCCAACTTAATGGCTAAATGGGTGACAGGTGGGGTAAGTATCCAGGGATAGTTCGGCAAAAGGGATGTTTATGGAAGAGTTCCTTTGTTTACAAAACTTTTAAATGAATATTGTTATCAACAATCCTTTGAAAAGGTAATTATTTCCTTCATGGCATAATCCTTCCTGAATTTTACATAGGTGATCAGGCTATGTACAATTGAGGACTAATGATGCGATGTTAGATTTTGTCAAAATATCATAACTTTTCTCAAAAGTTTTAGATGGTGTTCAACGCATTGTTATTAAAAATGGTATCCTGATGTTTTCTTTCAAATAACATGAAAATTGCCTCGCGTAATAACAGTAAATACTTGGTGTAATGACAGAAAATCAATTTATAGGATGGTAATAAAATAGCTTACTTCAGAAATTTTTCTGTAAAACAATTTCCCCATATGATAGTAAAATAGCTTGAATGGTGTATTGGATACGTGGGTGAATCTTGTCGAATGGTAATAGTCTACTAATTCATCAAAAACGAAATCAGCCTAATCCCTGATAAGACAATGCTAAAATGTTGCAAAACGATTGAAGTTTGAGCAACTGGGATAGAAAATGGAGTAAACGATGGTTATGATTATCACAGAGGTAACAAAGGATAGATACTACATTGGATAGAAAAGTGCTTAATACAACTAGGTTATGTCATCGTACCAACGGTAAGTACAAAAGGAAAGATACAACCCTAAAGGGCTCGAACTACAGTTTATATATTGAAACA
This sequence comes from Artemisia argyi, assembly GCA_030686995.1. Classification (NCBI taxonomy): domain Eukaryota; kingdom Viridiplantae; phylum Streptophyta; class Magnoliopsida; order Asterales; family Asteraceae; genus Artemisia; species Artemisia argyi. The sequence continues at coordinate 100,056,131 of CM060682.1, forward strand.
AGGCTCCTCCTGCTGAAGCATTGTTGTTATCCTTGATGTTACTAATATCCTGACGGTTCTCTTTCAACAGCTCACGCTATTCCTCGAGCGATTCAGTCTTGATTCCAAGTTCCTGATTTTCCTTGTTCCTTAGCTCCGGGCAATCATTCTTGAAATGCCCTAAGTTTCCACATTTGAAGCAACTCCCTGGGGTCTTCTGATTTGTGAGTTTCCTACAGTCTTCAGTCCGATGACCCTGCTTCTTGCACACTCCACACGTTTTACTGCAATGATCTCGGTGATGTTGATTACACAGGTTGCAGTAAGGTAACTTTCCAATATACCTTCTCTTTGTGTACGGTTCTGCAGCAAAGGCTCTAATCACTTCTTGTCCTTTGGGTGATTGTTGAGCAGCATTACAACCTAGATTGTTGTTCCACTTCCTTTTATTGTCACTATTGTTTCTTGATGTCTCTACGTGAACTATAAGTTCCTTTGCTTCGATCGCCATTTTGATAGCTTCAGACATGGTATCGGGTTCCCATGCGATGACCAACATACGAATTTCATGGGAGAGTCCCCCGATGTACCTTTCAAGTTTCTTGCTTTCCGGTTCATCCATTGTAGGACCTAGTCGTGTTAATTCATAAAAATGAGTAGTGTACTCGTCAACATCATTTCCTACCATGGTAAAGTTTAGTGTTTCCTGTTCCTTTGCTCGTAATTCATTTCCTACACAAAATGTTATACCCATCATCCTTCTTAGTTTCTCCCAAGAGTGTGAGTAGGCAGCATCAACTCCCACCATCTTAATTGGTCCACCATTCCTGGGCATGATCCTGAAAAGTGCATGTTGCGAACTTAACCTTGTCTTCCTTACGACAGTCGCCACATTGAAATATTGTTTCTATTACTTCGAACCATTTGAGAAATTCCTTTGTGTCTCTAGTTCCGCTAAAGGAGGGAGGATTGCACCCCATGAATTCCACGTGAGTAAGTTCCTTAGTGAGGGCGGTGGCTATGTTCTTGGCAATGACTTGTCCAACAGCAGCTTGCATCATGCTTGGAGTGGTTTGCTTAAATCTCTCTTCATCAAATCATAAGAGACCATGAGGATATAGTTAATAAAAGTCATCATATTCACAACACATGAATATAAAACATGAAAATTTCGGTCTACGTGAACCGATATCACAAATAGCACAACCATTCCTTACATAGTAAAGTCACACTTGATATTTTTGTTTGTACAACAATCAAAAGACAACAAGTTCTTTAGACTATGTCCCACACTTTCTGTGGCTAGGATAATAGTAAAAGCTAGTGAGGATATAAGTCTGGTCTAGAGACTTCCTGGTGTCCCTCTGTGTGAAGTCAAGTTCGTGGCATCATAAGGTCGAGATAGTCCTGAAGTGGTGTCTGAAGTTGTGCATCTATCAAATCTTAGATAATGTAGGTTCTGAACCATTCCTGAAGAATCTGCGGATGTTCCTGTTGAGTCCGTGATATTGGTATTATCTACTAGATGTTATCTAGTTCATAGCAAGTGGGAATGGAAAAGGAAAAACTACAATGGTGGTACTGGTGAATGGAATACTATCCTCTTTCGCTCTACCTCGCGACATCTAAGAGGTAAAACTAAAGTACGCACTGTGGGACGACCAATAGTGTAATAAGTAACTGATGGTGGTGGTAGTACCTGAGTAGTGAGTGCTCTACTAGTGATGGAAAGAAACATACTATCTTCCTTGCAATAAACATCCTAATAAGTCCATTAAGATTAAGTCTGAATACTCTACCAAAAGGCATTCTATGTATGGGCTGAATGATAGGAAAACCCTGTTCCTATGGCAAATCAATATTGCTAATGGTGGTGTAAGTGCAACTGGTGGTATAATGGTAGTGGAAGATGACAAGGCATCTTCAATGTCGGAATCCGATAAAAGGATGTCAGGGTGAGTATCTGAAGACATGTCACTTGTGAACCAGGTCAATAAAATGATATGTATATACAAAAATGAGTATAAACAACATGTATCATGATTATGCACTTATGATGAAATGATGAGATGCTATGATGATACGGTTATAGTCTAGGGTCCAACATGTATCATGAAACAACATGTATCATGATTATGCACTTATGATGAAATGATGAGATGCTATGATGATGCACTTATGATAAAATGAGTATAAATAACTCGCACAGGGTATGCATGAAACAACAAGTATCATGATTATGCATTTATGTTGAAATGATGAGATGCTATGATGATGCGGTTATAGTCTAGGGTCCAAGATACATCCTAGTTCCCTATAACCTTAGCTCTGATGCCAATCTGTCACACCCCCAATTTACCTGACTTGCAGTGGAATGGAATACCTGGGGGTGTCTTTCATAGCATCACAGTTACGGTTACATTGAACGACCTAAAGTGTCGTTTGAAAAATACTTCGTTTGATCATTGAAATTATTCAGAGTTTACAAAATGAGGTCCCCAAAAGGTGTTGCATGTTTATGAAAACAAGTCATACTAGATCAAACATTTACATAAGTGCATGAAATAATGGTGAGACGCGTCGACCCCGCGACTCCATGAAGGTCCAAATGCATGTCACATGAGCTACCTTAATAACCTGAAATACATTGCTAAAATGTCAACACGAATGTTGGTGAATTCCATAGGTTTATAAAATGTAATGTTGTACGGCCACCACAAGTAAAAGTGCATAACAAAAGTCAAGTAAAATAGTACAATAGACCTTAAGCTCATGACCCCGAAGCTAGACTGTTGAAATTATATGCCCCTCCTGAATGTTTTACCAGAACACTCCGAAAATGTCAGACATGAAATGCATCCGCTTACTGTTGGTAATAACTACCACGGATGGAGGCGTCACCCTCAATAGATCTATCCACTCACTCTCGCTTAATCGGCAAATTAACGGTCCATGATAATAAATAGGGGGCTTTAACAGGTTGGTAAGGCAACTTAAGCAATGTACATATGTTTTGGTACTCGGGCTCGTACTAAAATAATTGATGCAATGTATTCCCCCGTGGGATTTGAAATCAAAATATTGTATTGAAAACGGGGCTATGAAAACTCACCTTAAACTGATGATACTGTGATGAAGTGAAATGAACAACGACAATGAACGGTCAGCTGCCTCAACCTAATATGAATGATGAACGATCTTTTTAGATCACAAAATGATGTTATGAATGTCCATGCACATGCTTCCTATACCACTCTACTCTTTGGAAAAATACTTGTTGTTATAAAAAATATACATTTTCCAAGACTTAGGAAAATAAGGCAACTAGAAAAATAAAACTAGTTGAAATGTGTGTATATATATATATATATATATATATATATATATATATATATATATATATATATATATATATATATATATATACATATATATATATCGTATGTATCAATGTTAGTGTTGAAATCCTCGGTTTGAAATCCTTGATATAACGCCTTGTAGTGATAAAAATATACTTGTAATCACTAATACTTCATTAGTTATGAATTTGGGTACTTGGTATTATTTCTAGAAATCTAGAGTTACTACGTAGTTTTAGTGTTATTATTTTCAAAAGCTTTCAAAATAATATAAGTTTTGCCGATATTGAAACGTGAATATCTTTGTCGTTATAAGTCCGTATTACTTGTTCTTTATATCCACGGTCACGTCTTAGTATGTAGTAATATATTTTGGAAAGCTTGGCTCCTCCGGGTTACGTCTAAAGCCTCGTTTTGTCCGACGAAAAACGTCCAACAGCAACAATTTTCAGAAAATTTACTTTTCGTCAATAAACTTGCAAAAATCATAACTTCTTCGTTATAAACTCTTTTTAATCCGTTCTTTTGCCTACGGATTCATTTTTGAAAGTATTTTCTAAAAATTTTGCCAAAGTTTCCTTTATGTTTACTGATTTTCCTGGATTTACAAAAATGGGACAGAATGTTTATATACTTGTCAAATCCATTTTTCATGTTCAAAACTAGTTTCTACTTCAACCAAATCTCTTGCAAACACCACAAAGCTACACTAATCCTACCATACACCTTCTTAGGGTGCCATGGGTTCCTAATCTCTACTAATCATGTTAATTTAACAAAGGAACACCTAAATCAAAATCTAGGGTTTGTAAGTTCAAAAAGTTAACAAAAATAATGTGGTATAGCTAACTTGTACATGAAATTAAGCATGAAAACCATAAGATACAGGTATTAATTGGATGAAATCATGAAAATAAATTTGATAACTCACTTTGAAATAATAGGTGATTAGATGATGAGAAATCTTGTGTTATTTGTGTTTTTGTTGCAAGAATCTTGATTAGAATGACAAAAGGAACAACTTTGTAGCTTTAAATCTTGAAAAATAATCACTTGAACATGGAGATCTTGGTCCTTGTGGTTTGGCCGTGGGTTTGAGGGAGAGAAAGAGATAGGAGAGCACTTTTTTATCTAAAAATTAACAAGTGAAATGTAATTTTGGTTCTTAGATATTTGTTATAATTTAAATGTATAAAATGAATACATAAATGCATAAGGTTAGGATTAGTAACTTTTGGTATTTAGGGGTGGTCTTGGGCCGGTTTTCAATGGGTGAAGGGGTAGCCAAATAGGTTTTGATCACTTAGGAAATGTAGTGTAATATTAGTTGTAGTTTAGTGTAAGTATTAGTTATAATCGGGTACCGGGTTTGCTAGAAATAAATATTAACGAAGTTAACCGGGACTTAATAAAGTCATAAAAATGTTAAAAATATTTTGGGTACAATTACTGAGTGATCCGGTGATTATTGTTTAGTTTTCACGAAAACCGTCGTAATATTTATAAACTTACGTTATAAATAAAATAAATGTCCAAAATACTGGGTAAATGAATGTAATAACTTTTATGATGATAAAATGGATATAAAAATATGTCGGGACCATTGTGGGAATATTTAGATATATTCTTCGTGTTTAATAACCGGGTGTTAACGTTTATTTATAAATAATTATAAGGAAAATGTTAAATGGATCAAATATATAAATTTGAAAATCCTAAGAGTGGTATAACATGAAAATGCTGTTATGATGATATGCAGACTGTCTCTAGTCCGTATGCAATGTCCTTACTGATAATGAAATGAATTCGCACCTAAACCAATACGGTTACACGAATTTTAATACCCGTAAACTAAATTTACGATGAAATGAGTAATGCAAGTGAATAGAGAAAACTTTTCCGGCAATGAATAGTGTTCAGTGAATAGTAAAATTCTCAAATGTTTCTCAGAATATCAAATTGACCTCGAAAATGATGAATAGTAAAACGATGAATAGTATTTTGATGAATAGTGATTTATGAATAGTAAAATGTCAAAGTTTGGGAAATGACCTGTAATGGTGAGTTGTGACAGAAAACAAAACCAAATCTCCCACAATCCTTCCCAAAATCCCTCTCCAACATTCTCTTACAATATTCTCTTACACTCTCTTAAAAAAGTGTACCTTTGTCCCTTCACATACTCCAACGCAATATTCTCTCAATCTACCAACTTCGCATACAATCCTATACACACACTTATACACCATTTTTACACACACTTCTCTACACACACTAGATTTCAAATTTACACACACTACTCACAACCATATCTTCTTTACACACACTTGCCAACTCACCTAGATTTCCATATCCAATCATATCCAAATCATATATTCTCTTACACAAATCTCTTACATACTCCCTTACAACATCACATCCCTTACATAATCCAACTCATCTCTTATATTCCTTACACATTCTACATCTCAACCATCCATTCCCTTACAACACATCTCAACCATCCATATTCAACACATGGGAATTAATTTGAAATCCAAAGAAAGCTCCCCTTGATCTCCACCATCCATTTCAAACTAAAACCATCTCAACCATCCATCTTATTTCTCCCCCCCCCCCTAAGTTTTGGAATATTCCACTAGCATATTCCTTCTTTCTCTTCATTCCATCACATGGAAATAATCCTAGCCATCCAATTCAAACCATCTCATCTCAACCATCCATCCTACACTTTCCCCCCAAGGATGGAATATACCTTGGCATATTCTTTCTCTCTTTCCTATGCCACTTGAGTAATACCCAATCTACCCTTACCAAATTACCCTTTCTACTTTTCTACCCTTGGTATTTGGTTTTCTAATAAACACTTCATAAAATGATTTTCCAAATTGGCTATTTGAGTTGGTAAACCTTAGATTGATTTATTTTAAGGTTTAGTATGAAGTACAATTGGGGGTTTAGCAAGGATAGGTATTTACAAGGACCAACACCCAAGTTTTGGGAAAACTTGAGACAGAGTCCTGCCGCGCTGCCCGCGTGTTGACGCGCGGGTGACGCGTCAACCTCGGTAAATTTTTCCCTGTTGGGAACGTAGTTTTACTATTTATCAAGTCTCGGTCATTTACTTGTAATAGGTTGCTAAGGCTTGTATGTTTATTTAATCTTAAGGCTTATGTAGCAAGCCCATGGGCCTTAAGCCCATTTCATTTTCAAGATAGGGAGGAAGGGAGTGTTGCCCTAGTCCTCACCTATAAATACTATGTAACCTCTCCTTTGAGGCAGGTTGGTTCTCTTGGTAATTTCATTTTCTTTCATTCCATTCTCAAGGGTTCCTTCTACTCTCTCTCTCTAAAACTCTCTACTTACTTTCTCTCTCTAGAATTCTTATGTGATTATGTTGTAGAAATTGTGACCTAACAAGTGGTATCATTCGCCAAGGGATAATATAGGTTGATTTAGGTTTGATTTGGTAGAAAAACTTGGTTTTAAAGTGAATTTCTTACAAAACTGGTACTGTTTATCGTGTCATTTTCGAGTTAGGGTTCACTTTGGTTCTATCGAGTTAGGTGCCATATTACTATCGAGTTAGGTGCCAAATTACTATCGAGTTAGGTGCCAAATTACTATCGAATTAGGTACTAAATATAACTATCGAGTTAGGTGACTGATCTATCGAGTTAAGTGCCATTTCTTATCGAGTTAGGTGACTGATCTATCGAGTTAAGTGCCATTTATTATCGAGTTAGGTGTCACACCTATCGAGTTAGGGGTATTTGAGGTTCTATCGAGTTAGGTGTCACAACACCTATCGAGTTAGGGGTAGTTGAGGTTCTATCGAGTTAGGGGTATTTGAGGTTCTATCGAGTTAGGTGTCACAAGACCTATCGAGTTACGTGTTTTTTATCGAGTTTGGAGTTTTGATATCTTGGCGAGTTAGCCTTTCCATTCCTAATCGTTTATCGAGTTAGGACAATTGTGACTCTAACTAAGGGGATACTCTGCCCAAATCAAGACTACATATCGAGTTAGGAACATACCTAACATATCGAGTTAGAAACCAAAGCACATATCGAGTTAGAAACCTACTTGAACTTATCAAGTTAGAAACCCTATTTGAACTTATCAAGTTAGGAACCCTATTTGAACTTATCAAGTTAGGAACCCTATCTGACCTTATCAAGTTAGAAACCCTAAGTGCACTTATCAAGTTTGAAGACAAATTGACATACCGAGTTTGATATCAAGTTTTTTTTTTCAAATCTAATTACAACCTTTATTTATCTTTAACGATCCAAATTAACATAATCACTTCATCTCATCTTTTTCAAAGTTTCTCCATCTTATCTTTCTCTTCTTGATTTCAAAAAATAAAATAAAATAAAAAATAAAAAAATAAAAAATAAAAAATAAAAAAAGTTTTTTGGCGGGAAAATATGAGTAAAATTTAATTTTTACCAGAGACTAAACGTTCAATTTTTACGCGAAATTTTAATTTTGGTATAACATTGAAAATTTTGGCCCAAAATTCAAATTTTTAGGCCAAAATTCGAATTTTTTCGGTGAAATTTGGCGGCAAAATTTTTGAAACTCAAATTTTTCTTGCAACCTTTAAATTGCATTTCATAGTGATTTTCAAATTTTGGGAGAGAAAATTTTTTCAAATTTATTTTGGAGGGAAAACCAGTAATCACTATTTCGACCTTGCGTGTGACATTTTGCTTGATTTTTTTCGATTACATCGCAACAATCAAGGGGGAGAGCAATGTCATCTACAACGTCTCAATCACCTTCCTCCAACTACCTTCCTCACCAATATTCTCATCAGCAACAGTATCATCAACAACAAAGTCACAGCTCCCTCATTCGCCATATTCTGCTCTTTGGCAATAAATCAAGGCCTCCGATGTTCCTACCAGGAACGTATACTGTTTGGAAACGGAGATTTTTACAATGGCTCATAGATCGTCCTGCTGCAGATCTCATGCTTAGATCCATTCAAGACGGTCCATACAAAATGATATTTCTTGCTGACTCAACAGGGATTATGAGGTTCCAAACTACTGCAGATTTGAATGCTTCAGAACTTGCTCAGTATGATGCTGACCAACAGGCTGTATGGTTCATGACATTAGCCCTTCCCAATTCAATTTACATGAATATGGACTTTCAAGCCAGTGCTTATGAAATGTGGAAATATCTTGAAGCTATGCATCGTACAGAAGAACTTCATCACATCAGAATGATGCAAATTCTTGAATCCTGTTTAAGCATGAATCCTCTGAAGACCATTCTCCCTGCTCCAGCTGTTGACCATGGATCCTTAATTTACACTCCAAATGGTCTCTTCTTCAATCCTCCAAATGCACCTGAGCCTTTCTTCATTCCACAGTACCATCCTACAACACTACATAATAATGTGCAATCTCTTCTATAAAATCTAGTGAAGATTAGTCAAGTATCTTCCAAGAAAGGCAATGGCGATATAACTTCAACTTCTGAATGCTTAAACACAATGAAAGATACTGATGATGAAGAAGATCTTATCGAACCAAGCATGGCATTCTTGGCATATACAGAAAATATTGCAGATGAGGAAGCTCAGGATTATGATTCAACTCCAGTCTTTGACGATAATGTTGAATACAATGCCACACTTAGTCAAATGGATGTTGAAGGGAGTAATCTCAATGAGGTTTTGCAAAGTGTCATGGGAGATATTACATCTGATGATGAATATGCTGATTTGGAATCCAATACTGCAGATTTGGAAATCGATACTGCAGATGTGATGTTAATGGCAAACATGCAGGAATTTCACATGATTAATACTGGCTCAGAGTATGAGTCTAATAATTCTGTAGATCCAGTTGTGAGATTAAACAAAGAGAAAATGTATCAATCAAGGTCTCAAATGCATGAACTAAGTCACAGCAGAATCATCTCAGACTTCATACAATTTACGAGTCAGGCTTTATCAAATTCCCGAAATTCCTGAAATCGAGCTGTCAAGCAAGGTGAAAGAGTTGTGATACAAGGAGGTATTACTCAAAGGCTGGTTGGGAATGGTGAGAATACTGCAAATGTAGTTAATGTAGGCAATGAGATTAAAATATTGGAAGATAATTTGGGTATCATGGATGATACAGACCCAGTATACGACACAAATGCTTCTGATGACTCTAAAGACCCATTTGAGAGAAAGATGACTGAAGCTGAGAAAAGAGCCAACAATTCTACAGAAAGTTGCTTAGCTCATTTTGAATCAGTTAAGACTCAATGCAAGATTCTCTCAGATGCGTGGTTTCCTACGGGGGGTACCTTTAATGCATTCTTCGGAACTGGAATGGATCGTCTAACCTTCCAAAGGAAACTCCGAGAAAACATTGTTCAAATTGAAAAACAAATTGAACAGGGAAGCGATTGCATGGCAGGATTTAGAGCGCTCAAGGCTCAGTTCAAAGTGTTCATGGCATTGCATTTTAAATCTCTCATACACTATAAATATGAAAGCAATGTATGGAGAGAGAACATCACAAGTATGGAGGTCGAAGATTTTAGAGATCAACTTGTTTCACGCCTAAACCGCTTAGAATTTATGCTTAATGAAAGATCACTTCATCTGAGTGCTATCAAAGAACAGAAGTTGCAGATTCAAGAAGAGCAAGTTCATAAAGATGATTCATTGAAAGCTAATGTGGTTGTCATGGAAAGCAAAGGGACAGAATCAGAAGTGCAGGATGACAATAGCAGATTGGGGAATGATAAAGATGCAGATTGTGCAGAGATCATACCCTTCTATGACTCAGAGCCCAACCTTGACAAAAGACAGATGGATGAGGAAGATTTCATACCCATCTATGACAAAGAACCGAACTTTGACAAAGAGCAAATGGTTGAGGTACAATCTACTGTTGATCATATTATGCCTGCATATGAGAAACAACAATCTGAGCAACCTAACTTCAGTAATGAAGGAGAGGTTGACCAGGATGTTGTTCAATGTCTAGTAATACATTTTGAGTCTGAGTCCTTACCTGATAATCCAATTACTGAAACATCATACCAAACTCTTGAGTCTGAAAACCTTCTTCTCAAAAAGACCATTGCCCAGTGTCATAAAGATTTTTCAAAACTAGAAGCACATTGCATCTCACTTGAACTTCAAATGCAAAACGAATCTATAAATTCGGGCAACAATGGTCAATTTTTGAATGAACAAAGAAAACGTGTGGATACATTAGTTAAAGAAAATGAGCTTTTAAAAGGTCAAATTCAAGAAAAGGTGTTTGCACATGCTGCATTACAAAACAAATTAAGAAGACTGACTGGCCAGAGTGTGGATACTAAGTTTGCAAAACCATCAATCTTGGGGAAACAACCTTCTCAAACAAACAGAAAACAATCAGTGGTTCGACAACCAACTGCATTTAAATCTGAACGACCTAAATTTTCAAAACCTCGGTTTGCCTCCCAAGTTGTTGAGAATAACAATTTGACAAAACCAGTCACTCCACATTCTTGGCCTAAGGAAAATGCATCTGTGTCTGCTAAATCTCAACACGTGATTATACCTGGCTCTTCTAGGATTAGTTCGAAAATAGTGTCTAAAACGAGCATTAAAAGTAAAGAGTTTTATGGCAAATATGACATGTACAAGAACTATGATCTAGAAAAGGCTAGGAAAAAGGCGCTACTTCAAAAGGATGGAATTCTAGGTTCAAAACCTCATGTGATGCCTTCCACTGTAGTACAAAACACTGCTTGTAGTAGCACTCCAAAACCTAAGAATAAACAACAAACTAATAGGAATTGGCTAGCTTCTAAGAGTAGTGGCATAAATAATCATGTTGTTGGTGCTTTTAAATATCTTCAAAAGGGAAATTCACTTGAAAAGGCTTAATCGACTAAGACAAACAAACCTGTTGAACCAAAAGTCATAAGTCAAAAACCTAAGAAGTGGATCAACATAGGACGTAGGTTTTCTCAAAGAAGTGATGCTCCGACAATTCATTCAACTGCATCTAAAAGGAAAACTTCTCCTAGATCTAACACTAGGTGGGTACCCACGGGTAGAATTTTCAAATCAATTGGTCTTAGGTGGATTCCTACAGGAAAGATTTTAGACATCTGCACCAAAACTAATGTAAGCTCCACAACATCTACCTCTGAGACAAGAATGAAAACCATCGGTATTGTGTGTTCGAATGTCAAGAAGATAATTGACACTACATCTTTATGCTTCTAACATCTGGAACCCAGATACTCTTGGGGATCCTTGTTCTCTGTTTTCTTGTCTCTTCTTTCTTTCTTTGCAGATTCTTCAGCAATGGCTTCGGAACAAATCAGTTTCGGACCCGAGCTTAATGTTATGGCTTCTGAGCAACACAGCTTAGGACCCGCATCCAACCGTCTGAACTTTCCGGATTCTTCGGCTGAACCATTGTCTCTCACCCGTAAAGAAGTGGAAACCTTGTTTGCTCCATTGTTTGATGATACGATTGAAAACCGTCTTTCTGAGGTCTCACCAATTTCCGCTGCACATCTTGATCACAATCGAGTACCTGATTCACTTCAACAAACAACAACAACTGTTGGGAGAGACGGTCCTCCAATTGCATCTCCAACAACAGCAGAACAAACCGTGTCCAACTAACGACAATCAGCTGAAGACTCCATACCTAAATCAGTTCCACAAACCGCAGAGCATGACCCTGAGGCGTACTTTAATCCGTTTGCACCGGCTCAACTCATTCCTGACATTACTGAGTCGTCTACACGCAATTTGGATCCTGCTAACATGCGAGATAATTACCTCCATCAAGGTTTGTTGATTTAGTTCACCATATTGGTATGCGGTGTTTGACTCCAGATGATTTTTAAAATTTTCTTTAAACCTAAGTGAGTCAAACATCTAACTTTTTTTCTTTAAATATTAAAAAAAAAAAAAAAAAAAAAAAAAAAAAAAAAAAAAAAAAAAAAAATTCTTCTTTCTCTGTGTACAAACTTCGTAACTTCAAAACTATGTTCCTTCATTAAAACAAATTTTGCTTTACTCTGTCAAAATGGAACATGTTTTGAGGGGGAGAAAACTTTTCACATTATCATGAAGTTTCCACACCTCATCATAATTCTTCAAGGATAAAATGTTTCTTCATCATTCGTATTAAAATCTCATTTTCAAAAACTTCTATGATCTCTCGAATTAAAATGTACAAAAAGATTTCACAAAATATATGCTAATTCGAGGGGGAGAAAAGAAATTCTTTTTGCAATGATTCCAAGTTGACCTGGTTTGGACTTCAAATGGAAAAGTAATTAATCTTTAATGAGTAAAGATTCACAAATGTCTTAAACTTAGGAAAAAGGATCTTGCATGGAAAATAAAACGAGCTCTAATAAATGTTTCTTTAAATATTCTCAAAAGTATCACACATAATCGATAAACCTCATCGATTCAGACTAACGATTTTTTTTCCTCGAATGTTCCCGATTGTGAGTTTCTAATTTCTTCATGGTTGTTGTCTAATCATTCCCTAAATGTTTCAAGTGTTTTCAACGGTCAAAAAGGCATAATCAGAAACTAGGGTTATCAATCAGGGCTTTCATTTTTTATGTGTTTAGTTTAATTAACTAGTTTATATAGCTTTAGAGAACGCTAAAGATTGCTCGATTGGTGTACTTGCTTAATTAGATACAACATAGGTTTAGAATCATGTGATTTAGGGTCTTAGATGTCGATGTCTTTGCTGCTACCAGGGCATTTGTTTGTTCAATATTCCTGCATTTTGATGCTAACATGTGTGCATAGACTCAAATCATAACCCCAAACCATAATCAGAATTGGAAAATCTCGAGTGATAGGATGAGTTAATCTGTGATCTTGTGTGTTAATTAGAGAATTCTGAGCATTTTGGTAGATTTAGAATGAGTTTCTTGATTAATCTGTATACTTGTTTGTGCCTGATGCATTTTCTCTGTGTACAAGTACATGTCATCCCATTGAAAGTCAAGATTTCAACATTCGACAAAATGTTTCTTATGGAACATATTTTGAGGTCAAAGGGCAAAATGTGTTTAAAGGCTAAACTGGTAAAAGGATTCAAAATGGTGAGAAACAAATTTTTCCAAACACTACACTCTCGTTTTACACCGGTAAAGCAAGTGTGGAGACCAAAGCAAAGTCATTCAAAACCTTTGAAATTTTCACAATCTGGAATGCTTTGGCTTCAATAAAAGAATGTCTCTGATCTGAACATCCCTAATACCGGAAGTTTTCCATTCATCACAAAAACAAATCTTCAAAAAGAACCCATGAGGTTCAACTTTAGATGGAAATCTTTTTCAGATTTTAAAAACTCAAAAGAGAGACTCCGGGTCTCAAACAACTTTCAACAGTAAAAGAGTTTTGAATTTCAAGCATTCTTTGTTGTATAATACTTGATTGTGTTTTCTAAAACCTTGAGCAGAATCATCTCACGAATTTTCAAAAAGTATTTCTTAAATACGATTCTAAATTCTGCTCAAGAAGACTATCTCTCGAATAATATTCATTATTTGAGGGGGAGTGTTTTGTTTAATAGAAAACTAATTTTGTATAAAAACAACGACTTGTGCACACATTTCAGTGCACAACTCGAGTTTCAAAGAAAGGAAAGTGCCTTGCTAAACCGTTCTTTAAAACCAAACGCGCACTTATCCTTAAAAACAAGAAGAAGTTTTTCATGCGAAGCTTTTCTAAAACTTCTTAATCTTGAGCAAAATTTATTCAAAATTTTTCAAAAGGTTTTTCAAAACTTTTCAAAATTTTGCTCAAGATTTTTTTTTCAAACCTTTACTCCCCAATTCGCTCCAAAGTTTAAAAATGTCAAAACACATGCTCGTTTTGAGGGGGAGTATTCAAAATCAAAATGCTTTGTCAAAATCATGTTTTGATGGTTTGTGCACACATAACAGTGTACAACCCGTGCTTGTAATTAAAGGACCCTGAGGTACGCTTCAGTGCCTCAATCCTTAGATAAGGAGCGAAGGCTTCTTACTTTTGAGTAGAATTAATCAAACATTTTCTAATTTTCATAATTCTGCTCAAAAGACAAGTATTTCACCTCAATGAGTATTCACTTGTTGAGGGGGAGCACTTGAAAACTCATCGTTCTCAAAATCAAAAGTTCTTGTTGATTTCTCCCCATAAGACTCAAAAGGCATATTTTAATCAAATGTTTCTCAAAAACAACATCTTATATGCTATTTTTGAGGGGGAGAAAAGGAAAGTGATTAAAATATGAAAGTTAAAAGTTGCAGAAATGTCAAAACTCATGCGAGCTAGACTCAGATTTACCCAGGAATTGACGAAACATAAAAGTTAGTAAATTCGAAAAGACTTTTCCTCGACGGGTAATAACATCAAGTTAGTTACTAGAGCTAGTTGTCACCTAAAAGCTGACAATGGAACTCTTTAACTAGCCACGTAAGCGTGTCTCGAAAAGGATTAGTCTTAGTAGAAATGTACCGTTTCGAGAAACTTTCTGTGGACTTGACCAGGCCGGGTAATAACTTCAAGCTAGTCTAACTAGTGATGTAAGCGTGTCTCGAATCGGTCTTGTTCACTGAAAGGGGATCAATTCAAAGTGCTCGCTCCTCCCGCATGTGAAAATTTATTAAATACATATGAGCACATGTGAAGGGGGAGCCCTTCAGAAGAAAAAACATAAAACTCTCAAAGTGTTAAACAAAATGTTTGATAAACACAAACACTTTGAGAGATTTTCAAAGGTTTCAATGGCAATTATAGGATAGTCATGGAGTTATAAGGTGACTAAGGTTAGGAAATAACCGTCCTATGATCCGCCTAAGCCGGAGGGATCTACCCAAGGACAACACCAATAGTTAGAACTAGAAGTCCTTAGGTACGATACGAAAAAAGGAGTAAAGAATGAAAGGAGAAAGAAGGGGTTGAAGAATTAAAAAGAAAAGTAATGAAAAGTCATTGAGCTACCTAGTAGGTCTCGTAAGCTTCTTCGGGAGTATCTGACATGGGAACGACCATGATAAGGGTTAGAAGGAGTCTTCACACTATGTTGTTGACGATCTCTAATTCCTTATCTGTAAGTACCGGATGTTTTATTGCTAACTGTTTACTTTCAGGGACATATCATCTCCATGGAGACTGATTCCGCATGCTCATACATACATCTTGAAGTCAACAAAAGCTCCCTCAAAGATCTAAGCAACTCAATGTTCAAAATTAGATTCTACGCCAAAAAGAAGAATCTACAAAGTTTAAGGACTAAAGATCTATGTGAATGAAAGGGAACTACGTGCATGTGAATGTCTAAGTTCAAAGGTGTATGAGCATGTTGGAATGGACGACGACCACCACAGACGCAGAAGTGACGCATGGCAGCTAACTTCATAAGATGATCACTACCACATCTATTACGAACAATGAACAATGAAGCAAAAGAACACCCACTCTCTTTTGAAGACGTCTTAAGTTATACGAGTCAAAAGTCAAAGACAAAGAAGAAGACGTCAAGCAACCGTGATGACCGACCCTTAGGGGGAGATTGTTGGGAACGTACTTTTATATTTATTCAAGTCTCGGTCATTACATTTTGTAATAAGATGATCACAACTACATCAACTAAGAACAAAGAACGATGAATGATTTAGAAGACGTCTAAAGCATCGAAAGTCAAAGATTAAGACGAAGACGTCAAGCAACCTTGATGACCGACCCTTAGGGGGAGATTGTTGGGAACGTAGTTTTACTATTTATCAAGTCTCGGTCATTTACTTGTAATAGGTTGCTAAGGCTTGTATGTTTATTTAATCTTAAGGCTTATGTAGCAAGCCCATGGGCCTTAAACCCATTTCATTTTCAAGATAGGGAGGAAGGGAGTGTTGCCCTAGTCCTCACCTATAAATACTATGTAACCTCTCCTTTGAGGCAGGTTGGTTCTCTTGGTAATTTCATTTTCTTTCATTCCATTCTCAAGGGTTCCTTCCACTCTCTCTCTCTAAAACTCTCTACTTACTTTCTCTCTCTAGAATTCTTATGTGATTATGTTGTAGAAATGGTGACCTAACATTCCCAAGTTTGGGTCTTGGCCTATAAATACCTCCCTTGCCTCTTGTATTCCTCACCCCTTGCCATTACCCTTTCTCTCTACATTCTTTCTCTCTAAACACTCTGATGTGCGTTTTATAAGTACAAGTTTTAAAATTTATAAACACGAATTATCCGATTATTACATACGAGCAAGTATACTCGTCCGGTGTAATAAAGGTGAGTAAGTCGAGATCGTCCCAAGGGATTTGGTGGTTTTAGTAATAAAGAAAACATTTGTTAAATAAAGGTTGTCAAGCCAAATTTATGTAAAATCTTAATTTAAAAGAAACTCAATAAAAACTAAACACATACTTGTGTATAATTCCTTGATTGGTGATTAGGAGTATCGTAACAATTTGAGTACGAAGTTTGGTGTAAAACTTGTTATGATGCGCAACTAAAAATGAGTAGTTATACAATCTATGATGTATGTCATGTTTTCACTACTACTAAGAATCTATCACCTAAATGACTCCTTTCGGACATATCAAATTAGTATGACAGTCCTATAAACACATGGTTGTTTAGAAAATCAATTTTTTTCTTATGAATTCCTACGAATCCTTTCGGTCCTTTTTCGTGATGAAATCGTCTCAAATCTATTTTAATAAGTAAATAAAATGGTTGTCAAGCATCCTATTCCATACTAATTTGGTGCATTAATATTTTGGAATAAAAACAAGTTGAAAATCCTTTCGGACTTATTTTTCAAGAAATTGTTTTTACTGACAAATTAAGCAAGAAAAGATGTTATATCAACAAACTCATAAAAATAGATATGTTTTCATGCATCACCTTTTTCATAAAATAATACTCCAATAAACAATCACATCATATACACAAGTATATCACAAATTACTCCATAGCAATCATAATAAAACACAAGTAAATAAGAAAACTTTCATAAAACTTAAAGTAACAATTGTTCATTATAAGTATCAAGGTGTACCTAGTCTTGAAAATTACAATGAGTAAACTTGTGGAACTATAGCAACCACACTCCTCCAATTGCTCACCAATGTAAGTAAACAACTCCACACTCGAACCAATGCTTGAGACTTTAACTCAACACGTTCTGGACATTTTCACAACACTTAGTAAACTTTCAGGCAATATAAGATAAGCTATCAAGATTTGGTGTAATACTAAGTTAGATAATGGTGGTACAAGTATTTCTAGGCCCTAAGTGCTCATTATATAGCTTAATGACACTTATGCTTCAAGTAAAAACGTCCCTTCTCAGTAAATAAGCAGAAATGATCAGCCACAAATGATTATGGGGAGTAAATTCGCCAATTAATGCAAAACTTGTAACTTCAGTTATCACCAACCGATCGGTTTCTCGCCAGCCGATCGGTTGGTCAATTCTGGCACGTTTCCAGCCGATCCGGTTGCGGGTTGCAACCGATCGGTTGGATTTAGTCTGAACATGATTTCATGTCTTTTCTTTGTCGTTTTACGTTGCATGCAATATTTTTCTTCGTGACATGACTTTGTCCATTAGAACTTGATATTTTCTTGATAATTTCGTGTAATAAACTTGTCTTTATCAAATCTTTTTGTCCATGCAACGTTTCTTTCTTCCTTGATCCTCTTGAAACTCTCCAAAAATGCATGTCCACTTCATCTTTTAATCATTTTTACCTGCTTTTGGCTATATTTGCATGTATAAACACTTTTCCACTATTTAGTAACAAATATATACAAATATGACCAATTTCCACTTATAAATCAAACAATAACGCGACTAAAAATATGTTAATTTTGAGCGTTATCAAATCCCCCACACTTGAGCTTTGCTCGCCCTCGAGCAAGTCTTAATCAAAAGAAAATTGAATTCAATGGTAATAGTGCAAATATCTTATTTGAACTCAATCAAGTAATTAAAGAGCTTGATAACAATTCTAAGCACCTCACGAAAATAATTTGAAATTCACTCGTCACTCAATATGTGTAATGATTAATAGATCACTCATTGCACAGTCGTGATTTATGTTTCTTACCATAGGCTTGTACAAGTATCAAAACAATAGAATAATTCATCAAAGAGGTCTTTTATTCGGGTTGTAAAGTTTAGGCTAAGGGTTTTATAAACTTTCGTGCAAAATAATTACACTAAGTCAAAAAGGTAAGGATAAGGCATGGGAATATTTATGGAATTGGTTTTAAAAGAAAAAGAAAACCAAAGTCAAAGTCCCATAGTTGCTAATCTCAAATAATCCACACACCCAAAAAAATGATAATAGTTACCATATTCTCCTCTTCGAACTCCACATGTTGATACATCGATTCACCATAA
This sequence comes from Artemisia argyi, assembly GCA_030686995.1. Taxonomy (NCBI): domain Eukaryota; kingdom Viridiplantae; phylum Streptophyta; class Magnoliopsida; order Asterales; family Asteraceae; genus Artemisia; species Artemisia argyi. The sequence goes on from CM060682.1 coordinate 100,074,876, forward strand.
AATATTCTTCAAACTTAGCACATCGGCTAACAACATATCTCATGACTTTCTTTATTCATAATAATATAACATATTGGCTATATTTGTCACCTTATAGTTGCGATGACTTTTTTTTTTTTTCATAGCAACCTCCCCCACACTTCGCATAAACATACACCACAAAAAATACAAAGAAAAAGTATGCATCCTTCATCTTGTTGGAATGGCACACACATGGATTGTGAAGTGTGGCTAATTAATAATCATCAAAAACTAACCAACAACCAAGCAACTAGCAATCCACCATTTAGACTTTAATAAGGGTTAGGCTAAGGTTTAAGGTGTAAAATCTTTTTGTATTTTTCTGGATTTAATCAAAATGAAAAGGATGGCTCAAAGGGTGAAACTAAGGGTATCTAGCGCTAAAGATGAACGCTAACAAATGGGTTCCAAATACGAGGTTAACTAACCAATGTGGTTAGCAAAAATTATTTTGTAAACGGATGGCCATTTGGTTTTATACCTAAGTTTGCCTCTTATCATATGAATATATCCTTATCATTCGAAAATGATTTTAACCGTAATGCATAACAAGTACAAATTCTAGAATTAACACAACCACCGGCACACTCATCATGAAATATGTAAATAGTATAAGAAATACTATTCTCATAAAAAAAAAACTAATCTCACAATTTAAAGTAATAAGGATATAAAATTGTGCTAGCAAATGTTATCAATTCCGAGACAAATTGCTCTTTAAAACTTGAATTTATTCTTCAAAAATATCATTATTATATACCATGAAATCAACCTTATTTTAACTAAAATACGAAGGTGAACTACTACTAGTTACTAAAGTTCACGACTCTAAAACAAAAATTTAAAACAAATTAAAAATTTTAAAATTATGCAATTTTTCTATTTTCTTCCTTCCCCCACACTTAAATTTTGCATTGTCCTCAATGTAATAAAAAAATAACTTCAAAGTAAAGGAAATGGAAAAATAGAAAATACCGGAGTTAAATACGCAACAAGCATATTTAATCATAATAAGCAAATGAGTTTACCGACTCCAAACGTTGATCAACTATATGCTTCCGTAATAAAACTCCTGCAAGAAAACTGCAAAATATACGAAACAACCAAACAAACACAAACAAAAACATATCTAAACCAAATAAATAGAAAATTACGTTACGTTATAAATCCTACAAGAAATAGTTAAAGATAACAGAAATAGAAATTGTTCGACACATAATTGTTCTTAAAACCAACCATAATCCATGTGATCAAGCGTCACCATCAATAACTCACATCGGAACAAATGAACTCGTCCTCGCTTTCCTCTTCATCCTCATCAACATCTTCTTCATCGTCCTTGTCCACCACTCGTCTCTTCTTCTTTCCAGCTCTCGATGACGAACCTCCAACATCATAACTCGATCCTCCAGGATTAAAACTTGGTCCACCCACATTAACACCTGAGCTACCATACTCGGGAAGCCTACCGTATCGAGGATATGGCTCGGAAAACGGTGAATAGCCAGGATAAGGATAGGGGTATGGTCCAGGATATGGAGAATACGGTAAAGGGTATGGTGGAACATTTGGTGGGTTGTAGGGAGGTATCTCATAATTGGCATCTCGTGCCAAATGTTGGATCATAGGCATGGAATAATCATAGTTGTAATTATTCCTCATTTGCATTGAATCTCTCCAAACATCCCTACACTCAATAGCATTTAATTCACGGTTCCAATCACCCCATCCTGAATCAAAACCACTTTGGATATTACCCGGAAAACTCCCCATTTGAGGTTGTGAAGGCGCTCCCGCATAAGCTCCGGATTGTGCCCCCACACTTGGTTCGATCCAAGGTCCCAAAGTCTTGTTAATCCTATCCAATGCTTTCCCAAAACTAAAAGCATCCCATATCTCACTCTCCAATCTCACTCTACACTTCCTCAACTCATCATCATTAAAATACCCAAGATTTTTAGCCAACATGGTCACATAATGACCACCACAAACATCACTTTGTTTCTTAATCCCCGGTGCTCTCTTCGAAAGATACTCGGCAATAATCCATGCCACATTCCCATTCTTGTCTTCCTCCAATAACTTCATCACCCATAGGTCCGGTTGACTACACTTGTCTTGTCCACCGCTCCTATGTATCAATCCCCAAGAAATCAACTTTTGTAAAACCTTCAACAATGGATTCCTAATCCTAGAAGAATTTCTCCTAAGACAAGTTGGATCACCAATTCTATTCCAATATTCATCAATACCCGTGTATTGATCATTGCCTCTATCTAAACTCACAAAATGTGGTCCAAACAACCTATGTTGAATCTCACTCTCCTCATACAAACCAAATGCAACTGCAAATTTTGGCAAAGATAAAGCATGTTCGCGACCACACAATCTAAACCGAACACAAACATCCCAAGGAACATCATTTACCTTCCTATCAAAGTAGAACGTAGAAAAGAACTCCAAACACCATTCCTTGTAAACATCTTCACGAATATTAAAAGCTCTTTCCCAAGAATAATCTTCAAACCTATCTCCATCACCAGGATACACATAAACCATAGTCATCATGCTCCTTAATTGATCCTCACATTCATACTCCTCAAGCAATTCCCAATCAATCAACCTAGGTTTAGCAATCTTCCTTTCTTGAAGTTTTGAAAGACGTTCTCTATACGCATTCTTCTCATCCTTGTTTTGCACATGAGAAAACTTGACATTTTCATTAGACTCCGGTTTCAAACTGAAAGTAATCCTCTTCCTCTCGTTCCTTTTCAAATACTTGTTAACAATCGGATTTCGTCCCAATCTTCCAACATTTCCCTGAAAGAAATCTCAAATTAGGTTAGTATATAAGTATAAGAACTAATACCAATCAATTTAGAAACTAGAAAACATATTTTCAAAAATTGTCAAAAAATTTTCCGAGGCGACAAACCGATCGGTTTGAGGTCCAACCGAATCGGTTGCTATTTTGACACACTTCCAACCGATCGGCTGCAACTCGCAACCGATTCGGTTGGAATTTTCTGCAAACCATATTCTTCTTCAATCCATCCTAAACGTTTCTCAATCAATCCGAACTTCTTTCTAACTTGTAATCTCCCATTCTTGAGTACTTCTAACATCCAAACTCTCCTATCAATGATTCTTAACATTTCCAATCATCAACCTAATGATTCTATAAAAACCAAGAACATCATCTACTAAAATCTTCCAATTAGTGCTCTAATCAACAATGCAATAACCTAAAATCACTAATTATCAATCATATAACTTCTGGGATTCATCAATTGCAAATAAACTAGCTCCAAAGATTATACCCAATTCACTCCGAAAATTCAATCAATGAATTCTTACTCAAAACTTAACCAATTGATCTAATTCTTTTTGCAATACCTTCTCCTATCATCTAATCACTTATCCCCAAAATATTACATCTCAATTCGAACTAATTCAAAAATACCCAATTCGTGACCTAATTTCAATCATCCGAATTAAAACTTAATTGAACAAAATTAATGATATAACTTACTTGACTTGATGCCATTGATGATTAATTATCACTCCTGCAACCTTCTAACAACTTCTTATGGTCGAATTTTTAACCCCAATTTTTGGTGGATTGTGTGTATGTGTTTTTCTTAAGTTTTTGAAAATTTTGGTTTATATATTCAACTCCATCCGATCTGTGAATCCATCCATTCGGTTTGGTATGAAATTGATTTTTCAAAGTTTTTTCTCCACTACTAAACTTGACACAAGTGCTAGTAGTTTTTTCTTTTCTCAAACTTATTATCTTGTATGTATTCCAAACACACTTTGTCTACCAAAAATTTTGGTCATCTACTTCTACTTCTAAACTTAAAACTAAAACATAACTTAAACTCTAAAAACTAAAACTAAAACTAAATAAAAAGATAAATAGCTAAATAAATAGATAGATAAATAGATAGATAGATAGTCTCATTCAAACATGAAATGCATAAAACCTAAAAACATGAAATAAAATGCATGAAAAATAAAAGTACGAAACAAACAAACTAGTACAAGATGTGCTTTATTCTTGTGATCATTCTTCTTCATCCATAGAAATATTCATTCCTAAGAATGTCTTCTCCACGATACTTGTTTGCCAACTTCCTAGTAGTCTTTTGTGTTTTGAAAGTTCTCGCAAAGTTCCTTCCGCTAGGACATGTGATATCAAATTTGCAATGCCAATCACCATCTCCTTCTTCTCTTTTGTAAATTCTATGACCTTCGGAACCCCATTCCAAGTTCTTCAATTGGACCGGTAAAGATCCAAGAAAATCTGTCAACTTGTTAAATACAAAAATATTTTTAAACGGATTAAAGAAAGCCTCCATTGCTAGAGCTCTTTCCATTTCACCTTCAATATCAAAGAAACTAGGTGTGCATGGACCAAACTTTGGTCTACCATCTTCATCCCTTCCTACTTCAAAGCAACCAAGGTAATCCTCCTCTTGGTCCTCATCATTATCATCTCCATTACTACCCCCTCTAGGCTTTGGATAGTAAGTATTCTTAAGAACTCCATCATCAATTGTCATGGTATCTCTTCCCATATCTATTATAGCTCCACAAGTTCTTAAAAATGGTCTACCTAACAACAAAGGTAGTTCCTTATCAACCGCATTATCCAACACAAGAAAATCCGCCAAGAATGCTTGATAACCAATTTGAACTCTCACATTTCTTACTTCTCCCATTGCTTTTGCCTTAGAATTATCTGCCATAGTGAGTTTAGAATTGTTAGGTGTAGGGTCTCTTAATCCTAACTTTTGATATAATGGATAAGGCATAATACTCACACTAGAACCCGTATCTGCTAATGCATATAAAGGAGTTGTCCCATTAATTTTAACCGGTAAAACAAAATTTCTGGGATCATTCATTTTCTTTGGGAGTCCATTCTCGATTATCCTTCTCTCCTCTACTTCATCAAAACTATTATCCTCCAACTTAGACTTTGCCAACATAACTCCATCTAACTTCTTCCTATACTCCATATAATTCCTCAACACTTCAATGACCAGTTTGTTTTCCATCAATTCACTAATTTTTGCTTCAAGATTCTCCAAAATAGCTTGTTTTTGCTCTTTGATTAAAGGTTTGGTACTTTTTGGTGAACTAGGTGGTATTTTGGATGATGATGATGATGATGATGATGATGATGATTTGTTTTCTTTTTAGGTGGAGGGTTGGGTTAATTTGTTCAAAGGTGTTTTGTTTCGGTTAGCTTTACCCATCTTACAAACTTCATCCGTTCCTTCCTTCATCATTTCCATTCCTTCACAAACATCAACAAGCATATCATTCACACTCTTCCCTTCTTCCAAATCACTTATGTTAATTTTCAACTCCCCAAGTGCAAAATCCAAACTACACTTGGTATCCACTAAAAAATCTCTACCAAAAATCACTTCCGGTTCATCTTCATTAGTATACTCCAAAAAAACAAAATCAACTTTAACGATGTGACCATGAATATTCACTCTAACTCCTTTCACTTCCTTCTTACCCTAACTTCCATAATCAAGCCTAACAAAACCAAGTTTGTCAAGCATTTCTTCCGAAATGTAATTGTCTCCATATTCCATATTCAATTCCGCATCCCACGCTTTAACTCCTTCCACCGCACAAGGTGTAGAATACCTCATGTGTGGAGCATCATATTTCTTAGGTGGTGCTCTAGTGAAAACAATAACTTTTCTCTCCTTCTCTTTCTTTGGATAACACATTTCATGTGGCAAATAAGAAACATTGTCACAAACAATTTCCTCTCCTTCCAAATCCAACTTTGCTTTTTCCAACATACTCTCCAACTTTTCCAAGGAATCACCGGAATTCTTGAACATATCTTCCAAGTCTTTCAAATACGCAGAAATTTGGCTCAAACTCTCTATTTCAACTTAAGCACTTACTAACTATAACATAACCATAAAAAAAAAATCCAAATCATTAGCATGAGGGTTAGTTATAATCAAATAAACTCTTAATATGAAATAAGAACAAGTAAATTAACTAAATTAAACACTAAGAATTGAAAATAAACTAAAAATTAAAAATGTCTAAAATTTTAGCGAGATGCCCAACCGATCGGTTTGTAACCCAACCGAATCGGTTAGCACAAATGACCACCTCCAACCGATCGGTTGGAACCCGCAACCGAATCGGTTGGAGTTTTTACACAAAAAAAATTTTTTATAAAACTAATATTTAATAAAACTTTAATTATGAAATTATAAACAATAAAAGCATTAACTAAGGTGTCTTTAAGAATTACTAAATCATTAATTGAAATTAAAACTTCTAAAACATTAAAATGACTAATAATTGCAACTTAAAACTATTAAAAACTAACATTAATTATATAATTATTAAACTAATTAACTAAAAACAGAAAAATATAAATTAATTACCCAAAAACAGAATCCAATAATTTTACCGTGACCACCAACCGATCGGTTGGTTACCCAACCGATTCGGTTGGTCAAAAAACCAAAATTTTTTTTTTTACTTTTTACTCTAAAAACTGTAAAATTTCACAAATTACAAATAATTTAATTACTAAAAACTAAGAAAATTAATCAAATCCCCGGCAGCAGCGCCAAAAACGTAATGGGCGTTCTATAAGTACGAGTTTTAAAATTTATAAACACGAATTATCCGATTATTATCTAGCACATACGAGCAAGTATACTCGTCCAGTGTAATAAAGGTGGGTAAGTCGAGATCGTCCCAAAGGATTTGGTGGTTTTAGTAATAAAGAAAACGTTTGTTAAATAAGGGTTGTCAAGCCAAATTTATGTAAAATCTTAATTTAAAAGAAACTCAATAAAAACTAAGCATATACTTGTGTATAATTCCTTGATTGGTGATTAGGAGTATCGTAACAATTTGAGTATGAAGTTTAGTGTAAAACTTGTTATGATGCGCAACTAAAAATGAGTAGTTATACAATCATAAAATAATACTCCAATAACCAATCACATCATATACACAAGTTTATCACAAATTACTCCATAGCAATCATAATAAAACACAAGTAAATAAGAAAACTTTCATAAAACTTAAAGTAACAATTGTTCATTATAAGTATCAAGGTGTACCTAGTCTTGAAAATTACAATGAGTAAACTTGTGGAACTATAGCAACCACACTCCTCCAATTGCTCACCAATGTAAGTAAACAACTCCACACTCGAACCAATGCTTGAGACTTTAACTCAACACGTTCTGGACGTTTTTACAACACTTAGTAAACTTTCAAGCAATATAAGATAAGATAACAAGATTTGGTGTAATACTAAGTTAGATAATGGTGGTACAAGTATTTCTAGGCCCTAAGTGCTCATTATATAGCTTAATGACACTTATGCTTCAAGTAAAAACGTCCCTTCTCAGTAAATAAGCATAAATTATCAGCCACAAATGATTATGGGGAGTAAATTCACCAATTAATGCAAAACTTGTAACTTCAGTTATCACCAACCGATCGGTTTCTCGCCAGCCGATCGGTTGGTCAATTCTGGCACGTTTCCAGCCGATCCGGTTGCGGGTTGCAACCGATCGGTTGGATTTAGTCTGAACATGATTTCATGTCTTTTCTTCGTCGTTTTATGTTGCATGCAATATTTTTCTTCGTGACGTGACTTTGTCCATTAGAACTTGATATTTCCTTGATAATTTCGTGTAATAAACTTGTCTTTATAAAATCCTTTTGTCCATGCAACGTTTCTTTCTTCCTTGATCCTCTTGAAACTCTCCAAAAATGCATGTCCACTTCATTTCTTCATCTTTTAATCATTTTCACCTGCTTTTGGCTATATTTGCATGTATAAACACTTTTCCACGATTTAGTAACAAATATATACAAATATGACCAATTTCCACTCATAAATCAAACAATAACGCGACTAAAAATATGTTAATTTTGAGCGTTATCACACTCTCAAATCTCTCTAACTCTCATCTTGTGTTCTTGATTCTCACTCTAACATCTTTGAAAGAACACATCTCCTTGCAAGGGAATAATCATTAGAACTTAATCCACTCTTGTGATTATGTTGAGGGTCTTCTTCCTTATACCCTTTCTATTACAATCGAGTCTCTAGGTTAGGTTAGGGCTTGATTGAACAAACACTTATTCATTCAATTGTTTGTAAGGGAAGTCTTGTGTCTTGGTGACCAAGCCTACATCATTGGGGATCTAGTTGGGGTTCCGGTGGGAAGTCTTGGTAGTGGTCTTGGTGACCGATAGGTGAAGTCGAATCACGAGATTCTTTTGGGTGGTTTTCGAGGGCGGAATGCCGTGGGAGTAACTCCTTCTTTGTGAGCATCAATATTGGGGAATATCGGTGGAGTGAATTGTAACGGTTTGTAGTCCGCCGAAAGGATTAAACTAGTGAATAGTATCATGTCGTGGATTCGCAACTGGATGTACGGATGGTATAAACCCCCCATCCCGAACCAGTATATATCGTGGTGTTCTTTACTAGCTTTATATACTTGTGATTGTATTTGTGGTTGTTCCTACTTAGACCACTTGGTTGTCTTCGTGGCTTAAAGTCTTTAAATGTTCTAAAACCTTCCCGAGAAGTCGTTTCAAGTCAAAAACTTCTTTTCCAAAAAATCTAAAATCCTTACGAAGATTTTTGGTAAAAGTTGAGTATAGATCCATGGCTCAAGAGAACTATGTTGAGGAGTGTTCTATGCAAAGACCACCTTTGCTAGAAACCGATGGTTTTTGTTTTTGGAAAACCCGGTTTGAGACCTATGTTAGGTCCAAGGACCTTGACTTGTGGGAGGTCATTCAAAATGGAGACTTTGCTTTCATGATGCTTGATCCGGAAACCAAGTTAATGGTTGAGAAACTATATTCGGAACTCAAAGAAGATGAGAAGAAGAAGATTGTCAAAAATCAAGAGGCTAAGATGATGATCTACAATGCTCTACAGATGATGATCTACAATGCTCTACCTCGAAGGGAGTTCGAGAGAGTTCATGTGTGCAAAACCGCCAAGGAGATTTGGCATTCTCTCATCATCACTCATCAAGGCAATTCATAAGTTAAGGATTGCAAGATTGACTTACTTATTCAACAATATGAGAAGTTTGTAATTTTGGCTGAAGAAACCATTGACAATGGTTATACACGGTTCAATGCTATTATCACAAGCCTCACGGCATTGGATCCTAGCTTTTACAACAAGAATCATGTTAGAAAATTCCTTCGTGCTCTTCCGGTGAAGTGGAGGCCAAAGGTGACGGTCATAGAAGAAGCCAAGAATTTGGCGGAACTATCTCTTGACGAGCTCATTGGGAATCTCAAAGTCTATGAGATGATTCTTGAGAACGACAAGGCAAGTACCAAAGACAAGAAGGAGAAGGTTAAGTCTTTGGCACTTAAAGCTAAAGTCACTAAAAGTCATACAAGTAAAATTGGTGCTAGCTTTGAAGAAAGTGATGAAGAAGAGATGAACAATAAAGAATTCAACCTCATGGCTAAGAACTTTAGAAAGTTCTTTAGAAGAAGTGGAAAGTCTCAACGAAGGAATCGGCTTGTTAACCGTACTAATGACCGTGGAAACAAGGATGGTCAAGGCTCAAAGCGTGATGATGGATGCTTCAATTATGGTGAAAAGGATCACTTCATTAGTGATTGTCCAAATCCTCTACATTACAAAGCATTTGTTGGTGGTGTATGGAGTGACGATGAAGATGGCAATCAAGCAAACAAGGAAGCAACATGTCTTATGGTGATTGAGTCTCATGAGGTACAACCTAACTCTACTAGTAGCAAAACTTCTTTTGATATAAATGAATTGCAAGAGGAAAATGAGGAATTACTTAATAACTATGAGGAAGTATTTAGAAAATTAAAACTAACTATGAAAGACAAACGCACTTTTCAAAAGGAACTTTCTAAAGCACGTCACAAAAATAATGAACTTGAAATTGAAATAAAGAGACTTGTCACTCTTCATGAGAATGTTGAACCATTGATTGGTCCCAAACGGTCAACTAAGTTTACCAGGTGATGGTCAACCAAGTCAAACGTCTAAAACCAACAAACCAAAAAGTACAGTGCATTCCCGGGTCGTTATGTCCCAGCGAGGTAAGCAATTGTATTCAAAAACGTTTAAAGTGATCGGGTGATTTAACAGAAGGATCAGGAATTTGATTATTATGATTAAACTATGAGATTATGATTGAGAATGGCTTAAAAACACTATTGGAACAATTACTGACGATCAGATAACCTAGAAACGTAAGTTAACCTAAAAACGCGCGTTTGGATTTAAAATAAACGCGAACGCGCAAGATAAAAAGTGAAACGAGAGCAAATAAAGTCCTACGAACGTGAAAATTATATTTTTATAATCCTAATGACTTAAGAAAATTTTTAGAAAATTTAAATTATTTTTACCACTATTTAATTCATTACTATTAATTAATTACTAATTATTAATTACTTTTTAATTAACTAAATTAAACTAATTATTAATTAATTATGAAAATTAATTAGAAAAATGAAAATTAAATTTAGAAAAATCTAAAATATTATAAAACTAATTTTAAAACAGAAAATCTAATTTTTCTACTTTTTAATAATTTATTATTAATTAAAACTAATTATTTAATTAATTTAAACTAAAATAAATTATAAAAATACTAAATGGCCAAGGAAAAATCTGAAAAAAATCCTAAAATTATTTTAAGTTATAAGAAGCCAAAGAAAAATTTAAAAATGAGAAGTGCTTATTAATAAGCAGAAAAATAAGCCAAAGGGCTTAAATAGAAGCTATTACTTTATTTATTTTTGGTTTTTCAAAATTTTCTTTTACAAAACTTATTTACTACTTAAAACAACAAACTTTAATAAAGGAACTTTGTTTGAATCACAAGAAATAAGCACTTGGGAAGTCCAAGTGCTTAACAGGTTGCTAACTTAAGCTTATTAGGATTTGTGGATTGTTGAAAAAGCTGTTATCAAGTTACCTTAATGCCAAATAAGTTAAGACAATCTGAGACAAACTTGAAATGATGCAAAAGATCCCAAATAAGCACAAGTATAAGCTGAAAATACCAGTTAAGCACAAAGCCAAAACACAAGACCAAACAGGCCTTAAATAGGGACCTTTGGACCTCTGTGGGGTCCATAGAGGTGAAAGGGGATCCAAATGGGGACTTGACCTGTCAAGGTGACCAGGTCAGTATCAAAATAAGCCAATAAGCTTAGCTTATTGCTTATTTTTGAACCCTGGGTGAGTCTTGGTACTAGGTCACAAAAACTGATGGTCAGTGTTGAGTTATTTGACAAGTTACAAAGGAGGCTCAATTAAGGTGAGGTCCAATAAGCTATACCCCAGAGTAAGTTAAGGTCTGAAAAGTTAGGGTAATTGGCTTATAAAAAAGCCAAAGAAGGGTTCCTGGGGTCCACTGAGTCAGTCTCTATGAATCAAAGAAAAGTGATCAAAGGGCCTGGCGCAGGGGAGGTATTACTCCCTACAGCCTCAAAAAGCTAGCTGCACAAGCTTCTAAAAAAACTATAAAATAAGCTGATTACAAATTTTAGTAGCTTAGGTGGTAGACTTTAACCACAAGAAATTTCAAAATCTGATTCCACCCACAAAATTCTATAAAAATCTCTCAAAAAATGAAATTCTGATGGAGTATGCAAGTTTGACTTTGGTGATCATGAACCACAGTGGACTTATTTGAGATTTAACCCTAATTTTATGATTAACTAAGTTGTTTTAGACCTAAATGAAGCTAAATCTATCAAGATAAACTACTTATGAGTTGAGATTAATGTTTGAGGAATCAATATCCACAACAGTGAACCTGTTGATGGCATTGGCATACTATTGTGACTTTTCTCTTAAGGGGGACTAAATTTTATGACCAAATTAACCTATTGGGACCTAAAGAAACCTGTCTGAGGCAATTACTCCCACTAAAACACCTTGGAATTTCCTGGGACACCTTAAACCAAACACACCTTAAAGATCAGCTTTCATAGCTTTTGCAAAGATTCTCACTTATTTAACCCATGATTCTGATTCCTAAGATCTTATTACTATTATATAAACTAAAGCAAGCTCAAAAACAGTTAATAAAGCTACAAGTACTTAAGTTTATGATTTATGCTTACAAAACAGTTATGCTACAAACTTTTATTCAATAAAATTTAACTAACCACTACACCATTTTAAGCATTATCATAACTTATTAAGCAGAAATAAACATGATTGCACAGATAATAAGCAATGTGACATTTAAATACAAAAGTTGAGTTAAGAGCTCACAATTGCTTCCAAGCATTTACTGAGGTACCAAGATCAATTCCAACCAACCTAGTACTTCCCATGAAGTTCTAATATACCCAATGTCATCCAACTTTTCTTCTCTGCTTCTTTTATTTTCAACTTATTTCCGTCTATTTCTTATTATATTTTCCTTTTTTTTGTATTTTTTGAGGAAACTAAAACTTGAATTTGAAATTGGAATTATATAAACTAAAAAGGTTACTTTATTCAAATGGAAACAGATTACAATATTAGAGTTTGAATGGAAATTACAGGTTACAACTAATTTTACATAAATTTAAATAAGCTAAAACTACATAACTGAGCTCCACTGCATCTCTTTCTTTTTATAGTCTCAAAATTAGGGTTTTGAGGCACCACTTGGACTTTTCCAGCTTGCTTCTTGACCATTGGATTATGGGATTCAATCTTGGCCTTTGAAAGTTTTTTGGCGCCCAACTCTTTTTGTCTGTTTTCCCTTGATAAAATTGATGCCAGTGAGATATCTTGGATGCTTGTGTTTGTTTGAGTAGGCAGGGGGTGAGTTTGAGTATGCAGGTGGTGAAGGGGGCTAGGGTGATGATGGTGAAGCTTGGAGTGTAGCAGGGAAGTGGGTTCTGATGTGGAAGGGAAGAGGTGATGAGGTGGAGGGTAGTCAAAGGTCAAGGGTTGACCTGGGAGTTTATATTAAAACGGGGGAAGTTTTGGTATTGGTGGGCTGGTGAGGGTGTTGGGCCACAAAATGGGGTGGGCTTTGGAGGGATAAGGTGTAGATTGGATTGGGATTTGGTGGGAGTAATATAACTAGGTCCGTTTGGTTTGTATGAAATTTAAGCACAAGGACCACTTATGTAATTATCGAATTTTAAGGGGTGTGAGTTGTAAATTTCCAACGGTTATCATAAGGATCAATATTGCCAACTGTGATAAACCAAAGGACCATAAATGCAATTTTTCCATTTCAAATCACCCGGGGACCAATTGTGTAAATTTTGGACTTTGAGGGACCAAATATGTAATTTTCTCAAACTTTTTACCCAAGGACTTGTTTTGACAATTTTTGAATTCCAAAGGACTTGGGTTGACTTTTCTTTCATTTCAAACTTCCAAGGACTAGTTTTGTCAATTTTGAAACTTGAGGGACTGAAACTGCCAATTATGCAAACTTTGTTTGTTTTTCATTTGTTTTTAAACATTTTGCATCTAAAACATATAAAACACACTTTTGGGATAATTTCTGTATTTTGATGCATTTCTGAGTGTTTTTGGATGTTTTGGCAGTTCAGATATGATAAAAATAATGAGTATTTACACACTCATCAATCCCCCACACTAAACTATTGCTAGTCCCTAGCAGTCTTTTGAGAAAAACTTGATGGATTTTAAAGTCTTTACCAAAAGCCATCACTTCTGGAGTAGCCAGATGTATCGATTCAAGTAAGTACTATGGTCCACCTGATAACCATGTGATTTTGAGCAAACCACCAGCTGTCAACGGATTTGATTTGTCTTTACCAAAAGCCGTTTGCTTCTGGACTAGCCAACTCTTGATGGAATAGTCAACATCTTGGTGAGCTGATTACCAATTATGGTTTTTCCACTGCTTTTACCACAAGCCATAATCTTGCGGGCTAGCCAACTCATTCACTTTATGGGATATGGCGAGTTGATTTACCATACAATTTTGGGCAAATTGCAAGCCATCAACGGATTTGAGATATCTTTACCAAGAGCCGTTTGCTCCTGGATTAGCCAATCCTTTTGTCATTTAGACACGGCAGACTGATTACCACAAAAATTTTGAAATAAAGTGAAAAAATTTTGAAAATTTTGGGCCAAAAACGGGGGTTCTAGAGGATATAATGTGATAAAATTCGCTAGAATTCCCCCCCCCCCTCACTTAGAATTGAATATTGTCCTCAATATTCAAAGTCCCGGCTTTTATGCCGAACCTATGAACGTAAAAAGATAATATTCTAAACTAACTACGAAAATTGTCGTTTTGTATTTTTCACTTTATTTATCTGTACATACAATCATACACATTTTTTTTTAAGATATATACATTTCAAATAGCTGCAGGGGACGGCCACTCCCCCACACTAGGGTGTTAGAAAGTAGAAGGAAATCAGAGACACGGGTGAAAACCCATGTTGTTGCTACTGTTTTTGTTTGTCGAGTCGCTAGCTTGACTCGATTCCCGAATTCAATTGTCCTTGGGGAAAGTTTGGAGATCCGGGACAACCATGGATGGTATGTCCTCTCCAAAGTAGTGTTTCAAATGATGTCCATTCACTTTGAAATTAGGACCGTCATTTTGAGATAATTCGACGGTGCCATAAGGATAAACCTTAACGATAGTGAATGGACCAGTCCATCGGGTTTTTAGCTTTCCCGAGAAGATCTTGAGTCTAGAGTTGAAAAGAAGGACTCGATCACCAACGTTAAAAACGCGGTTCTTGATTTTGGAGTCATGAATCTTCTTTTTCTTTTCTTTATAGATCAAAGAGTTCTCGTAAGCTTGATCACAAAGTTCATTTAATTCATTCAGTTGAACTTTCCTATGATCACCCGCAGTTTTTAGGTCAAAATTTGCATGCTTGAGGGCCCAATAGGCTTTATGCTCAAGCTCGATCGGAAGATGGCACGCTTTCTCGTACACAAGTTTGTAAGGCGTACACCCGATGGGTGTTTTGTAAGCCGTACGGAAAGCCCGAAGTGCATCATCTAATTTATCCGACCAAGATGCACGATTTTCACCAATGGTTCTTTCCAAAATTCTCTTGATGCCTCGATTGGAAACTTCTACTTGTCCACTTGTTTGAGGGTGGTACGCAGTAGAAAGACGGTGAGTTACACCATACTTTTGCATGACTTTAGCAAATTTGTCATTGCAAAAATGCGTACCACGATCACTAATTATATCACGTGGAGTTCCAAATCGAGCAAAGGGAGCTTTTAAAAATTTCACAACAACTCGGGCATCATTTGTGGGTAAAGCTTTCGCTTCAACCCATTTTGCCAAATAGTCAACAGCCACGAATATCTACTTATTTCCATGAGATGATGGAAATGGCCCCATAAAGTCAATGCCCCATACGTCAAATATTTCACAAACTTGGATTGCATTTTGTGGCATTTCATTCTTTTGTGAAATATTCCCATGACGTTGACAAGCGTCACAGGATTTGACTAATTCCTGGGCATCCTTGTAAATTGAGGGCCAAAAGAAGCCGGAATCAAACACCTTTTTGGCGGTGTAGGTTGGATTGTGGAGGCCCCCCGTGGGACCAGCATGGCAAGCCTTGAGAATTTCAGTGGCTTCTTGACCATATACACACCACCGGATGAGTTGATCCGCACAGATTTTGAAAAGGTAGGGTCGTCCCAAAAATAATGTTTCACATCCTTAAAGAATTTATTATTTTGTTGGGAGTTTGCAAAATCGGCAAACCATGGGGTAACAGAATCTCCACGAAAGGAAACCGCATTGAGTGTCTCGAGAGGGAAGGTTTCATTAATTTCCTTCTTTTCGAAGACATCTTGATGAGGGTTTTCCAAACGGGAGAGATGATTAGCAGCTAGGTTCTCAGCTCCTTTTTTATCACGAATGATGATATCAAATTCTTGTAGGAGGAGAACCCAACGAAGTAGTCTTGGCTTTGCATCTTGTTTTGCAAAAAGGTACTTCAAAGCCGAGTGATCCGTATACACTATGCTTTTGGTCAAGATCAAATATGACCGGAATTTTTCAAAGGCATACACCACAGCTAATAATTCTTTTTCAGTGGTGGTGTAATGACTTTGAGCCTCGGTCATTGTTTTGCTTGCATAGTGTATAGGCTGAAAGTGTTTAGACCTGCGTTGCCCCAAGACTGCCCCTATTGCATAATCACTAGCATCACACATAAGTTCAAAGGGCAAGTCCCAATCAGGGGCAACAAGAATTGGTGCCTCAGTAAGCTTTTTCTTTAGAGTTTCAAAATCTTCTACGCACTCAGGTGAGAAGATAAAAGGAGCATCCTTTTCGAGGAGATGGGTCATAGGCCGGGCGATTTTAGAAAAATCTTGAATAAACCTACGATAGAAATCGGCATGAGCCAAAAAGCTCCTAATACCTTTGACGGTAGTGGGATGAGGTAATTTTGCAATGACATCAATTTTGGCTTTGTCAACCTCAATCCCATTTTTTGAAATTTTATGGCTGAGGACAATGCCCTCTTTGACCATAAAGTGACTCTTCTCCCAATTTAGACATAACTTTGTGTCCTCACAACGTTTGAGCATGTTGTCTAAATGGGAGAGACATGATTGAAACGAATCCCCAATGACCGAAAAATCGTCCATGAAGACCTCCATAGTTTTCCCGATCATGTCGGAAAATATGGCCATCATACATCTTTGAAACGTGCCCGGAGCATTACATAAACCAAATGGCATACGTTTATAAGCGAATGTTCCATAGGGGCAC
This sequence comes from Artemisia argyi, assembly GCA_030686995.1. Classification (NCBI taxonomy): domain Eukaryota; kingdom Viridiplantae; phylum Streptophyta; class Magnoliopsida; order Asterales; family Asteraceae; genus Artemisia; species Artemisia argyi. The sequence goes on from CM060682.1 coordinate 100,091,699, forward strand.
GTAAAAGTGGTCTTCTCTTGATCTTGCGGATCAATGGGAATTTGAAAGTAACCCGAGAAACCATCGAGGAAGCAATAGTACTCATTCCCCGCTAATCTCTCGAGCATCTGATCCATAAAGGGCAGAGGAAAATGATCTTTGCGGGTGGCATCATTTAACTTGCGATAGTCAATGCAGACACACCATCCCGTAACCAAACGAGTTGGAATCAACTCATTTGTGACAACAGTAATGCCACCCTTTTTTGGAATACAATGAATTGGGCTAACCCAAGGACTGTCCGAGATAGGGTAAATCAATCCGGCATCAAGAAGTTTTAAAACTTCTTGTTTGATAACCTCATGAATTTTGGGATTCACCCTTCTTTGTTGTTGGACTGCTGGTTTGAAGTCATCCTCCATTAAAATCTTGTGAGTACAAAATTCAGGGTCAATGCCCTTGATGTCGGAGAGTCGCCAAGCAATTGCTTGTTTGTGTGACTTCAAAACCTTTATGAGAGCAGCCTTTTCCTCAACACTTAAATCCTTAGCATTTATGACGGGTAATTTATCATCACCCTCCAAAAATGCGTATTCAAGATGAGGCGGCAAGTCCTTAAGCTCAACCACAGGAAAGTCATCAGTTTTCTCAACATTTTTTACTTCCTCTTTATGAAGTTGTTGTGGTAGAATAGGAAGAGGAGAGGGATCTTCATTTAGTAATTTCTCAAGTATGAGAATATCCCTCTCAGAGTCAATCTCTTGGTTATCGATTCCATCGGGAATCGAATCACTTTTGAGAAAGGCCTCAATTTCTTCTAAGATGAAGTCACTTCCCTCAAACGGAGTGAGGGAAGGAGAAGAATTGGAAATGATGGGAGAAGATTGAGTGAGATTTTCACTCGAAGAATCATCAATAAAACCTAAAATCTCTTGAGCATACTCCTCAGCAGCAACATCGATGACATCAATTTGATTCACCGATTCACAGTCATAATTGGAGGAGTATCTCGAAGTTTGATTTAGGTTGAAGGTAATGGCTTCCGTTCCAACACGTAATGTGATCTCATGCTCAAATACATCGATAAGAGCACGCCCAGTTCTAAGAAATCCCCTTCTAAGAATAAGAGGGACCCTAGAATCGGCATCAAAGTCAACAATCACAAAATCTGTCGGAAAATGGAACTTTCCCACTTTAACGAATATGTCCTCGGCAATGCCAGGGGGATGAGAAATTGAACGATCGGCAAGCTCTAAAGTCATGCACGTGGGAGTAAGTTCGGGAAGAAAGAGTTTCTTCCACATAGAATATGGCATAAGGTTAATGCTAGCACCTAGATCGGCCAAGGCGGAGCATTCAACCATACCCGGGAAAGTACAAGGAATGAGAAATTTCCCGGGGTCTCCAAGCTTTTCAGGAAGCTTTTTAAAAAGAACTGCTGAGCAGTTCTCATTCAGAGGAGTTCTTGCCATCTCAAAGAGTTTTTCCTTATTACTTAACAGATTTTTGATTGTCGATGCAAACTTGGGCATCAAGATTATAGCATTCACGAAGCTAATGTCAAAGTGCAAATCTTGAAAGATTTGGAAGAACTTATCCATTTGGTGACTAGCCTTTTCGCGGAGCTTTTGCTCATTCAAGCGTGATGCGTAAGGAATAGAAGTTTTTGATTTAGGGTTCTCAGCTGGAGTCTCGGGTGGATCAAAGACAACTCCAGGTTTCGGCATGGTTCCTGGGACAACCTGAGGGTGGACATGTGCGGTACTTCGTGGACTATTAGATTGCACTTTGTCCTTTGTCACCTCAGGTTCACGTTCCACTACCTTTGGAGGAGAGGAAGAAGAGGTAGTAGGAATCGTGGGTTCATTATATGAAGCACCACTTCGTGTTGTGATCGCCTTAGCATCGCCCCTCGGGTTAGCGATCGTGTTGCTCGGTAAAGTAGTACCTGAGCCTGAGGGTCGATCATTTAAAGACTTCTTGATGTCAGAAATCTGGCTAACCAACAACTTGTTCAACTCTTCTTGGGACTTCATGAATTGTTTTAACAACTCGTCAGATGAAGGCCCAGTTGGAACAATGGATTGATTGTTAGGAACATTTGGAGCACGATTGTTTTGGTTAGGACCTTGATTTGGAAATTTCCTTGAGTTTGGTGTTGGAAATTCCTTTGATTCTGGTTGTTGTTTTCATGAAAGTACCCTTGATTAGGGTTACCCTGACCTTGGTTTTGATTAAAGTTTCCTTGGTTTTGGAAACCTTGGTTTTGATTTTGAAAACCGTGACCCTGATTGAAATTACCTTGGTTTTGATAACCTTGGTTCATTCTATTTTGATTCTGGTTACGGTTTTGGGCATTTTGGTTTTGATTAAAACCAGGTGGTCCAGGGTAATGATTAGGACAATAGTTCGGGTCCATAGGAGGGCGATATTGATTGCCTCCTTGATTTGAAGACCCGGCTATAGCATGAGCTTCATATGGGGAACCATCAGTAGTTGTGCAATTGTAGTAGGCATGCGGCCCACCACAAGTCACACAGACTTCCACTTTTTTAACCTCAGCAGGTGGAGGATGTTGTGGAAATGAAACTTTCTTAGTTTGGGCGAGAACCAAAGCTTGGATAGCTTCAGTGAGCTTGTCAATCTTAGCATCCGTACTGGATTGACTCATAGAAGATGAAGTGGAAGGACCCGCATTAATTTGAGAAACAACCAGCTTGCTTCGTGTAGAGTGGACCTTGGACTTATTTTCAATGATTTGCAAAGCTTCTTTGGTGGTTCTACTCAAGAAATTACCTCCCGCGGAGGCATTGAGTGAATCCTGATCAGCTTGGCTCACGCCATTGTAAAAAGTATTGAGTTGCATCAACTCTGAGAAACCATGATGTGGACACTTGCGAAGTAATTCTTTGAAACGATCCCACGCTTCACCAAAAGATTCATCATATTTCTGAGTGAACTTGGTGATTTCGTTCTTAAGACTCGTGGTCTTTGAAGGTGGGAAGAATTCATTCACAAACTTTTTTACCAAGTCTTCCCATGTCTCAATAGATCGAGGGGGTTGTTTCTCAAGCCAAATCTGGGCTTGACCCTCTAGGGAGAATGGGAAGAGAAGAAGCTTGATTGCTTCACAGGGGACATTCTTGTACTTGATGGTTGAAATGATTTTATTGAACCATCGAATATGAGCATGAGGATCGTCCCTCTCAAAACTGTAGAATTGGCTTGAGGTTACAAGATTGAGTAACCCGGTTTTTAGCTCAAAACTATCAGCCACGATGGCTGGAACAACAATGGCATCTCCATAACCCTCGATGGGTGCTTGGAGAAGCTCACACATGGGGCGGTCTTCCGCCATGGTGACAGCTGGAGTGGAAACAGTACGGATCTCAGATCTGACTGTTGGTGCCGAACGTCTACGAGGTCTTCTAGGTTTTCTAACAAGCTCACGTAATGGGCTAGTAGACCTAGAAGAACGAGTGCGCATGCACTAGGGATAAAAACCAATCAAAACAAAATCGAGGCAAATCAACAATGAACTTAAACCAATAATCACGAGTGAATGGCTTCTTTAAGAAAGGTACACCACTCACAGGGATACAAAGGCAAGTTTTAAATCTTTGGTTTGGGAACTTATTATGTCCACACCCCCAGTTGGTAGGTGTTCTGTCTTGGTTTGCGACGGTTTATTTTTATGTAGAATTATTATTCACAAGAAAGAGACGAATGTTTTTGGGCTTTTGTGTATGGGTTAAAAAACTTTTGGACAATATTTTTGGTGTCGTTTCGTTTACCAAAATCGTATTTCTTTAAGAATCACCTTAAAAGAAACATAATATAGAAAACGTAACGATCTGTTTTGTTTGTTTTTGATTTTTTTTTTTTGGTGTTGTTAACACTTTAGGAAAAGTGTTAATGACGTTTTTGTTTTATGATTAAGATATACAAAAAGGTGGTGGGTTTATACAGTGATGAATGAAAAACCACTAATCTCTAAGAAACGTTTTAAACACGCAGCTACCTCCCCGGCAGCGGCGCCAAATTTTGATTGGTCCCAAACGGTCAACTAAGTTTACCAGGTGATGGTCAACCAAGTCAAACGTCTAAAACCAACTAACCAAAGAGTACAGTGTATTCCCGGGTCGTTATGTCCCAGCGAGGTGAGCAATTGTATTCAAAAACGTTTAAAATGATCGGGTGATTTAACAGAAGGATCAGGAATTTGATTATTATGATTAAACTAAGCCAATAAGCTTAGCTTATAGCTTATTTTTGAACCCTGGGTGAGTCTTGGTACTAGGTCACAAAAACTGATGGTCAGTGTTGAGTTATTTGACAAGTTACAAAGGAGGCTCAATTAAGGTGAGGTCCAATAAGCTATACCCCAGAATAAGTTAAGGTCTGAAAAGTTAGGGTAATTGGCTTATCAAAAAGCCAAAGAAGGGTTCCTGGGGTCCACTGAGTCAGTCTCTATGAATCAAAGAAAAGTGATCAAAGGGCCTGGTGTAGGGGAGGTATCGTGCCCTACAGCCTCAAAAAGCTAGCTGCACAAGCTTCTAAAAAAATCTATAAAATAAGCTGATTACAAATTTTAGTAGCTTAGGTAGTATACTTTAACCACAAGAAATTTCAAAACCTGATTCCACCCACAAAATTCTATAAAAATCTCTCAAAAAATGAAATTCTGATGGAGTATGCAAGTTTGACTTTGATGATCATGAACCACAGTTGACTTATTTGAGATTTAACCCTAATTTTATGATTAACTAAGTTGTTTTAGACCTAAATGAAGCTAAATCTATCAAGATAAACTACTTATGAGTTGAGATTAAGGTTTGAGGAATCAATATCCACAACAGTGAACCTGTTGATGGCATTGGCATACTATTTTGACTTTTCTCCTAAGGGGGACTAAATTTTATGACCAAATTAACCTATTGGGACCTAAAGAAACTTGTCTGAGGCAATTACTCCCACTAAAACACCTTGGAATTTCCTGAGACACCTTAAACCAAACACCCCTTAAAGATCAGCTTTGATAGCTTTTGCAAAGATTCTCACTTATTTAACCCATGATTCTGATTCCTAAGATCTTATTACTATTATATAAACTAAAGCAAGCTCAAAAACAGTAAATAAAGCTACAAGTACTTAAGTTTATGATTTATGCTCACAAAACAGTTAAGCTACAAACTTTTATTCAATAAAATTTAACTAACCACTACACCATTTTAAGCATTATCATAACTTATTAAGCAGAAATAAACATGATTGCACAGATAATAAGCAATGTGACAGTTAAATACAAAAGTTGAGTTAAGAGCTCACAATTGCTTCCAAGCATTTACTGAGGTACCAAGATCAATTCCAACCAACCTAGTACTTCCCATGAAGTTCTAATATACCCAATGCCATCCAACTTTTCTTCTCTGCTTCTTTTATTTTCAACTTATTTCCGTCTATTTCTTATTATATTTTCCTTTTTTTGTATTTTTTGAGGAAACTGAAACTTGAATTTGAAATTGGAATTATATAAACTAAAAAGCTTACTTTATTCAAATGGAAACAGATGACAATATTAGAGTTTGAATGGAAATTACAGGTTACAACTAATTTTACATAAATTTAAATAAGCTAAAACTACATAACTGAGCTCCACTGCATCTCTTTCTTTTTATAGTCTCAAAATTAGGGTTTTGAGGCACCACTTGGACTTTTCCAGCTTGATTCTTGACCATTGGATTATGGGATTCAATCTTGGCCTTTGAAAGTTTTTTGGCACCCAACTCTTTTTGTATGTTTTCCCTTGATAAAATTGATTCCAGTGAGATATCTTGGATGCTTGTGTTTGTTTGAGTAGGCAGGGGGTGAGTTTGAGTATGCAGGTGGTGAAGGGGGCTAGGGTGATGATGGTGAAGCTTGGAGTGTAGCAGGGAAGTGGGTTCTGATGTGGAAGGGAGGAGATGATGAGGTGGAGGGTGGTCAAAGGTCAAGGGTTGACCTGGGAGTTTATATTAAAACGGGGGAAGTTTTGGTATTAGTAGGCTGGTGAGGGTGTTGGGCCACAAAATGGGGTGGGCTTTGGAAGGATAAGGTGTGGATTGGATTGGGATTTGGTGGGAGTAATATAACTAGGTCCGTTTGGTTTGTATGAAATTTAAGCACAAGGACCACTTATGTAATTATCGAATTTTAAGGGGTGTGAGTTGTAAATTTCCAAAGGTTATCATAAGGATCAATATTGCCAACTGTGATAAACCAAAGGACCATAAATGCAATTTTTCCATTTCAAATCACCCGGGGACCAATTGTGTAAATTTTGGATTTTGAGGGACCAAATATGTAATTTTCTCAAACTTTTTACCCAAGGACTTGTTTTGACAATTTTTGAATTCCAAAGGACTTGGGTTGACTTTTCTTTCATTTCAAACTTCCAGGGACTAGTTTTGTCAATTTTTGAAACTTGAGGGGCTGAAACTGCCAATTATGCAAACTTTGTTTGTTTTTCATTTGTTTTTAAACATTTTGCATCTAAAACATATAAAACACACTTTTAGGATAATTTCTGTATTTTGATGCATTTCTGAGTGTTTTTGGATGTTTTGGCAGTTCAGATACAATAAAAATGATGAGTATTTACACACTCATCAACCGTGTAAAGATTGTGAAAACCTCACACTAAAGGTTGTCTCCTTGAGTGAAGAAGTCTCGGAACTTCAACAAAAGTCATTAAATGTTTCAAAACTCAAAAAGAATAGTAATGATTTGAATGAGATGTTAAATCATCAAAAAGTGTCCCAAGATAAGGAAGGTCTTGGACTTGCAAACAACGAGAAAACCACTTCCGAAAGTATAGCTAAACCTCTAAATTTTGAGAAAGTAAACGGAAATAAAACTCTCAAATCCTCCGAATCTGACGCGCTGGTTGACGCGTCAACGCGCCAGAAACGTGCCAGAACTCTAAGAAAACGAGGTGTTCAAACTTAAAGTTTTATCAAACCTATCAATACTCAAGTTCCTCTTGAAAACACTCGACATAAACAAAGACCCATTGTATGGAGTGAAACCACAAAACCATATTACAACCCGGTTTCATACAATGGTCTTAAATATACTCACGCTAGAGTTGACCAAAGACCTCTCTTACCTACCCCAAACATGAAACCATATCCTTTAGATCAAAGACATGTAAGACCCAATTTTCAAAACAAAACATATTTTCAAAACAATCCTTGCTCTACCCTTTCAAAACATGGAATCAAACAATTGTATATACTCCTTCAAGACCCAAGAGTTTTCAACTTGGGACTTTTATGTGCTAACCATGTCGGACCCAAGAAACAATGGATACCAAAAGTTTGAGATGCACTTCAAATGTTAGGTATGCTTTGAGGAGAAGCCACTTTCAAGATCTCAACCTAATAATGATGTTGACTGTAAGCATACCATACTTGAAATCATCTCTAAAGAGAAGGATACAAAATTAGGTAATGTGTCTTGCAACCTCAATATAAATCTTGCATCCATTGTACATAATTCCAATCTTTGGCATAGGATATTAGGTCATGCTAACATGCGATTAATTCACAATATTGCATCTAAGGAATTAGTTAGGAAATTACCCAAAGAAAAATTTGATAATCATTTTTGTGATGCATGTAAAGTAGGTAAGCAAGTCCATGCAAGCCATAAGCTTATAAACATGATTTCTACATCAAGAGTTTTAGAACTATTACATATGGACTTGTTTGGACCATCCGCTATTCAAAGCTATGGAGGAAACTTCTACACTTTGGTAATAGTGGATGACTACTCAAGATTCACTTGGACATTATTTCTAAAAACTAAAAATGAAGCATTTAATAAGTTCAAAGTCTTAGGGAAAAATTTGCAAAACCTACTCGGATGTTCAATTATCTCAATTCGAACGGATCATGGTAGAGAATTTGATAATGAAATTCAATTTGGAGTCTTTTGTGATAAACATGGAATATCTCATAACTTTTCGGCTTCTCGCACTCCTCAATCTAATGGGGTAGTTGAAAGGAAGAACCGGAGGTTACAAGAAATGAGTCGCACTATGTTAAATGAACAATCCATACGTCAAAAGTTTTGGTGTCACGCTGTAGAAACCGCATCTTACATACTTAATAGAGTCTTGATTAGAAAAATCATTAATAAAACACCTTATGAGATTCTTAGAGGTAAAAGACCATCCCTAGAATATTTTAGAGTTTTTGGTTGTAAATGTTTAATCTCCAACTCATTAGAAAACTCTAACAATACTAGTAATTACAATGGGATCTTTCTAGGATACTCACTAACATCAAAGGCTTCCATTGTGCTTAACAAGGAAACTTTAAAAGTTGAAGAATCATATAATGTAATCTTTGACGAAACTCCTCCAAAATCTAGAACATTGCCTTTACTTGATGATGACATCATAGAAGAAGATGCATGTCAAAATAAGATAAAATTGTCTAATAATGATCTAGAGGAAATACTACCTAAAGTGGAAAACATTAGGAAGTTAGAGATCACCCCATAGATCAAGTCATAGGAGAATTAGATGAAAGAACTCTTAGGTCACATGCCCAAGACAAAAGCAATGACTTTGCATTTGTATCACCCATAGAACCTAAAAATATTAAGGAGGCCATAAAAGTTGAAAATTGGGTCATGGCAATGCAAGAAAAACTAGATCAATTTTTAAAAAACGATGTATGGTTTTAGTTCCATATCCTAGTGGTTACACTATTATATGAACGAAGTGGGTTTTTAAAAATAAACTTGATGAAAATGGTGTAGTATGTAGGAACAAGGCTAGGCTAGTAGCACAAGGTTATAACCAACAAGAAGGTATTGATTATGATGAAACCTACGCACTCGTTGCACGATTAGAATCTATAAGAATTTTTCTTGCATATGCTTGTAGTCATAATTTTAAACTTTTTCAAATGGATGTTAAAAGTGCATTTTTAAATGGAGTCATCGAAGAGGAAGTGTATGTTGCACAACCTCCCGGTTTTATTGATTTTCAAAAACCTAATCACGTTTATAAGCTCAAAAAGGCCTTGTATGGACTTAAACAAGCTCCTAAAGCTTGGTATGATAGGTTGCAATCTTTCCTCTTGTTTAATGAGTATAAAATGGGTATGGTAGATAATACTTTGTTCACTAAAACAAAAGGAAAACATCTTATTATTATTCAAATCTATGTAGATGATATTATTTTTATGTTGACATGCCAATCGCTTTGCGATGAATTTGCTAAAATAATGCATAATGAATTCGAAATGAGCATGATGGGTGAACTTAGTTTCTTTCTAGGATTACAAATCAAACAATTAAGTGATGGAATATATTTCAATCAATCTATGTATATTGGTGAAATGCTTAAGAAGTTTGGCTTGGAAAATTCTAAGGCTACAAAAACCCCTATATCTAGAAAAAGAGTTCTCACCCTAGACAAAGACAACAAATCCGTTAATAGTACTAAGTATAGGGGCATGATAGGAAGTTTGCTCTACCTAACGGCAAGCAGACCGGATATTATGTTCAGTGTTTGCCTTTGCGCTAGGTTTCAAGAAAATCCTAAAATTTCCCACTTAGAGGCCGTTAAAAGAATATTTAGGTATATTAAGGGAACTCAACATCTAGGTCTTTGGTATCCAAAGGATTCGGGGGTAAAAGTATTGGTTTATGCCAATTCGGATCATGCGGGATATATAGTTGATATGAAAAGCACTAGTGGAATATGTACATTTGTAGGTGCATGTTTAACATCATGGTTCTCTAAGAAACAAACATCCTTTGCCAACTCCATAACGAAATCCGATTTCGTTGCGGCCAGAACGGCTTGCCAACAAGCGTTATGGATGAAGCAAGCGTTTGTTGATTATGACGTCATGTTAAATAAAGTACCTATACTATGTGACAATACATGCTCTATCAATCTAAATTCAAGCCCAATTGATTACCCTCGCACGAAACACATTGAAATTAGACATCACTTTCTAAAAGACAACATCACTAAGAATCATATCACCATAGAGAAAATTCCTTGTTGTGAGAACATCTCTAAGATCCTGGCAAAACCCTTAGATAAAGATGAATTCAATTATTTAAGATTAGGATTAGGAATGAGAGTACTAGAAGATGATGAGGATGTAAATGGTAAATTGGAAATAGTGGAAAAATCTTAAGTACAAATCTTCATTAATAATCCACCAACTCATACTTGTCACAAATAACCATACAACCTTTTATATTAACCTTTGGATATTAACCTTACAACCTTTCGTTCACATCTTTATCCTCTTTAAAATCTCCAAAGATCTTTCATAAAACATATAACATTCTCCACCATACCTTAGAAAATAACTCTCACAATAGGAATCATGTCTCTTTCGGAAGGGTCCGTTAACAACAATCAAGGAAATTAAAACCCGGAGAGCTCTAAGAGATTGAAAAGGACGTCATTCATGAATATGATGAAAAAGGAAGGTGATGATAGGATTAAGTTTGAGTATGAGTTAAGGACTTTTGCGAAAAGTGAAGTGTGGGACTTAATTAAGGAACTATTAAGTCCAAGGTTGTGTGAAGATGAGTATTCCATTTGTTGTGAAAACACCGCACACATGGTCAATGGTCTCAAAGAATCAAGGATTGAGTTTAGGGTGATGCTCTTATCCATCCATGAAGGAATCATGGAATTGCTAACCACTATGTCCAAGATGAATAGGAAGTTGGAAGATGATAAGGTGAAAGGGAAAGGGAATGGGAAGATGGTGTAGGAATCTAGACATCAAACTTTTATGTTGCCATCAAGTACTAGTATAGTACTTTTAGATAAAGTACTAGGATAGTTCTTGTATAATAAAATGTGTAGCATAATTTGTTCATGTATGCTTGGAATGAAATGCAATCTTGTGGAACTTATATAATTTGTCATATTATTGTGGATTAACCCATGTTGCAAGTATCCAAATGGTAACCTAACCCATTTTTGGAACTTTCACATGTGAGGATTTCTCGTTTGTTGCATGTTGTGATTTCTATGTGTAGCTAGGCCACCGCAAAGGTGAGGCTCTTGACCCATGGATCCCTGCCTTTAAACAAGGGGGAGCAACGATCTAGGGGGAGCTATGTTCAAGGGGGAGCACGTTCGGGTGCTATTGGAACAAGCTACTTTCCCATTCAATGGAAGTCTCACCTTTTTGATTTGACAAAAGGGGGAGAAAGAAAGCAAGTGAAGACCTATTCAAGTCTAAAGAAACAAAGGCTTCATCAAATTACAAGGCAAGGTCAAGACGCAAGCTACATCAAAGGCGCGCTTTGTCTTCGCTACGTTTTGTAATTTTATTTGCTTTCGGATTTTAATTGTCATCATCAAAAAAGGGGAGATTGTTGAGGCAACATTATCAAGATCTCCTAATGTTTTAATGATAACAAATAAACATACGAAACACATAAAATATCAAACGGTAGCCAAATTCCCCGGAGCCCATATCTGCTCCTGGCGCGCTGTTCGCGCGTCAATGCCCGGGTGACGCGCCAGGCCACTGTATGGCTTCGGGCGAAATTTGAAAGTCGGCTTTCCCCTTACCCGAAAAATGTGGATCTTTCAATACATGTATGAATATGCTATGTGCTTAATTTAGAACACTCGAAACGAGTTTTGGAATTAGAGAGATCCAACTTTTAAAGCACCCATTTACGGGAAAACGCCAACTCATGTTTTCTAACTATCGCCTCTAGCCAAGGCTTTTCTAAACTTAGGGAGCTTATATACTTCATGTAACATCATGTGAAAGCATCCATATGCTCATATCCCGTGCTTACGTCTTTTCTAATTACGTAACGGGTTTGCTCCCTTATTGGTCAAACTAAGTCAAAGGTCACTTTGCGTAAACGCATCCTTTCCTACTTGGGTTATGCTTTACATCAAGGCAAAGTACTTAACTTGTTTGAACCAAGGTATTAGTTGAGAACGTCGAGTCGTGGAAAGTCACGAGATATGAAACTATGGATTCTCGACGTTGTGTTACTTAAACTTATAAGTAACCTATGATTTTCTCAACTCATAATCTTAATTGTCTAAACTTTCTCTTCTTAATGACAATTAGATTATTTCTTAATCTTCTTTTTAATCTCATTTTACAAAAGACAACAAAACTAAATCTCCCACAATCTTTCCCAAAATCCCTCTCCAACATTCTTTTACAATATTCTCTTACACTCTCTTACAAAAGTGTACCTTTGTCCCTTCACATACTCCCACACAATATTCTCTCAATCTACCAGCTTCCCATACAATCCTATACACACACTTATACACCATTTTTACACACACTAGATTTCAAATTTACACACACTACTCACAACCATATCTTCTCTACACACACTTACCAACTCACCAAGATTTTCATATCCAATCATATATTCTCTTACACAAATCTCTTACATACTCCCTTACAACATCACATCCCTTACACAATCCAACTCATCTCTTATATTCCTTACACACTCTACATCTCAACCATCCATTCCCTTACAACACATCTCAACCATCCATATTCAACACATGGGAATTAATTTGAAATCCAAAGGAAGCTCCCCTGGATCTCTACCATCCATTTCAAACTAAAACCATCTCTACCATCCATCTTATTTCTTTCACCCATGTTTTGGAATATTCCACTAGCATATTCCTTCTTTCTCTTCATTCCATCACATAGAAATAATCCTAGCCATCCATTTCAAACCATCTCATCTCAACCATCCATCCTACACTTTCCCCCCAAGGATGGAATATACCTTGGCATATTTTTTCTCTCTTTTCTATGCCACTTGAGGAATACCCAAATTACCCTTTATACTTTTCTACCCTGGGTATTTGGTTTTCTAATAAACACTTAATAAAATGATTTTCCAAATTGGCTATTTGAGTTGGTAAACCTTAGATTGATTAATGTTCAGGTTTAGTATGAAGTACAATTGGGGGTTTAGCAAGGATAGGTATTTACAAGGACCAACACCCAAGTTTTGGGAAAACTTGAGACAGAGTCCTGGCGCGCTGCCCGCGCGTTGACGCGCGGGTGACGCGTCGGCCTCGGTAATTTTTTCCCAAGTTTGGGTCTTGGCCTATAAATACCTCCCTTGCCTCTTGTATTCCTCACCCCTCGCCATTACTCTTTCTCTCTACATTCTTTCTCTCTAAACACTCTCAAATCTCTCTATCTCTAATCTTGTGTTCTTGATTCTCACTCTAACATCTTTGAAAGAACACATCTCCTTGCAAGGGAAGAATTACAAGAACTTAATCCACTCTTGTGATTGTGTCGAGGGTCTTCTTCCTTATACCCTTTCTATTACAATCGAGTCTCTAGGTTAGGTTAGGGCTTGATTGAACAAACACTTATTCATTCAATTGTTTGTAAGGGAAATCTTGTGTCTTGGTGACCAAGCCTAGATCATTGGAGATCTAGTTGGGGTTTGATACTTCCGGTGGGAAGTCTTGGTAGTGGTCTTGGTGACCCTTAGGTGAAGTCGAATCACGAGATTCTTTTGGGTGGTTTCCGAGGGCGGAATACCGTGGGAGTAACTCCTTCTTCGTGAGTATTGATATTGGGGAATATCGGTGGAGTGAATTGTAACGGTTTGTAGTCTACCGAAAGGATTATACTAGTGAATAGTATCGTGTCGTGGATTCGCAACTGGACGTACGGATGGTATAAACCCCCCATCCCGAACCAGTATATATCGTGGTGTTCATTACTAGCTTTATATACTTGTGGTTGTTCCTACTTAGCCCACTTGGTTGTCTTCGTGGCTTAAAGTCTTTAAACGTTCTAAAAGCCGAAGAAACCGTATTCACCCCCCCCCCCCCCCTCTACGGTTCTACATAAAATACTACTGATTAATTTCTTATGCTACCGAGAAAAAAGTACAAAGTGTACCTTTTTCACTAAAAACGATCCAAACTACAATTATAGTGTTCTTTTATCAATATTTTCACACTAGATCTATACTATAACTCCTAATCTATCATAAAAACACAAACTTTAACAAGTTTTACTCCGTTGAATCAAGTTTTTGATGCAAAACTTATAAAACTGTACTTTTCGTCAAAAAATGCTAAAAATTTACCATTTTTGTGTTTTAATCCGTTTTTGCTCAGACATAACTTATCTATTATACTTAAGATGTGATAAAAATGAAAACTTTAAACTTTTTAACTGCAAAAATTACACGTTTTTTATAAGAAAGTTCTTGGTATAAGTTTAAAGGTTACGGTTTTATTAAATAAAAATAATAACACTTATTCACTTTTTTGACACCAAAGTCAATCCATCATCATGTATAAGCTGAATACAAATTGTAGGAACCCTTAGTATCAAGATCAAGCACACAAATGATAAGATGTTACATGAATTTAGAAAGAGAAAGCTAGAGAGAGAAGTAGAGAAAATGGTGGAACTATTTCATATTTCAAAACACATACTACACCTTCATACTAGTTCCCCCACCCTCTCCACTTTTAGAGAGGGTTTATATATCCCACTTAGTGGGCGTATGGGCCATAAATGGGCAGTGTACATGGACTAGTTTTCAAACTAACTATTACAAGTTAAGTGAGTCCAATACAAAAGTAAGATCGCCACTTTCGATCCTAACACTATTTATTTCACACACAAGCACACACTAGATATTAGTGTGGCTTCTCAACTTGTGAGGTTAAGGGGTATTTATATACCCACTTATATAAGCATCTCATGACTCTACTAGTCAAGGTCTCGTGACTACACATTAGTCATGAAATGTTAACCTAACGAGTATATAACATAAACCTACATCCAAACCTTAACGTATTAGTGTTTACATATAAGAACTTATAGAATGATATAGTGTTCTAACATACCATCTACCTTAATGTGTCTTTATTATAGTAAACGTATAATTCATTGTTATTTAATTGGATGTCAACAAATGATTTTTTATTCTAAAAATCTTCCCGACTATGTGAGCTTGACACACTTGTGCGTGTGTACACGCCACTCTATTCTTGTGTTTTAGCTTAAGATTATGCATTGACGCTTACTAGATATACTATCTTAACATGATACGGCTATCTAAACCCATTTAGTTTTATATGCCTAAAACAGTAGAGAAACATAACGAACGTAACTGAACATGATAATAAAGTTGTAATTATTGAGTTGCAATCCGAGAAATGAAATTAACTATGGTTAGAAGTCATTCAGTTAGATACATTTCGGGTATCGGTTGTTTGAGATATACCAAAATACAATAATAGTTCAGATACTATTCCGGGTATACCAACGGAGGACGCTTTGTAAAAATAAATACTAATAAAGAAATAACGTTGAACCTTTTTTGCATGGGAGGAGCTTTGTAGATGACGTGGCAAAAATCTTTACAGGTACATGCGCTTTCTTGGGGGCCTCACATTAATATTTTCATGTGAAAGCCGCATCATTTAACTTTATGATTGAATGTAAAAGCCATTAGTAATCAGGCAGAGTTTAGTTCTATGATCCATCCAACAGGCAGAGTTTAGTTCTATGATCCATCCAACTACGATGGTCAGGTTCGTAGGTTCAATGATAGGACTATAGTACGCTTGATCAGCTGACTGCCTTGGAAGTTGGAAGTGAACAAATGAAATGAGAATATTAGCTTAATGCTAAAAAGGGCAGATAGCAATCGGGGCTACACGCATGGCTTCATCGTATGGTTCTACCTTGGGCTTTGTTTGGGCCTGTTTTTATCCTTAAAAACTATAAAAAGGATTCGGAAAATAAAAAGGGGTTAAAGGGTTATGAAGTATGAAGTAAACTGGTGGGATGAACTATGAAGCATAAAAAGGGCTATGAAGTATTACTACTGCTAAGGAAGTACTGGTTCCCGTTTTGGCCGTAAGCATTACTCTTTCAAATTAACATTCGTAGAACCATTTCTCAATATTTTAACCAGTGAAACGGCTACATTATAATGCTCATTTCCATTACAATTTCTAAATAATCAAAGAAGGTCCTTGGATAAAATAAAAATACAAAAATATTGCACAATGATGTACAACGCCTTACATGGGGTATGAGCACTTATTAGACTAAGCAAAGTATGCATCAACAAGCCTCCATCAAAATGATTATGCCCTTATATGTGATCTTTTAAATCTGCAGAAACAAGAATATGTAAATGACCATCCTCAAATCGGGTGTAGCACAGAAAACTAATAGAACAAAATATATAAACAACTTGGTAATACCCATAATAACTTTTGTATTTACCTTCGCTCATTGAATGCACAACGTCCGCTATTAAGTGCCGAATAACAGAACCAAAATACACAACTGCTTAACTATTTATCAGGAACCAACTTTGGTGCTTTCACGCTCCAAGATTACATTCAAAATCTTCCCAGGAACATAAACTCTTTTCTTGACGATTTTGCCATCAAGATACTTAGATAACTTTTCATCAAGTGAAGCTAGTTTAAAAGCTTCGTCTTCTGTACAGGTTACCTCAACTTGTACCATGCCTCTTGTTTTGCCATTGATCTGAACTGGTAGTGTTACCGTGGTGTCTTTTAAGTATGCAGGATTAGCCTGGAGAATAAAATTGAAACTGAATCTGTTAGCTGATACTCATCTGTGGGAAATGAAGAAACAGATAAGAGAGACAGATACCTTTGGGAAAGGCTCGTATGAAATTGTAGTCGTATGTCCTAACCGAAACCAAAGCTCCTCTGCCATGTGTGGTGCGTATGGAGAAAGCAACAATACAAATGGTTCCACAATTGATTTTGGAAGTTTATCCCACTACAAAAGACAAATATTTGTTAAAGTATGTGATTGAAATTGCTGTACAGAAGGGATTCGGACCAGTGAAACAATAGATGGTCAATTAAAGTGGTTTACAACTCTTGATAAGCTATAATGGAAATATGTTTTACATTATTTGCTAATACTTAACTACCTAAGCTTTAAGCCTTAAACCCATTGACAGTGATATATAGAGATATCAATTTCAGCCCATTTACTTATAAACGGACAGACCAGATTGTGTACTATCTTAAAGTAGTCAAACAGAAAATTGCTAAAACACAAACGAGCAAACAAGTGGAATGTCACCCAGTCTATTTTATATGCATACAAAGTCCTAAGTTTTTATTCAAGAGTTGATTTATTATTGTAACGATCTTGTTTATGTGATCATAGCTAATGCATTATTTATAAATGAATGTAAAAAATGGATAAAAAGGGTCCAGCAGAGCAACATGGCCGTTTCGACCCATTCTATAAAATGACCTATTCTAAGCTATTACCCAACCCCACCAACCCGCCCATATTAACTCATAAAACTGACTACCAAGCTGAACCTAGCATAAACCACCATGCTCATATTGGCAGTCTGCACCAGCAATATTGTGAAATTTATCTTTTTACCGCTAGTCTTGTATCCTTTAGAAAAACATAAGTTCACTACCCACGAGTCCCTAGGATTTGAGCTCATAAGCACCAGTTCATCTACTCTCAGTTGAGCATAACAAACCAGCCAAAACATTCACAAGCCAGCCAAAGCTCAAGCTTATAAAACCAATACCAAATGAGCCAAGACCCAACTGAGTCTAGCCAGAGTTTTCAAGCATGAGCCTAACTTTGTCACAAACAAAGCCTTGCTCCAATTCACTACAGAAATACTATATGGGTGGTGAAATTATGTTTAAGCCAAAGGCTCTCACTGTGTTAGCCAGATTAAGAAAAGTATGATGAGACCTTATAGGCAGAATTAACAAACTCCATCATTGCAGATATCCCAGTATTGAACCTTGTTGCTTCAATTTCATCAGTCACCTGCAGCATTCAAAAATACCAAGTTAAAGGCGTGTGCATAACAATTTTAGCTAGAGGTGGAAAAATGAGCAGGTTGTGTAGAAGGGGAATGGGTCGAAACAGATTTGAGATAATGTAGTTTTAACGGTTCGCGAACACTTTAGACCATTTTTTAAACTAATTAACACCTAATATGCTAAAATGATTGCATGAACAATCCAAATTTGAGAATAATACACATTGGAGGTTGTGTGCATAGTTGATAAACTTTCAGTGATGTTATGTTTGGCCCATTCGAAGTATTCACGTCTGACATAAAACATAACTGAATTCAGCCCCTTCATAAGTAAACGAGTTAAAATTTCCACCACTATTTTCAATCAGATCATGTTTGGTTATTAACCTTCTCAATACATCTATGTAAAGATTTAAGTTGCTCAAGAGACGGGCTTTCATCAACTGCCACTGTTTGATTTCCATAAGTTCCATCAGACAATGGTGAACCAACAATCAATCTCCAAGATCTCCCTAAAAATCGATGTACTCCTTCAATGCCACTAGTATTCCATGTTTTTGAGTCCCTGAAAATGTAATGTCCATGAAGTCAAGAAAATTGAAACAAACATAAATATGTTTCAAAAGCGAAAATCAAGACTAACTGGCTACCTCAAAGGCCCCATGAACATTTCGTATAGTCTAAGAGAGTCCGCACCATACTCTGATACAACATCATCAGGATTAATGACGTTTCCCCGACTTTTACTCATTTTGTGTGCCCGAGCTATCAACCGGATACTAGGATTATCTTTCAATACGAACAAATTACTAGATTTAGTAACCTACATAAACAAAGTTTATATATGAATTAGCATGATCAGAAGAAAGACAGTAACTGGCATTTGCAGTAACATCAGATATTTAGGTGAAGGAGGAAGTTATATTATTTCTGGAAGATCTAAAATACCATGTGATGTTCCATAGACCTCATTCTATTGTGTAAGCTCACTTGAAATGATTATAACGGGAAAGGGGGGTAATGTTAACATGGAAGTTTCAAGGATGAGGAACGTAGCATGGTAGCAGTTTAGATGAGATGGAAAACATTTCACGTGTAATAATGTTGTGATTTTTCAAACACCTAAAAAACTCAATAAAACAAATTTTAATAGCACCATCGACGTTAGGGTGTGTCCGTGTGTGCGCATTTGTCATTCCAAAAAAAAATGACTAAATATGAAAGTGTAACACCTAAACTTTCAAAATGAGATATTGCAACTTTAAAATAAAAGGTGGAATAAGAAGAGCATACATTTTCCTCCGGGATCCTTTCTTGCTTATGCTCTCCCAATGCATCAACAGAATCTGCAGACACAAAATTTCCATCGTGGTCTTTGCAAGCCATGTATTGTACCTGCAATTGATCTCGTTTAGAACCAACAAACACTGAAAGTAAATACTGGGACCAAGTAGGTTATGCTTACTTCTCCGAGAATAATTCCTTGGTTTATGACACATTTAAACGGTTCTTTTGTCGACACAACACCAATATCATAAAGAACCTGAATGATGAATGCAAATAAGTCAGCAATGCAACGTTAAAGGATGCTGCATCCTTCCCCGTGAATATTTTTATAAGTTTGATTTAGCAGACAATTTAAAGAACGGGTTTGGCTATTTGTAAAATATCTGAAATAACTGAAACCCTGAATAAGAAATAAAGAAACACTGTGAATCCAGATCAATATTAATATGTATATTTGTTCAGATCTATAGTTTCAACAAAATAGTTGCCTTTTACAAGGGAAAACGTAGTAGATTCTCTTTTACAGACCTTGTGCCAAAATCTTGAGTAGAGCAAGTGAAGAACAGCATGTTCAGCACCACCAACATACACATCAACTGGACCCCAGTACCTGCAGATTTCCAAGGATAAAAAAGTGTTCATTGCATTTTAGAATAGTTTTTGTTAAAAAAGCAAATCAATCTTACATCTCTTTTTTCTTGTCAACCAATTGTACTGAGTTTGTAGGATCCATAAATCTTAAATAGTACCTGTACATAGGCAGAATAGCTGAAGGTTAATGATGTTATTTGCAGCTACTTTGAGATGTAAGTTAAAGATGGAGTCACATTTAAACAAAAGGCTCTCATGTAAATGGTTTGACTATTAGCCAAAAACAATAAAAACAAAACTTTTATAGACAACAAAAAGTGAGATTTTTGTGGACCAAAATCAACAGTACATACATGGTAGCATCAAAAATAGGCGGATAAGTAACATTACCTTTTATCATTCAAAATATTAAATTTTGTGACCATCAATTTACAATTCTTTTTTGTCAGGATACTTTAGTCAAACATCTTTACAAATTTGATTAATTTATGAGTATTTTAGAAGTTATGATTCGTACTTGTCATAGCAATAAAGAAGATGGCATTACCAGCAAGAACCAGCCCATTGCGGCATAGTATTTGTTTCACGCCTAGCTGGCTTTCCAGAAGTAGAATCGACAGTCTTAACCTGAAAACCAGCAAAGAATTAACTTATGTCTATCAGAGTAGAAAACAAGTAGATGCATGACTAACCATGAACCTTTCATGGAAACAAAAGATAGATTGGCCTATGAAAAACCTATATTTATATGCATCGAAGAGATTGTTCCATTAATTATAGGGTGGAATCAAATAGTTACTGTTCAAGAATCCTTTGGGAAAGATAAACAAATAATGCTTTGTAGCTTTGTGGGTCGAATAGCTACTTATCCAATTGTTGCATATCTTCTTATGAAGATGTTCTCTTCCATCTACGTATCATTGCTACTATATAGACTGCAAATGTAGGAAAACTGTCGATCTACATACGCAATTTTTCTGTTTTCTTAGATAGAGCCGGTATCGAGATTAAGATTCCGAAGATTCAATGACCTGAACAAATATGTGCTAAATCTTTATACAATAAGTAAACAAAACAACATAAATAGAAGGGGTACCCAAGATACTGCTTTTGTAAGTGGAGGATCCCCTGTGCCGGTTGGAGTGAAATCATCTAGCTCAGGGAGAGTAAGAGGAAGTTCAGTTTCAGGAATCGGGACAGTTTCACCATTGTCATCCAAGAATACAACAGGAATCGGTTCTCCCCAATAACGTTGCCTAGCAAACAGCCAATCTCTCAGTTTGTAATTTACCTGAAAGAATGGAACTCGCACATAAGTTCCACAACAAGCACCTTGAAACATCCTCACAAGTTAGTAACTACAGTTCACTTCATCTGTCCCATGAGCAGGCCTAATCATATAGTTTTAGGAATAATGATCTTCTTCTATTCTTGTAATTACGACAGTGGCAAAACGTGGTTGTAACATGAAAACTTCTCTAAAGTAAATGTCACACTTTACATGGGAGTAGAGTATGTAATTACAGTAATACCTATGTAATACCTATGTTTGTATATAGCTTATAGAAAAATATTGGAGTAATAAAGCTCAAAAAAAAAAAAAAAAAAAAAATCCTAGGTCTAAGACTTCATATGAGAAGTCAAACATAGACAATATTTTTCTCTGATAAAAATATACTTTGCATGCTGATAGGAATTCCTGTTGACTCTCAATGGTCAACATGTGTCTCATTATTGGAAAGGGTGTGGTTAGTAACAAAACAAAATAGCATAAAATAAAACATGTAACAAAAGAAGAATACCTTTCTATTCCCATTTCCGGTCTTCTCAACCCATTCGATGACTTTAACAGCAGCTTCTTTACTATGTAACCCGTTGATGTTGAGCCCCGATGCTGAACTTGAAGAATTTATAACGACACCTTCACCAGAATAAGGCTTTTCAAAATCATCAGAACATTCATCCGAGGTTACCACCCAATGAATCGGGATATCATACTTTAAGGCGAACTCATGATCGCGTGTATCATGTGCAGGTACAGCCATTATTGCTCCAGTACCATAGCTGCAAAAAAGGCATTGATCAACCAAAAAAAAAGTATTATAGAGTAAGTATATAAATAAGAAGAAAACCCCACCTTCCTAAAACATAATCAGCGATCCATATTGGGATAGCTTCTCCATTAACTGGATTTTTAGCATAGCAACCACTAAAGACTCCTGATTTCTCCTTTTGAAGCTCAGTTCGTTCAAGATCACTCTTTCTAGAAGCTACCTCTTTGTATTCTTCAACCTGTGTATAAAAATAAATTAACCGCTAAGATTTAACCAGGTACGACGAAATTATATGACACAAATGAAAAAGAGAGACGAGTGTACAATATTGTGTTGGGCCTCCGAAACTACAGATGACAACAAGGGATGCTCTGGTGCTAAAACCAAATAGCTGCATCGTAAGGCCAACACATAAGAATATTTATACTGATATTTAATAAAATGAACAAACATTGAGAACAAGGAGCACAAAGATAATACGTTACTCCAAATATGGTATCCGGTCTTGTCGTATAAACAACAATTTCCGAATCTGTTTCCTGACCATCTCTACCCAAAACACAAAATTCCACCTCTGCCCCTTCTGATTTTCCTATCCAATTTCTCTGCATTTCCTTAATACTCTCAGGCCAGTCAAGATCATCCAAATCATCAAGCAGACGGTCCGCATATGCAGTTATCTTGAGCATCCATTGCCGCATCGGCTGCTTGGTCATAAACAATGAACTGTAAAATTAAAAAACATCCAATATAGAGGCATAAGAAAATTTTCAAAAGTCAAACGATGAGAAAATATTTCAACCAAGAGCACCATCATACCTTTCTAATAACTGGATGGCCACCGCGCTCACTCACACCATCCACCACTTCTTCATTGGCCAATACAGTGCCAAGAGCAGGGCACCAATTGACCGGTACCTCAGCCTGAATAGTGCATGAAAAAACATGATGAGTATGCATTCCTTGTGAATAATAATTTAAAAGGAAATTTTATCCTGACCTGATATGCTAGTCCTTTTTTCAGAAGCTGCAGAAAGATCCATTGAGTCCATTTGTAGTAGTCCGGTTCTGTTGTAGATATTTCACGGTCCCAGTCGTATGAGAAGCCTAAAGATTTAAGCTGAAAATCAAAAAATTATCAAAAAATCGACAAACATTAAGACTTTCAAAAGTTAAAAATAAATAAATAGATAAAACACATAAAAAGAAAATCAAGTAAGTTAGATTTAGAACGAACAAGAAAAACATGAGAAATTGATATGTGTGTATGCATAATTGCATATAGGTTGATCCAGTAGGTCACAAATTAAAGTCAGAGAAACAGCCTCTTTGTATAATATGGTAAACATAAAGAGATCAGACCCACGAAAGTTTAGAGTGAATTACCTGTGTACGAAAGCGGTCGATGTTCCTTATGGTCGTTGTCTTTGGGTGAGTACCTGTCTGGACAACATCAAGCCCATTTAACAACTTTAATAACATTTTTTTATAAACACAGCATATATTTGGGAATGATAGAAGGTGATGGTAAGTAATTAACATTTCATTAAAATGAATAACTCACCTCAATGGCGTATTGCTCGGCAGGCAACCCAAATGCATCCCATCCCATTGGATGCAGAACATTGAAACCTTGCATCCGTTTAAATCTAGCAAGTATGTCTGTGGCTGTGTATCCAAGAGGATGGCCAACATGTAAACCCGCTCCACTGCAACAAAGATAAGTAAACTGAAGACCTATATATAACATTTAATGTAGACCAATCTAAATGAACTAAGCATTATAATTAATTAATTAATTTATTATTATTATTATTATTATTATTATTATTATTATTATTATTATTATTATTATTATTATTATTATTATTATTATTATTATTATTATTATTATTATTATTATTATTATTATTATTATTATTATTATTATTATTATTATTATTATTATTATTATTATTATTATTATTATTATTATTATTATTATTATTATTATTATTATTATTATTATTATTATTATTATTATTATTATTATTATTATTATTATTATTATTATTATTATTATTATTATTATTATTATTATTATTATTATTATTATTATTATTATTATTATTATTATTATTATTATTATTATTATTATTATTATTATTATTATTATTATTATTATTATTATTATTATTATTATTATTATTATTATTATTATTATTATTATTATTATTATTATTATTATTATTATTATTATTATTATTATTATTATTATTATTATTATTATTATTATTATTATTATTATTATTATTATTATTATTATTATTATTATTATTATTATTATTATTATTATTATTATTATTATTATTATTATTATTATTATTATTATTATTATTATTATTATTATTATTATTATTATTATTATTATTATTATTATTATTATTATTATTATTATTATTATTATTATTATTATTATTATTATTATTATTATTATTATTATTATTATTATTATTATTATTATTATTATTATTATTATTATTATTATTATTATTATTATTATTATTATTATTATTATTATTATTATTATTATTATTATTATTATTATTATTATTATTATTATTATTATTATTATTATTATTATTATTATTATTATTATTATTATTATTATTATTATTATTATTATTATTATTATTATTATTATTATTATTATTATTATTATTATTATTATTATTATTATTATTATTATTATTATTATTATTATTATTATTATTATTATTATTATTATTATTATTATTATTATTATTATTATTATTATTATTATTATTATTATTATTATTATTATTATTATTATTATTATTATTATTATTATTATTATTATTATTATTATTATTATTATTATTATTATTATTATTATTATTATTATTATTATTATTATTATTATTATTATTATTATTATTATTATTATTATTATTATTATTATTATTATTATTATTATTATTATTATTATTATTATTATTATTATTATTATTATTATTATTATTATTATTATTATTATTATTATTATTATTATTATTATTATTATTATTATTATTATTATTATTATTATTATTATTATTATTATTATTATTATTATTATTATTATTATTATTATTATTATTATTATTATTATTATTATTATTATTATTATTATTATTATTATTATTATTATTATTATTATTATTATTATTATTATTATTATTATTATTATTATTATTATTATTATTATTATTATTATTATTATTATTATTATTTTTCCTTTGGGTAACCATGGTTTCCGACCTTTTTAGCCGACTAATCCACGGGGTTTGAACCCACTCCGCCCCTTCAGGGTTGTTTGAATTAAGCATTATAATTGTATAACAGTATATCGTACATAAGTGAACACTCCATCCTATGAATTCTGACTGTTCGAATATATGTGTTAAATTACCCATAAACTGTAACAAAATTCTCTAAACTTGCTACTTTTCCATAAAATTAACACATCTCCGTCTTCTTTTCATATAGCCTTTTTCTTTCTCGCATCTACTATCTAATGAACAACAAAGCTTAAGTGACAGAGTGATCAAATAACATATAATCTTGTGAAACTAAACTAACAGTATCAATACTTTGTAATGATGACAACTGGAAATAGAGTAACTTCATATAAAAAACTATTTAGTAAATTGTGTTGATATTTTCATGGGATGTCGTAAATAGCTTCATCCTACACAGTTTAAAGGACAGTTTTATCATATTCTATGTAATGTTGGCGTAACTTATGCACATACGATAAACACAGGTACATGTAGAAATGAACAAAGAAACCTCTTTCACTGGACCCGATTCATGCACAAAACTTGATGCATTATCTATTCTAGAGAGATACTTATATTATTGGATAAAACCGTTCCTTAAATGGTGGCAGGTACCCATAACTTCAGATATGCCAGAAGATCAGTAAAACCTTGGTTTAAATGTTGTAAAATTTATCTTCCATAGAGATTGAACAAGATTTATTAAAACAAAAAATAAAAAATAAAAACAAAACAAAACAAAAGAAAAAGAAAAAGAACTAACAATTCCAGTTACTTGTTATAACGTTTAACGTAGCTTATCAGTTTCATTATCCAAAATTTCATAAGGTTCATACGGTCATACTTTCAATACTCATATCATGTCTAAGCAATACTAAAATCTCATTATCGCCGTAAGCACTCATCTATCTACCTTATAACTAAGGCATTTGCTTTCCCCACAACTTTACAATTAAGGCTCACGCATCTACAAGTGGTCTAAGTTTAGGCAACCCTATAGTGGCAACCTAATTCACTTAAACCGAAGCTCGCTTAAGCTCAGCTGCTGAAATCAGTGAATTTGCCACAAATAACGACCTTTCTAATTTTATCTGCTACAGTATTATGTTATTGAGTTACCATAAGGTAATAAGTTAGTTTAGAGTATTTCGTATAGAAGCAAAGAAGCTTATTAGTTTAAACAATTCCAGACTAGCTTCTTAGGTCAATTTGCAGAAGCTAATACTTAATTACAACTATCTTTTCACATAACCTTTGTTGTCTTAATTACTGCACATTACAAAACTACATAATCCCAAAAAAAAAACTAAGAAATGAAAATACCTTGGATAAGGAAACATATCAAGAACATAAAATTTAGGCTTAGACATATCAAGGTGTTCGTCATCAGGTGTACGAAAAGTTCGATTTTCATCCCAATATCTCTGCCACCGTGGCTCTATTTCATGAAACGGATAACCCCTATTTTTAACAACCTTTGATGATGATTCTTCACTATTATTAATACAATTATACACTCGTAATGAAATAGGATACTTTTTGGTCAGAGAACGGCGGCGGTGGTGGTGGTTGAGGGGAAGTGTGAGTGGTTTTGGAGGAAGAAGCCATTGTTGCATTTGAATCATTTGTGTTGTTGTTGTTGTTACCAATCAAGTGTGTATGTGTGCGTTTGTGGATAAGTAGATGGATAATATTGGCGCTAAATGAATTTACTACTCTCTTCATTCGAGTAGTTTGGGTAATTTACGAAGTATGAGCTGGCATGGGGTGTTCAAAAAAAAAAAAAAAAAAAAAAAAAAAAAAAAAAAAAAAAAAAAAAAAGGCTAAATGGGCATATTTTTAAAAGATTTTGGTATATTTGGACCCCTCTTTTTTTTAAATGGGCATATATTGCCCATTTAGAAGTTAAATGGGCATAATGGGCACACATGTTTTTCTCTCAATTGGAGAACATTTAATGAAAAACTTATGCATATATTACTTAAATATAAATGAGGTGTTACGTTTAAGGAATTTTTGTTGTCGTTTTAAGTCTTTTCTAAAGTGATTCGTATAACATGCGCCCGTTTGGCCCGCGCCCGTTTTACCCGTAGCCCGTTTAGCCCATAGCCCGTTTAGCCCGTAGCCCGTGCCCGCCCGGCCCGCCCGTTTTGCCACCTCTAAACCTACCCAACATTGAAATGCTCCGTATCAGAAATCACTTAAGAATTAAAAAATGACATACGGTTAACCAATCAAGATAAGAAAAAAGAACAATTCACGAAACAGTTTGATATTAATTGATACGAGCCACCGATTCTGTAACACCCTAACCCGACAAAGGTAGAAGTATCACATTATGGTGTCAAATCTAACATACAAACGCGAGCGAAAGACTTATAAATATAAAGTTATAAAGGTATTCTAAGGGTACAAAAGAAATACTAATTCAATACAAGATGAATTACATATCCAAACAAAATCTAATCAAATCCAGATGTGAATGGGCTTCTAATCATCGGGTAGTCCACTAACACTCCTATGCACTCTTCACTCAAAACCCAGCTTCTAATCTAAAACCTGCCGCGGAAGAAAAGAAATGCTGCTGAGCTTAAAAAGCCTAGTGAACAGATATATAACATAGCAAACGGATAATCAAACGTATATAAGTAATAGAAAAGAAAAGAAAAAAAAAAAGCTCCTGCTGAAAAGAAAGTCATCTGTCAAATGCATAAGAGATCAATGAATAACTAATCAATATCATAAGTCAACGAAATGAAGAATCGAATAGTAATAATCAAACGAAATGAGAAGGATCAACACAAAGTATCATAACAAATGAAATGAAGCATCATAGATATATCAAGCATATTCATATCATAAGGGAAAATAAAGATCACATATCAACAAAGGATTATCTAATTAAACAAGGTACTTGAATAGACACATAGAATCATAGGAAAGCCACGAGCCGACCTACCGAGGTACTCGATAGATCTCGAATCACATAATCACATATCCATCATATCCAAAAGTTG
The DNA here is from genome assembly GCA_030686995.1 of Artemisia argyi. Taxonomy (NCBI): domain Eukaryota; kingdom Viridiplantae; phylum Streptophyta; class Magnoliopsida; order Asterales; family Asteraceae; genus Artemisia; species Artemisia argyi. The sequence goes on from CM060682.1 coordinate 100,119,824, forward strand.
TACAAGGAGTAGCTAGCTCTAATGTACAAGAAGTGAAAGTGGTACAAGGCATGTACAGCCAGTCACTAAGCCATAACATATCATATCATATCATTCAATCCTAGGATGCATCCATACGCTCCCTGAAACAGAATACATATACAAGTATGATACTATGCATATATATAACAGAATGGCCATAGTGATCACATATATCATATCATATCATAACGGAGGGAACGCCGGGGACTAATCACACCGCCCCAGATACATATATCATATCAATCCTAGGATGCATCCATACGCTCCCTGAAACAGAATACATATACAAGTATGAGACTATGCATATATATAACAGAATGGCCATAGTGATCACATATATCATATCATATCATAACGGAGGGAACGCCGGGGACTAATCACACCGCCCCAGATAGTGTCATGCCATTGGTGCCATCAATGACATGGCCATGGTACCTCCATGACTAGACTAAAAACTCGGGCATCAGAACAGAATATATCAGAACAAATAAGCAAAGCTATCCATAATCATAACAAAGCTCCCAGAGCATAACAGAACAGAATCTCATATCAAAGAGATAGTAATTAGCTTATCATAATAGAATGGATAGCAAACAGAATCATATCAAATGATAATATCAAACGAATCATAGCAAAAGGATCATAGCAAAGGCTCATATCAAATGAATCATATCATAGCAACGAATCAAAGTCAAAGATCAAAAGTCATGAGATCAGAACGCTTACTAAGAAAGAGTAGAATATCTGTACCTTGACGCAAATGCATGAATACTTAGAAAGACACAAGTTACACCCTCTTAAACTGATCTTCCTAAATTAAAAATCGTTTATTTATAAGTCCATCTATATTTAATGTCATAACTGATTTATTGCTCTTATTATCCATAAGATGATATTAACATATTTAGTTGTATATATTATATTTCAGGGTTCGATCACTTTTAATAAAACATAGATTTTAGAGTATCTCGAATAATGATAGATAGAATTCAAAACGAGGACGAATCTTGAAACCCTTCTCGAATATAATTATATGAATTAGAAACATAAACCAACCTCAGAACCAAACACGAACCCACCCTCGAACTAAATATTATCGAGAATCAAACTCACACTCAAATGAACACAAAAACCCAAACCGTAATTCCGACTTACCCATAGTTCGACAAACCCAAACGCCAAAACAATCAACACATAATCATCCCCTAAATGCCATGCGTATATACATAACCTTTTTGTAGTTCCCACGTTTCATATGTCATTAGTATATTTGCACTTCCTTTAATTATAACCGGTTCTTTTTATAATTTTTGTACATGATTTTTGTTGATATAAATAATCATAAAAACGTTATTAATATTTCTGGATATCCTTATGTTTTGACGATCACAAAACGTAAAATCATTACGTAAACAAGTATTTAGTTACAAATATCATTCCATCCAACTAAATCACTTAAGGTATGAATAAACAAATGTCTAATACATTTTATGATCAAAGTGATTTTTATTTAGACACTACAAATTTTATAAAATGTTATAAACATTTTATATATTTTAGAAAAACACTTTTGGTAATTAAAGAAAAATGTTTAATTCATAATAAATATATGAATTCAAAATTTTAACCAAGATCAGTTAAATTTTCACCAAATAAACTTTCCCCAGAAAAGGACAATAAATCTTACCGTTACAGGATAGCAGCCCCCTTAATTATTAAGGGGGCCGACACGCTCCTGTGGCCAGGTTCTCTTGCCTATAAATACTAGTTCACTTCTGTAGTTTTTCCTCACCTTTTGCATGAAAATTTTCAGTCTCAATCCTTTTCAAAAACACTTCTAAATCCTTTGATCATAAGATTATAAGTCTTTGTTTCAAGTGATTCAATCCCTCACCACTCAAAGTGCAAGAGAAGAATACTTCTTCAACATCAAGTTAAGAAGTATTGTAGATTTGTGTATATAGTCTTGTAGATGTTTAAATCATTTGTAAAGGTGTGGAGTGTTTATAATAGGTAGATCTAGGTATGTTAGTAGTAAAGAGAAGTAGTGAAGTAGAAGTAGTGTTGTGAAGAACAAGTAGTGAAGTAGTGTGAAGGTGTGAAGTAGTAGTGGTATGTACAAGTCGTGTAGAATTGTGAGAAGTTGTGAAGAGTCGTGAGATTGGTTCTAGCTACTATTAGAACTTGACATTTAGCTTAGTGTCATTAATTGGTGTAAGCAAACGTTGTGTAAGGTTTCTCCACCATAAGTGAGCTTGTTGACATAGTGAAGAAAACTCTCGAGTTAGGTGCTCGGGGAGTGGATTAGGGCGAAGAGGAGCTTCGTAGCCGAATCACTATAAATCCTTTGTCTTGTGGTGCAATCTTTCCATCTCTATCTCTTTATTTACTTTTCTATATTGTTATTGCTTACGTTCGTAGATATTAGTATACATAAGTGTGCAAGTATTGATCTCACATAAAACTAGAATCGAAGATTTTGTAAACAAAGTTTTTATAAATTTAAAAACGACAGAAAACTATTCAACCCCCCCCCCCCTTCTAGTTTTCTACAATTGGCATCAGAGCTACGTTAAACAAGATTTTTAAAATAAATTGTATTTTAAAACTTGAAATCGATCTATGGAATCGGAAAAATATTTAGAAGGGAACATAACATTCAAACCACCATTTTTCGAAAACATAAGTTTTCTTGAATGGAAAAATCGATTCGAAAATTATGTGAAATCAATAGATTATGATCTTTAGCATGTCATTTCAATTGGTGATTTTCAACCAATATAAAACTATTTATGAAGAACAAGATAATTGTTTCAAAACATTGCTAGATAAAAATAATATAGATAAAATAATTATATACAAATCTTTACCAAGAATTGAATACGAAAGAATATTTTTTTGTCAAACGGCAAATGATATGTGGAAAAGCCTTTTAAATTTTCATCAAGAGAAGTGTCAAGCCAAAGAAAACTTTGCAAACAAAATAGTTGAAAATAAAAGTATAGTAGATAAGTATTTAGTTGAAATGAGCCCATGTGCTACTAGTTCAAATTTTTTGTGTGAAGGTAATGATGGCGAAAATTCCATGAGTCACATCAAGAGTAAACAAGAAGGTTATATAAAGATAACGATCGAAAAGGAACTTAGTGATGATGACGATTCTAGTTCCGAAAGTGAAGACGAAGAATATGCAAAGTCGTTAAAGAATTCAAGAATATTATTAAAAAGCGACTAAAAGCACAAGATAAAAGAAAAACAACCCGAAGAAGAAGATCTAGTGACGAAGACGAAACGATGAAGTACAAATATTTCGTAGCTCAAGCATCTAATGAAGTATGTCTAGGAGTAGATTTGGAGCCCGATGAATGGATAAAGAATAGTGGATGTTCAAGACACATGACGGGGAATCGCAAGCTATTTTCTACATACAAGGCGTATAACGGAGGTAATGTTGTTTTTGGTAGTGATCGTCGTGGAAAAATCATAGGCAAAGGTATGATCTCTCAAGACTCTCTAACTATTGAAAATGTTGAACATGTAGATAATCTAACATATAACTTGCTTAGTATAGGTCAAATATGTGATAATAAGTGTAGGGTTACCTATAGCGATAAAGATAGTGAAATAATTAAGGATGAGAAAGTCATAAGTATAGGAATTAGGAAAGGAGGTATATATGTTATGAAATTAGGAGACAAAACGGAAGATAGGATATGCTTAGCAACTCTAGATGAAAATTCCACTTTGTGGCATAGGAGATTAGGTCACGCTAACATGCAACAATTACAATCTTTAGTCTCTAAGAAACTAGTTAGAAACTTGCCTAGTCCAAGATATGATCAACATTTTTGTGACGCTTGTAAAATTGGAAAACAAACACATGCTAGTCACAAAGCTAAAAATATGGTATCCACTACTAGGTGTTTAGAATTACTTCACATGGATCTTTTTGGTCCATCCTCAGTGCGGAGCTACGGTGGCAATCGTTACACCTTAGTTATAGTAGACAATTATTCACGATACGCGTGGACTAGGTTCTAAGTGATAAAACCGAAGCCTTTGATAAGTTTGAGAAATTTAGTAAAATAATTCAAAATAAATTAGGATGATCGATAGTATCAATTAGGACGGATCATGGTAGGGAATTTGACAACGAAGTACAATTCAGAAAATATTGTGATTTAAATGGAATATCACAACTTTTCCGCTCCTCGTACTCCTCAATCAAATGGGGTAGTAGAAAGGAAAAATAGGTCTTTACAAGAAATGAGTATAACAATGCTAAATGAACAATCTATCCCACAAAAGTTTTGGTGTCACGCCGTAGATACATCAACATGTATACTTAATAGGGTTTCTATTAGATGAATATTAGGAAAAACTCCTTATGAATTATTAAGAGGTAGAAAATCAAATATAGGCTACTTTAGAGTATTCAGAAGTAAATGATTTATCCTCAATACAAAAGATTACCTTACTAAGTCATACGAAGGAATTTTTTGAAGTAAATGCTTTATCCTTAATACAAAAGATTACCTTACTAAGTTCGGCCCTAAGTCATACGAAGGAATTTTTCTAGGATATTCACAAAATAGTAAAGCATATATAATTTTAAATAAACATACTATGAAAGTAGAAGAATCCGTAAATGTAACATTTGATGAAATTCCTCCACCACCTAAGACATTACCTTTAGAAAATGATGATGTGATTGAGGAAAAAGCTATTGAGGTTAGTAAAAATAAGCCCTTAGGAAATGATAATGAAGTAGAAACATTAGAAGAAAATGAGATTGTAAATATTAATGGATCAAAATCACATCCATTAGGTAACATCATAGGTAGTTTGAATTAAAGAACCCTTAGATCACAAGCTCAAGACGAAAGTAACTTCTTTTGCTTTGTGTCAACAATAGAACCTAGGAATGTAAATGAAGCCTTAAAGGATGAAAGTTGGATTATGGCTATGCAAGAAGAATTAAATCAATTTAATACAAATGATGTTTGGGAACTAGTCCCAAATCCTAGGAATGTGACCATAATAGGAACCAAATGGGTATTTAGGAATAAACTAGATGAAAATGGAATAGTAACTAGGAATAAAGCTAGATTAGTAGCTCAAGGTTATAATCAACAAGAAGGAATTGATTATGACGAAACCTATGCCCCGGTAGCTAAACTAGAATTTATTAGAATACTCCTAGCTTACGCCTGCGCCCTAGACTTTAAGTTATACCAAATGGATGTGAAGAGTGTATTCCTCAACGGTTTTATCAATGAGGAGGTTTATGTGGTACAACCTCTGGGATTTATTGACTTTGCAAAACCTGATTATGTTTATAAACGCAAGAAGGCTTTATATGGACTCAAACAAGCCCCCAAGGCTTGGTATGATCGATTAAAAGCATTTCTTATTAAACATGATTATTCCATGGGAATGGTAGACAACACTCTTTTCAATTGTGTGACATATATTTGTCACATATGTATATATAGTGTGACTAATGTTTCAAGCTGATTTGTATCTGTCACAAGTCCCGAATTAAAAGTGACTAAATAATCGAAAAATATTTACCAGTTACACTCTAGTCACATAAATTCACAAATGTGTGACATATATTTTCCGAAATGGTCACACAAGTCAGATCAAGTGTGGCTGTTTATTTTATTCTCGTACATTTAGTCACGTAAATATGTTAGAGTGTGACAGTTCAAAATCGAGCATGTGTGACGAAATGCAGTTTTTCTACCAGTGTCTAGGACTAAACATATAGAAATAAGTCACCACTTCCTTAGGGATAATGTACAAAAAGGTAATACATCTATAGAAAAGGTTGCATTGGGAGATAATATTGCGGATATATTCACTAAACCCCTTAAGCGTGAACTATTTAACCACTTGCGTTTAGGATTAGGAATGATGGAGCAAATTGACTAAATTCTATTGCATTTTCGTTAATCACTTATTGCATTAAATCTCTTTCTTTCTTTTTTTTTTCGTTTCTGAGTCTAGGAATCTATTTCGCACAAAATTAAATATTGGGAATACTACATTGCATAAACATTTTTATAAAACCCGATCTATTTTATTTAAACAATTCTCACTTCTAGGAAACACATGAAAATCATTTTTTCTTGCATTGTTGAATAATGCTAAAAACGTTCTTTAAATCATGCATGAAATTTCACATGAATTGTCAAAATATATAATCTAATATATATTCTTGACATTCATGGGTTAAGCAAATTGAATCAAGGAGAATTTGGATTGCTTCTTAGGATATCTTCATCTTTGCATTAGGAGTCGAAGCAATCACATCTCCACATTTGTTGCATATAGGCACACACTAGAACAAAGTCAAGAATTACATTGTTTCATTTGTTCCATCACTAGTTTCTCACTCACAAGTTGCTTTTGCCCTTACACTAAGTTAGTTGTCTTAGGAAGAATGACTTGCTTATTTGCTCTATTACATTATTGTTTTTGCATGCATTGTTAGTTGAAATTATATTATATGCTTATTTGCCTACATATATACTTTTCATGCATATTTTATTAAGATAATACATGCATAGTTGCCTAAAGAGATGCACAAAACCAAACCTCAAAACAAATATCTTTCTGGAAGAATTTCTGCCAAAAACCCTTTTCTAGCAATCTGGGAACAGGCCCTGGGCGGCTCCCATAATTATAAAGGGCGGCCCCCTTAAAATTAAAGGGGCCGACCATTAATTAAGGGGGCTGGCCACCTGAAGGTCGAGGTTCCCTGTTTGCTTTCTGCTTTTTAGTTCATTTCACCCCTATTTTGATTCTCTACTTTCCTAAATTCACAAACATATTTTGTCTAGCAAATCCACCACATATTATCCTTCCATAAGCACATAATCATCACACTATAAATACCCATCTTCATCATAAATCCTTACTCAACCCGTCATGACTTTTCTCAACCACCCAAGATCTAAGCCTTCAAGAGTTGCAAAGATCTCCGTCAAACCCATGTGGAGAAAAAAACTTGATACTTGTCAAAAGTCCACCTCAATCAATGATGTTGTCTCCAACCAACCAACACCTAAACATCAAACTCACCCAAATGAAACCTCTCTTTTACCTCAACAAGACAACCTCACAATTTCCCTTTCCAATAAAATTCGACATCCATCTCACTCACTTCTTCCAAATGGTCCTTTTGAGGAACATACTCAATCTCAAAACAACAACCATCACTCTCATCCAAACATGAATCCTATGTTCCATGTTCAAACCGCAATCCCTAGTCACAATCCAACTCCACCATCATCACCTTCCTCCGAACATAAAAAGTTCGTTGAGGAGCTCAAAGAAGCTCATGAGCTTAGCGCTCTTCTTGATTTACACCTTGCTCAACGCAATTTGGATCAACAACCTTCCTCCACCCACTCCTCACCACCCAACAACTTGGTCAAACTTAAGAATCATGTTAACAATTGTCCTTGTTGCATTTTTCTCCAAAAACAAACCATTGCTCTCAATGAACACTTCACTTGGATTGAGTATCTCCTTACAAGGTCTTCTCCACCGCCATCACAAACACAACACTCCAACCCTTCCGCTCCAAACTCACCACCACCAAACAGTCAAAACTCTCCAAACAACATTCTCACAAAAATCTACCTTCACTAAATCCAATCACCATGCTCCACATCTCCAAGCAAGTCCTAGAGACCTCAAGTTGGCAACTTAATATTATCTATTGTAGTATGCTAGAAAAGCATATATGTATGCTTTTGTACCAATGATTATGTTTTCAACATAATCTATTTTCAATAATTAATGAATGTTTCTTGCGTCTTATTATTTGCATGCTTTCTTATTAGTTCTTTTATATATTTGTTCCATGCATCACATATATATTGCTTGTACTATAAATATTTTTGCATGCATTCCATTTCTCGATTTATTTTATGACCTTAAAACGAGGGGGAGTATACGTCAAGGGGGAGTTATACACTCGTCGGGATAACCTTTTGATGCTAACAAAAAGGGGGAGAAATGATATAAACTCACTAAATACTTGTATATATCTTAATTTTTGATTTAATGAGTTTAGATTTTGTAATCATCAAAAAGGGAGAGATTGTTGATATAAATAATGCATAAAAACATTATTAATATTTCTCGATATCCCTATGTTTTGACGATCACAAAATGTAAAATCATTATACGTAAAATCATTACGTAAACAAGTATTTAGTTACAAATATCATTCCATCCAACTAAATCACTTAAGGTATGAATAAACAAATGTCTAATACATTTTATGATCAAAGAGATTTTTATTTAGACACTACAAATTTTATAAAATGTTATAAACATGTTATATATTTTAGAAAAACACTTTTGGTAATTAAAGGAAAATGTTTAATTCATAATAAATATATAAATTCAAAATTTTAACCAAAATCAGTTAAATTTTCACCAAATAAACTTTCCCCAGAAAAAGACAAGAAATCTGGCCGTTACAAGAGGGCTCCCCCCTTAATTAAGGGGGCCGGCTACCATTTAAGGGGGTCGGCACGCTCCTGTGGCCAAGTTCTCTTACCTGTAAATACTGTTTCACTTCTGCAATTTTTTCTCACATTTTGCACGAAAATTTTCAGTTTTAATCCTTTCCAAACACACTTCTAAATCCTTTGATCATAAGATTATAAGTCTTTGTTTCAAGTGATTCAATCCCTCACTACTCAAAGTGCAAGAGAATAATACTCCTTCAACATCAAGTTAAGAAGTATTGTTGATTTATGTATATAGTCTTGTAGTTGTGTAAATCATTTGTAAAGGTGTAGAGTGTTTATAATAGGTAGATCTAGGTGTGTTAGTAGTAAAGAGAAGTAGTGAAGTAGAAGTACTATTGTGAAGAAGAAGTAGTGAAGTAGTGTGAAGGTGTGTAGTGTGGTGTGTATAAGTCGTGTAGAAGTTGTGAAGAGTCGTGAGATTGGTTCTAGCTACTATTAGAATTCAACATTTAGCTTAGTTTTGTTAATTGGTGTAAGCAAAAGTTGTGTAAGGTTTCTCCGCCATAAGGGAGCTTGTTGACACAGTGAAGAAAACTCTCGAGTTAGGTGCTCAGGGAGTGGAGTAGGGCGAAGAGGAGCTTCGTATCCGAACCACTATAAATCCTTTGTCTTGTGGTGCGATCTTTCCATCTCTATCTCTTTATTTACTTTTCTATATTGTGGTGCGAACCACTATAAATCCGAACCACTATTGATATTAGTATACATAAGTGTGCAAGTATTGATCTCACATAAAACTAGAATCGAAGATTTTGTAAACAATGTTTTTATAAATTTAGAAACAACGGAAAACTATTCAACCCCTTCTAGTTTTCCACAATTTTATATAGTAAAACACAAGTTTGAATATACGAGTTTGAATGTACTTTGAATCCAAAACCTTCCTTTTTAACTCTCGATTAGGCTTATACATGTATCATATCATATATTTAATGTTGCCAAATATAGGTTAACGATAACATATAGGGACATGACCAAAGAGAGTCGACAAGAACAGATAACACCATACCCGACATGCATGTTCCTTTATTACTAGCATATTTTATTCTTGCCTTCTATGTCATTTACCATTTATTTTTAGGAGACACTTTATTTTGCATACTCTAATTTTGGTGCATACCAATGGACAAATCCCCACCATCCATCTAGTTTGATCTAATGGTACGAACCACTATAAATCCGAACCACTATAGATATTAGTATACATAAGTGAGCAAGTATTGATCTCACATAAAACTAGAATCGAAGATTTTGTAAACAATGTTTTTATAAATTTAGAAACAACGGAAAACTATTCAACCCCTTCTAGTTTTCCACAATTTTATATAGTAAAACACAATTTGAATATACGACTTTGAATGTACTTTGAACCCAAAACCTTCCTTTTTAACTCTCGATTAGGCTTATACATGTATCATATCATATATTTAATGTTTCCAAATATAGGTTCGCTTTCATACATTTTCGTCTGTTGTAATACGTTTTCGTCCGTTTTCATACTTTTTTGTCCGTTTTCATATGTTTTCATCTGCTTTCTTACGTTTTCGCCCGTTAACGTCTGTTTTCATATGTTTTCTTACATTTTCGTTTGTTTTCATACGTTTTCGTCCGTTCTCATACGTTTTAATACATTTTCGACCATTTTCTTTCGTTTTCGTCCATTCTAATACGTCTTCGTCCATTTTCAGACGTGTTTTTACGCTTTCATACGTTTTCGTCCGTTTTCATACATATTCGCCCATTTTCTTATGTTTTCGTTCGTTTTCATACGTTTTCGTCCGTTTTCATCCATTTTCTTTCGTTTTCGTCTATTTTTCAAACGTTTTTGTCCTTTTCATACATGTTTTTACACTTTCATATGTTTTCTTCCATTCTCATACATTTTCGTTCGTTTTCTTACGTTTTCGTTCATTTTTTCATTCGTTTTCGTCCGTTTTTAAATGTTTTTGGCAATTTTCATACTTTTTCATATGTTTCTAAATATCACAAGTAATATTCTGAATATCACAAATTATATTCTGAATATCACAAATTATATTCTGAATATCACAAGTGATATTCTGTGATATTCAGAATATCACAATTGATATTCTGTGATATTGAGAATATCACTTGTGATATTCTGAATATCACAAGCGATATTCTGAATATCACAAGCGATTTTGTGTGATATGCAGAATATCATAAGTGATACTATGAGTACCAGAATGATATTCTGGATATCATAATTAATATTTTGTGATATTCAGAGTATCACAAGTGATATTCATTTTCTGAATTTGACAAGTGATATTCAACAAATGTTTTATAACATGAAAATCACATGTGATATACAGAAAATCACAAATGATAGATATTCAGAAAATCACAATTTATATTTAGAATATCACCATTGATATTCATAAAAACACAAGTGAAATTCTGAATATCAATTGTGATATTCAGAAACATTTTCGTCCTTTTTCATCCGTAATCTTTCGTTTTCGTCCATTTTTCATATGTTTTCGTTCGTTTTCATACGTGTTTTTACGCTTTTATACGTTTTTGTCTGTTTTCATAGGTATTCGTCCGTTTTCTTAAATTTTAGTCCATTTTCTTACGTTTCTGAATATCATAAGTGATATTCAGTGGTTCTAGAATATCACTTGTGATTTTCTGAATATCACTTGTTATATTATGAATAGAACTTGTGATTTTCTTATGTGTTCGTCTGTGTTCATACTTCGTCCATTTTCATACGTATTAGTCTATTTTTTACGTTTTCGTCCATTTTTATATGTTTACGAATATCACAAATGATATTCAGAATATCACTTATGTTTTCTGAATATCACTTGTGATTTTCAATGGTGATATTCTAAATATCACTTGTGATTTTCTGAATATCTATCACTTGTGATTTTCTGAATATCATTTCTGATTTTCAAGTTACAAAACATTTGTTGAAAATCACTTGTCAAATTCAGAAAATTACTTATGATATTCAGAATATCACTTGTGATACTTTGTATATCACATAATATTACTTATAATATCAAAAATATCATTTGTGGTACTCATAGTATCAGTTGTGATATTCTCCATATCACAGAAAATCACTTGTAATATTCAGAATATCACTTGTGATATTCAGAATATCACAGAATATCACTTGTGATATTCAGAATATAACTTGTGATATTTAGAATATCACAGAATATCACTTGTGATATTCACAAGTGATTTTCTGTGTTTTCTTATGTTTTCGTCCGTTTTCATACGTATTAGTTCATTTTTTTATGTTTTCGTCCGTTTTTATACATTTCCGACTATCACAAATGATATTCACAATATCACTTGTGTTTTTCTGAATATCAATGGTGATATTCTAAATATCACTTGTGATTTTTTGAATATCTATCACTTGTGATTTTCTGAATATCACTTTTGATTTTTATGTTAAAAAACATTTGTTGAAAATCACTTGTCAAATTTAAAAAATCACTTATAATATTCAGAATATCACTTGTGATACTTTGAATATCACAGAATATTACTTATAATATCCAGAATATCATTTGTGGTACTTATAGTATCACTTGTGACATTCTCCATATCACATAAAATCACTTGTGATAATTAGAATATCACTTGTGATATTCAAAATATCACTTGTGTATTCTGAATATCACAGAATATCACTTGTGATATTCAGAATATAACTTGTGATGAATATCACAGAATATCACATGTGATATTCAGAATATAATTTGTGATATTCAGAATATCACTTGTAATTTTTAGAAACATATAAACGTCTGAAAATTGCCAAAAACATTTAAAAACAAACGAAAACGAATGAAAAAACGGACAAAAACGTAAGAAATGAACGAAAATGTATAAAAACGGAAGAAAACGTATGAAAGAGTAAAAACATGTATGAAAAGGACAAAAACGTTTGAAAAATAAAAAAAACGAAAGAAAACGGATGAAAACGAACGAAAACGTATGAAAACGAACAAAAACGTAAAAACACGTCTGAAAACGGACGAAGACGTATGAAAAATGGACGAAAACGAAAGAAAACAGACGAAAATGTATTAAGACGAATGAAAACGTATGAAAACTGACGAAATCGTATGAAAACGAACGAAAATGCAAGAAAACATATGAAAACAGACGTTAACGGGCGAAAACGTAAGAAAGCGGACGAAAACGTATGAAAACGGACAATAACGTATGAAAACGGACGAAAACGTAAGAAAACGGGCGAAAATATATGAAAACGGGCGAAAATGTACGAAAACAAACAAAAACGTATGAAAACAGACGAAAATGTATGAAAGCGAAAAAAAACGTTTATTAGGAAAAAAACGTGAATTAGAACGAAAAAAAAGAAAAAAAAAAGCGTGTAAAAAAAAGAAAAAAAAAAGCGTGTAAAAAAAGACACAAAAGGAAAAAAAAAATAAAAGAAAAAGTAAAAAGAAACAACAAAAACTATGTAGCGTGAAAAAAAGGCAAAAGAAAAGAAAGAAAAAAAAAAGAAAATAAAGAAAGAAGAAAAAGAATAATAAAAAAGACAAGAAGACAAAAAAAAGGAAAAAAAAAAACATGGACTTATGTTTCCCCATTTAAATCTTAGGTTAATCCTCAAACTAGATGGATGGTGGGAATTTGTCTATTGGTATGCACCAAAATAAGAGTATGCATTTGAATTTTCCTCTTGTTTCTAGTATACATGTATATGATTATATGTAGTAACACAGGTTAATATATATTACACGTGCAAGACTATTTTTTTATAGATTCGTATAAAGTTAACATATTTTCATATTATTCAGCCCAATCACAAAGCCAAAAATAAACATTACATGGTGGAACTTTAGTACCCATGCATGCGATTACAAACCCAATATCTTACCGAGACACAACCTGATTGAATCAAGGGCACACATGCAAGACAAACAACGTATCGCGACTAGACCAGATTTAAACCACAACCCTCGCGAGACCAAAACAAATATTACGAGACACAATTCAGTCCGAATAAAATGGCACACAACGAGACACACCTTATACGCTTAAGATCATAACAAAAACCCATGACTACAACAGTTTTCTCATTATATATACTCCTAGGTTTCTCTTGTTTTTAACACCTCATTTAATTTTGTATTAACGACAACTCTTAGGGCTCGTTATAGGTGTGTTACAAGTCGACATAGGGTTGGAAACAAAGACACCAACAGCCCACACAACCGCGACACAAACAGTTCACAAGAGGCGTACATGTTATGATTTCATGTGATAAGATAACGAGACAAACAGAAGCATTATAACAGGATTCAAACGGTTTAGTAGCATGCTTATTATTCTTGGTTAGCCATGCATGTGTGTCGAATGAAATAAAACAGATAGAAGGCAAAATACCTTGAGTCGACATGAATAAGAAACCGTATGGGGGACAAGGCTAGGGTTCGAATCAAATCTCCAAGAATACTCCAACGATTGGTGCTTCTTCTTTGGTCACCAGCCTACCTCTTCTCCTTCTTCTTCTTGGCAACAAAAGGAAACAAGCGCGTTTTTTTTTTTTTTTTTTTTTGGGTGTAGAAGGAGAGCACACAAGAGATATACGGTTTAGAATTAAAAGGTTAAAAGCGTGTATGAGTTTTGGAATACCGTGTTTTATTGAGAGAAATTGGGAGCAATGTAATCTTCTGACTTTCAAACTTATTTGATCTTATCTTTCAAAATATGTGACATTAAGATTATGTTTGACGAAAGTAATTGTTGCTGGAGCTGGAGATGGTGTTGGTGCTGGAGATTATAAGAAGAGATTATTTTTATAAGCTACATGAAGTAACCTTTGGTTTTAAAAAATTATGAAAGATTATTTTTTTAGAATCTCTTATAAGTTATGTCTGTCAAACAAAGATTATTTTTTAAGTAGCTTATTTTTTGAAAAAATAAGCATAATCTCTCAACAATCTTGTGTGCCAAACATAGCCTAAATGCAAGGCACAAATCGGTCCAATGAGCTAAAGAAAACGAGTAGGAGTCTTTTGAACATAAGTATGTGTCGATTATAATAAGTTAGGATTAGAGTTTATATCTTGTAGTTTTATTCTTATCTTAAGGGCAAGTTTGGTAAAGAGAATTTCAAAGAAATAAAATGAAGTAGAGAATAGAAATTTAGAGAATAAAAATCAGTAAAAAATTTTGTTCAATTTTAATGTTTGGCAACAACAAATATTTGACACGAGAAATAATAAAAAAAATTAATTAAATAACATTTTATTATATGAGACATACACGTATTTATTTGTTGATTTTTTTTAAAGAATTTATTTCTTCTAAATAACAATTCTAAAAAATATATATTAGTCTTTTTTAATTATTTTTTTAAACTAATCTTTTTAAATATTTTATTTAAAAAAAATATTTAAAAAAAATATTTTTTTAATTTTTTAAAAACTTTTTTTTAGAAAATTAATTAAAATAATTATTTAAAAAAAATTATTTTTCTATAAAAAATATATTTTAAAATAATATATTTTTATTTTTATAATTTTTTTTAACAAAGTACACTCTTTAAAAAAATTATAATTTGAAGTAGGGATGAGCACGGTACCGGTACCGTACCGAATTAGTGGTACCGATTTTTTCCCGAGCATAAATTAGGGTACCGGTACCGTACCGAACGGGATTTGGGTACCGATACCGGGAAATCGGGATTTTCCCGTTTTTTTTCGGGAATTTCCCGATTTGGTACCGGTCCCGTACCGAATTAGTGGTCCCGAATTTTTTTCCTCTTTATTTCGTAGTACCGTTACCGTACCGTATATCGGGATCGGTACCGTTTCGGTACGGTTCCGGGATTCGATTCGAAATGCTCATCCCTAATTTGAAGCGATTAGAAGAAAAAAATATAAAACTTAAAAAAAAAAAAAAAAAAAAAAAAAAAGAAGAAAGAAAAACTCATTTCTCTAAATTCTCCACCAAAATGATGGAAATAGAGGTTAACCAAATTACACTACTATTTCTCTCTAACTCTCATCAATTTCCCTTCAATTCTCCACTTTTTTATTTCTCTCTACCAAACAAGAGAATTCAATTCAATTCCATTTCTCCTCTTTCTTTTCCCTCTACCAAACACACCCTTAAGTGTTTAACACTAGTTAGTTATTCATACTTAGTTTAAAATTCAAATTGGCACATAAAATAATGGTTAAAAAATTTAGGGTTTTACAGATTCATAGACCTTTGGCTAATTAATAATATAACCCATTTTTCTTTTATCACCTAGTAGAAGAAATTGGGCCACGTAGACAGCGCAAAGAGACTCGCACATTAGCCCACATATTTGAGGAGAAACCTGCGTCATAAAACTACGGCGCTTTCTACGTGATTTAATCATATATATATGGCAGCTTACCAGTACTCGGTCTGAATCTGAGATGAAGTATACCTAGGTGTGAGCAAAACCGACCGACTCCCGAATCCCGTCCCGATCCCGAGTCCCGAAACTGAACCGATCTCAAACGGGTCGGGACTTGGTTTGTGTTTTTTGTTTTGTCGGGATTCGGGATAGTCAGGATCGGGTCAAGACGGGCTGAAAACCAAAAAACAACAAACAAAACCGATCAAACCAACCGATCTCATCCCGTCCCAACTATCCCGAAACCGAACCGAGCTTAATAGGTCCGGGACTCAGTTTGTGTTTTCCGGCTAGTCGGGATTCGGGATAGTCGAGATCGGGTCGGGACGGTTCGGGAGTGGCCCGATGCTCAGCCCTAAGTATATCACAGTCAGGTGGATTCCTTTAAAAATCTGGGCACGACAAAAATACTAATAAAATATCAAAGATGGATGCGCAGACCATGTCCACTTCATAGCAGTCAAACTTGGTCACCGTACATCCCTCTTTGATATTTCATCTATTTTTGATATTTCATATATCTTTGCCATCTAACAACGATCTTAGGTTAGCAGCACAACATAACTTTTGCGGCTAAAATCCCATGTATGGTACAACATTTACGTGATGGTGTGTATAAGTACAAACAGAAGCTTCACATCCATACTATGTAAGCACTGAAACTTACCAGTCAAAGAATGCTTTTGAATAATACCAATCAGCTTGGTTAGGTGAACAATACACTATAAACCACCACATACATACATACGGTTACACCTGTAGCGAAAAGGATGTTCATGACGTAATGGCTCAGATCTACAATTTATGTTCAAGCTCAACACATCAGCCATGGCTACAGGCAGATTTAAGGTCTGGCTACCCTGCCAAGACACATTTATGTATGAAGCTGATGCAAAGAAGGGTTGAAACGCAGAATGATCATCATCGCCATATAACAGGTATTTTTTTTATTATTTTTTTTTGAAAAACTGTCAACATAACTGGTAGATCTTATCTCCCCCTCCAGCCCCCTTTTGCTATTTAAATAGGCTTTACACAATGGCCTGTAGCAGGCGATTTGCTAGGTTATTTAAGTAACAAAAGCGAACTGGAGAAGAAAGAGAAAAGCAACCACCTATGTTGAACATCAATAGTAACATGCAATTTCCAACAAAAAGATAGAAAACAAAAGAGGATGGTGTGGAGAGAGAGAGAGAGAGAGAGAGAGAGAGAGAGAGAGAGAGAGAATGCACCAAACCACCCATCACACCATTCTCTTTCGTTTCACATCTTTCTATGGTTAAACGCACTCTACCACTGATTTCACCAGCTTGTGGAACTAAATTTGTCAACATTTAAAAAGAGGCTCAGATCGGTACTTCATTGAGTCACTCTATGCTCTAGACCAAATACCTCCCACCATATTTCTCCATGCCAATGTAGCCTCAAACAGGAAATGCCATCGTCTGCAAGAGCAAACAAAAGTAAAATTATTTACTAATTAATCCCAACAGAAAAAAATCGCATACCATTTAAAAAGAGGATTAGATATGAGTACCAGCCATGGCTAAGGATGAGCAACCCCAACGCACCTGCAACGTACACAGACCAAAGGATTAGTTAATTAAAACAATGAGGCTCGTAGGTTATAATATATCATGGGAAAGCAATTAAGGTTTCTGATGTGCGTGTTGTGTCATATGCAGTATAGGGGTAATTGCCTATTTCAAAGTTTTAAATTTAGATTTAGCCGACTTATCCTATAACACATTCTCTAACGGATAGTGTATCCGATTAATATGTATATAGTGGTAAGCAGAGTGTCGATTACTAAGAGTGGAACAAAAACCTAAATTTGTCTATCAGTATTTTAATATTCTAAGTTAGTTTTACAATCTAATCTAACGCAAGGGGGTTTTAATCTGAGAGACTAGTACAGATTTGGTTTTATTAAATAGTAAATTAAACTAATTAAAACGATTCAGCAAATAGCAACACGTACACAGATAGATAATAGAGACTATAAGAAGACCTGTCCTGATAATTAAGTAGTTTGTCACTTATTTTATTGCTAGTTTTATATGAAATGTATTATAATCTGGTCTTTCTCTTTGGATCGAGTATATCGGCGAGTAAACCCTTAATGATCACTTATGCCTATCCTACTTATCTAAAGACGTTAGATTAAATAGGCGAGGGGCAGATATGGCAGTCCACGGGCTCAGCTAGACACAAAGGTTATCAAAGCACTAATATAAGTCACCAAAGGCATCAATATATAAACTTTAATTAATGGGAAAGCGATATTAAGGGGAGTGTACGATGTTCCGTAGTCACATATCACAAGCCCATCAATCCTGATGAATTAAAACTTACTATTACAATAAAATAAAACTACTTAATGAATTAAATACATGCAGGACCTTCTTACAACTCTAATATCTTTGTTTGGTGTGTGACTTGTGAAGCTTCTTTGACTGAATTCGTCTCTTAGGGTTTTGCACTTGGTATCTCCTCTCTAAAATTCATCTGTCCTTGGGGTATTTATACTTTCTGTCTGAGGGTAAGATGCGGCGCATAGAATAGCGAGATGCGGCACATTAACTTAACTTCGCGTGGGGTCCAAGATTAATATATTCTGGAATATTCGTACACCGCCTTTAGATGCGGCGTAACTTGGTTCTTGTATGCGGCTGATGCGTGGGAATCGCAACAGGCTTTACCTCTAAAGGGATCTCGAGAAGCTTACAACCCCCACCAGGCAGTGTACCTGATCGTTGTAGTATAGTATAGTGACAAGTACCGGGGGATTGATCGTTCAGCTTAGGAATAGTGTCGCTAGGATTAGAAAGCCTAATTACTAATTCTAAAGGTGAGGGATGATTATTTTTGTATTTTTATATTTTTTAGAAAGCAAATAAAATCTCGGGTTTTGGAAGAGTGGGAGGAATTAGTTGCTATTCAACTAACCCAAAACTAAGATGCAATCAAAATAAAATACTAAAAATGAAATTAAACTAATTTATACTAAGGTTGTGAGCAATAATTGGAGAAAATGTGTTTACTTAGACTTCACTACTCCCTAGATATCTTTTACACGTTAATTACTTGTTATAATTGCATGGATGACGGATTGTATTCCTTAATACCATTCATGGGGTGGCATACATAACTCCCCAATTCTATGAGCTCTTATCTCCTCCTACACCATGACCCAGCACAACTATAGGGATTGTAAACAGTGGCTCATGCATTAAATACAACCAATAAAGACCTAGTACGCCTCGGTTCATGTTTCTTAAGACGTTCAAGCATGTTACCATTTGGAGATCTGCCAGTTTTCTTAAGCCTAACATATAAAATCATTCATCTAAGACAAGAATAAACAAGTAATCAACACATAATCAATATCTAGGTTTCATTAGATCTAAGCAAACACAAAAGAGATCTAGCCTAGCATAATGGAATTGAGATAAAACAAGATATAGACAACCAACACATAGACATATTGATTGAATTAGAAGAACACTTATCTCAATTACAATGCAAGGTATCAAGGGTTTGGAACCCTTGAAAAACCTGTAAAAGTTACACCAAATTCGTCTTTAGGGTTTCTCCAAAACTTCTCCTTTTTTAATGTGAAAAACTAGAAAACTATATATAGGAAAACAGGGGTGATGGCGTCAAGAGCAAGGGTGTGACGCCGTCATCTCGCCGCCAAATACTTCCTCGGACGGCCTTGATCTACTTCTGACGCCCTGTGTGACGCCGTCATCAACTACGGTATTTTATTCTTGGGACTTCGACGCCGTCAAGAACAACTCTTGACGCCTTCATGTACTGTTCCCAGCATAGAATTTTGAGACTTTGCCGTTTTCTTCACTTTTATGCTCCAAAAACGTCCAAAATGGCTTCTTTTCCAGAATTCACTCTCCAAGTACCTAAAATCACAAAAGGAACGATTTAGGGCAATATTTGATCAAATAAAGTCGGATTTGGGCTTAAATGACCCCCTAAAAACGGATCATTTTTCGCCTCATCATATACCCTTACACTTGAGATTTGCTTGTCCTCAAGCAAATGCGCTTTTATTCTACTCAAAAGACAAGTTAGGGGTCATTTAACACTAATATAAAAGTAATTACAACAAATAATCGTTCCACTAAAGACCAATAGACAAGCACGGAGGTCATACACTAGCACCTCACAAATAGTGTTTAGATACTCACATCTCTCGGGTGTAATAAAGTAGTATATCATTATGGAAATGGAAGATATCTCTCACTACCTGTCATAGCAAAATAGATTACCATAGGCTTGGGAAAGGATCAAACCTCCACCACATGGCGTAAGCACCTAGGATAAACTATCAAAGAGGTCTTTTTAAAGGGTTGTAACGTTAGGTATAGGGATATGAATTACACGGTTTTGTTGGATAAAGGAAATTTTACTGGTGGCGAGTTAACAATCTTGGTTAATTACATGTACAATATGGCGTTGCTAAGCCAAGACTAGACTCGACTTAAGCTAACAAATGAAAAATAACTAAAAACATAAAATGAACATAGAATGAAACGGGATGGTAGTCCGTATGTTTTTTTTTTTTTTTTTTTTTTTTTTTTGCATACACTCTTACCCTACCATCCAAAATAATACATCATAGGGGTATGAACATTCCCCTTACACTTGAATCTTTACATACTTTACATTAAACTATTCTAATGACTCGGATTAAGAAAATCAAAACACTTGGAGCACTTTTAAGATTAACGTACATATGGGGGTAATAATATTATGTTCTTCCCCATTACTCCATAAAATAAGTACTTACCCATGAGTCCCAATCGTCCCAAAACAATATGTACAAGGATATGACTCGACTTAGCAACCATGTAATCAATTAGAAAGTTAACTTAGGGTTTAACAAATAACAATAATGCACTAAAAATGAGCGCATACACGGAAGGCTAAGGCGATTTGGGTGTACATTTAAGTGGGGTGTAACAAATTCTTCCTTTAAGTAAGATGCTTAAAGTTAGAAACGAAAAGATAGGCTCGGAGGGGTGTACTAGGGGTTTCGTGTACTAAAAATGAGTACAACGCTAAGGGTGTGGGAAAAAATTAGTTGACTTAACTAGCCAAGTAATATGACATAAATGGTCAAGTAATTATGATACGGGTTTAACACAAGGGTGATCCTAATGCCTCTTATCATGTAGTAAATCCTACCACACGAATGTAGTCTCACTAGCGGTCTCGGGATGCATCACTAACGCAAGTTCTAGAATCTAAATGCTACCGGTACACTCATAAGCACTAATAGTAAATGCTTTTCCTATCAAATCTAAAGGCGAACCTCACATTTTTGGGTGGAAAATTTTTCTGAATATACGGTTATGTGCTAGTCATACAATCTCCTATCCATGAGACGCTTGCTATGGCTAAAGTTTCACTCCTAAATGTTGTAAAAAATTTTAAATTTGGCGCTAAAATTGCACTAACAAGTATTTCTCATAGTTTTATTACACATCTACTATTAAACAAAACAAACTCAAGCGAAAGTGCATATGTAAGGTATCATCTTTTTACCCTCCCCTTACACTTAAGATGAACATTGTCCCCAATGTTCAAGTAAAGAATGTAAAAGTGAAAAAGTAAAGAGAATGAAATCAAATACTCCCCTGATTCGCTCGGTATGGATTATAGGTTGGCCAGGTTAAATCTTCTTCCAAGAAAACGAACAATCAAAGCTTCCCTTCCAGAATATAAATCATCTCCTTGTCGAACATAACCTGTAAAACCTGACAAAATAGACAAGACAACCTCGCGTAAAATCGGCGGCATCCTATATAAGTTACTAAATCCTAGAAAACAAGATAAGATATAATGCTTGTGGAATGAAGTTTGCAGATTTCCTGGAGATTATAAAACTTAATAATTCACAAAAACCATAAGACTCCGTTAGAAAAACAAAACCGGTAAAATTTCCAGATTTTAACTCCTGACGCCGTCAAGAGTAAAACTCTGACGCCGTCAGAATGGACCTGCAGAAATTCTTATGTTAAGTTTCCGGAAAATTTTTGGAAAAACTTGGTCCTACTTCCTGGAAAATCCTGCAAAACTTCATTATGACTCAATACAAGCATTTGACTCTAACAAATACGAATATACATGCTCATTTAATATTGTGAAGAATCATGATCGGTTTGTTTCTTAAAAACATATTTGGGGTTTCCCCTTACACTTATCTTTTGCAAAAATACTTTTAAGTTGGAGTTAAGACTAGGCCAAACAACATAGTAAAGTATTTCCACATTTTAATTTAGAGACATGATCAACCAACAATAAAAATAAAACATGTATACGGAAGCAAATAACAATCAAACAATTAAAATCACACAAAACATGGGTTGCCTCCCAGGAAGCGCTTTTCTTTATTTATGAGTCTTGTAGCTAGACTCAAAGTCATGGGTTACTACGTGATACGGGTGAGTTCCTCGTTGAGGACAACTTTGGGATCAAACTTAGGTTTCAACTTCCTATCGGTTTCCTTAGTGTGGTATGACCTTTCAAACTTTTCTCCATCCGGATCATACAAAGTCATCTTAATATGCCATGACCCGTCACCTTCTTTAGGTGGCTTGTCCCACCTCCATTTGCACTTATCTCCCTCTCTTTTCCATTTATTCCTTTCTATGTTAATGGGCATTACGCTTAATAACTCATCTAGATGGTCTCCTATTCATCTCTACCCAATGCGGTGTTGGTTCATCATCACAATCATAACTATGCTTCTTAACATCATACACCGACCAAGTATCGCCTTCACCTACCGCTATCTTGGATTCCTTGCAATCTATCATGGCACTAGCGGTTGCTAAAAATCCTCTTCCTACCAATAATGGGCATGTAGTGTCACTAACCATGTCTAGGACGTGAAAATCCGCTAATATAGTTAACCTCCCTACGTGAACAACTACATCCTTAATTATTCCAACCGGGTGGGCAATGCTCCCATCCGCTAGCCCTATCAATACCTCCGTTTCCTCTAACTTTCCTAGCTTAAGAGCGGTGAATAAGGATAAGGGAATCAAGTTGAGGCTTGACCCTAAATCGGCTAGTGTGTCGAAAGCTTCGGATCTTCCTATCTTACAAGGCAAAACAAATATACCCGGGTCATCAAGCTTTTTAGGCAACTTGTTTTGAACGAAGGCGGTCCCATTTTTACCTAGTTTAAACTTCTCATATTTTTCTAGGAGGGCACTATAGTAAGGAGCACGCGCTAAGACATTAATGACGGGGCGTTCAAGGTGAAGCTCTTTGAATTCATCGTCAAGGTCTTGCGTAGGAGGTGTTTCAACAATGCTTTTGACCGGCTCTATAGTGGGTGTTTTATTTGATTGGTCCTTTTGGGGAACTTGGTTTTGTTTGAAACACGTGCTCGTTGATTTAACCGAGTAGTATTGTGGACACGAAGTGGGTGACGAAACCGAGGATATGGAATTAACGGTTAGTTTCGGATTCTTGACTGTGTCGCTTGGGAGTGCTCCCATTTCTCGGTCATTGAGAACTTTCAACAATGCATCAATTCTAGTGGTCATCTCGCTTTGCTTTTGTTTGAAATCGGCTTCAAACTTGGATATGCGAGCTTCTTGAGATGCCATGAACTTTGACATCAATCCTTCAAGATTGTTGGTACTACCATAGTTGTTAGAAGGATTGTTGTTGAAAGTACGGTTGGATGGTGGACCGTTTGGTTGATAACGATTAGGCGGATTGGAGGAATTGGGTTGATTTTGTTTCCACCTAAGGTTTGGGTGATTTTTCCATGAGGGGTTGTATGAATCACCGTAAGGGTTTGGCTCGGGCTTGAAAGTGTACCACTTATCTCCCGCTTCGTCGGTACGCGTGGATGCGTAGTCCGCAAAAGCTGTTCCGGGGAGTTCCACACAATCACGAGTGTCATGGGGACCACTACATAATTCGCATGAAGAAGTGATTTTGTTCACTTGGCTTGAAGGCTTCGGAGCTTCGTAAGATTTCATGAGAAACTTGACTTGGTCCTCAAGTTCCATGATCCTACGGTCGGGAGTGCTAGAATTGTTCGAAGTCAAATATATTGCCTTGACCGTTTTGTTCAAGTCACGGGGATCATTCCAACTTTCGTTGTCATAGAGAGCAAGATCTTCTATGAGTTCCCATGATTGTTCCGCACTAAGATCACGTAGCTTACCACCGGCCGATTGGTCAATGGTTCGCCTCGTGGGGATGTCGATATGGTCATAAAAGATTTGGACTTGGAGCCAAAGATCTATGCCATGATGAGGGACTTTTTGGAGTAAGTCCTTGAAACGAGTCCATGCTTCATAAAGAGATTCATTTTGACGTTGTTGGAACATCAAGATGTCATTCCTAAGCTTAGTTGTTCTCCCCGGTGGGAAAAATTGAGCAAGGAAATGAGTGGTGAGATCATCCCATGTGGTGATGGATCCCGCGGGTAAACGCTCAAGCCATTGACTAGCTTGATCCCGTAGAGAGAATTGGAATAGGCGTAAACGGGTCGTCTCTCTAGTTTCAACACCTAGGTCTATGGAATCTACGATTTTGAGAAAGTCCTTAAGATGTTGGTTTGGATCTTCGGAACGAAGTCCATGGAATGCACATCCGCTTTGCACCAACCGGATGGTGTCGGATCGCAAGAGGGTCACATTGGCTCCGGTGAGCTCAATGGTGTTTCGGTAGCCTTGGTGGTTAGGTCGGGAGTATTCTCCTAAGGTTCGGGGCCTAAGGGGTTCTAGTGGTGGGTTTTGTTGCGGTGGGTTGACGGGTTCAAAGATGTTACCACCTTCCATGATGTCGGATGGTAAAGAGTTACGAACAAAAGCACGAAGAAATAAGATAGACTAAAGAAGACTTAAAAATAAAAATAGAATCTTACTAGAAAGGAATCTAGCAAGTAGACCTAATAAAAAGAAATTCTAACCTAGACAATAACTATTCCCCGGCAGCAGCGCCAAAAACTTGATGCGTGGGAATCGCAACAGGCTTTACCTCTCGAGGGATCTCGAGAAGCTTACAACCCCCACCAGGCAGTGTACCTGATCGTTGTAGTATAGTATAGTGACAAGTACCGGGGGATTGATCGTTCAGCTTAGGAATAGTGTCGCTAGGATTAGAAAGCCTAATTACTAATTCTAAAGGTGAGGGATGATTATTTTTGTATTTTTATATTTTTTAGAAAGCAAATAAAATCTCGGGTTTTGGAAGAGTGGGCGGAATTAGTTGCTATTCAACTAACCCAAAACTAAGATGCAATCAAAATAAAATACTAAAAATGAAATTAAACTAATTTATACTAAGGTTGTGAGCAGTAATTGGAGAAAATGTGTTTACTTAGACTTCACTACTCCCTAGATATCTTTTACACGTTAATTACTTGTTATAATTGCATGGATGACGGATTGTATTCCTTAATACCATTCATGGGGTGGCATACATAACTCCCCAATTCTATGAGCTCTTATCTCCTCCTACACCATGACCCAGCACAACTATAGGGATTGTAAACAGTGGCTCATGCATTAAATACAACCAATAAAGACCTAGTACGCCTCGGTTCATGTTTCTTAAGACGTTCAAGCATGTTACCATTTGGAGATCTGCCAGTTTTCTTAAGCCTACCATATAAAATCATTCATCCAAGACAAGAATAAACAAGTAATCAACACATAATCAATATCTAGGTTTCATTAGATCTAAGCAAACACAAAAGAGATCTAGCCTAGCATAATGGAATTGAGATAAGAACAAGAGATAGACAACCAACACATAGACATATTGATTGAATTAGAAGAACACTTATCTCAATTACAATGCAAGGTATCAAGGGTTTGGAACCCTTGAAAAACCTGTAAAAGTTACACCAAATTCGTCTTTAGGGTTTCTCCAAAACTTCTCCTTTTTTAATGTGAAAAACTAGAAAACTATATATAGGAAAACAGGGGTGACGGCGTCAAGAGCAAGGGTGTGACGCCGTCATCTCGCTGCCAAATACTTCCTCGGACGGCCTTGATCTACTTCTGACGCCCTGTGTGACGCCGTCATCAACTACGGTATTTTATTCTTGGGACTTTGACGCCGTCAAGAACAACTCTTGACGCCTTCATGTACTGTTCCCAGCATAGAATTTTGAGACTTTGCCGTTTTCTTCACTTTTATGCTCCAAAAACGTCCAAAATGGCTTCTTTTCCAGAATTCACTCTCCAAGTACCTAAAATCACAAAAGGAACGATTTAGGGCAATATTTGATCAAATAAAGTCGGATTTGGGCTTAAATGACCCCCTAAAAACGGATCATTTTTCGCCTCATCAGCGGTGCATGTCCTTTAGCGTCTTGGATTACATATGGTGAAGTCTTGATAGTGATACGCCGTATGTCAGAAATATGATGCGGCGTATCTGGAGTAGAACAAGCTTGACCTTCTTCGTTGGCCAAAGTTTCATATGCGGCGCATGCTATAATTGCATGCGGCGCATTCTTCAAAGTCAGGCAATGGTTTTCGAATTCATCTAAGTATGATATTGTGGCGTATCTGTTGAGAGAGATACAGCGCATCTTCTGGGTTCTAGTAAACTTTTAACATCTTGCTAGTTTTGCTCCATATTTCGTCCAAAATCGTTAAGTTTCACCAATTGCTTGTTTTTACCTGAGAATTACTAAAGTAAATGATTAAGTATCGATTCTCATGAATAATATAATAAAACAAGTCAAATAAATAAGATAAATGATGACAATAAAATATAGTTATTTGAGTTCATCAAATATCCCCCCACTTGAACTTTACTTGTCCAGAAGTAAAATCTAGGTTATAAATTATGAAAATGTATCCTAAAAGGTATTAGGATTTATTTTTATCATTAAGCACGTATTCGTTTTATCATAATCATACAACCAAACACTTAACGAGTTAGAAACAAATGTAAAAATTTTAATTTAAGAACGATCTAATTGTCTCATTGTTTAGTTGTGATGAATATTCTATCATAGGCTTGGAAATCATACACATCTCTTCCACTAAAGCTAAGGAATAAAATGTTTAAAGCGGTAAAAAGTGTTTTTGAGGTTTAAGGGTTAAGCCTAGCTTCGTTCAAACATTTCCTGCATAAACTTAGTAGATCGCTAGCACAATTTTTTGACGCTTCAACTAACGGATGGTCACTAGTATACTTCATGGATCGCTGGCGCAAGTTCTTGAACTTTCAAATGATGGATGGTCACTAATGTGTTCCTTGGATCCCTGGCGCGTTACTTTCATAACGGATGGTCACCAAGTTGTACACCAGATCGCTGGCACATCATTTAATCAATCTTAAACTCGGATGTTCACCAATTCATAAACTAGATTGCTGGCGCGTTAGTCAATTAATCTAATACTCGGATGGTTACTACCTTATTTACACATTTAATATTCTTACTTGGTCATCATTATATCCGGATGCTCGAAAGCTAACAACGAATACAATAATACGGTAGGGTAGGGATAACATTTAGGATATAAGAATGGGTTTAAAATAAAAAAACAAACAGATAGATTAAATCCTAGTGTGGTTAATCACTTTCCCAACCATCCCATGAATAAGACTCATATCATTGAATAACTCACGCTTTTAACACTTGTAACTCACGCTTTAAGTAGACACAAGTTATACTCAATAAACTCTTAATCAAAGAATAAACCTTAGTTGGCGTTCCCATAACGTCCAACTCCCAATCAATCCATAAATATAATACAACAACAAATAGTGGCGATATCAACCACTTAGTACAAAACTTTATAATAGTTGGTTTAACAAACTTCCAACTTCCTTCTTTCTTTTTCTTTTCATTTTTTCGATTTTTTTTAACATCAACATATACTACGATGTGTAAAATTTCACTACATCACTTATAACGATAATTCTGGATAGATTTTTTTCCATACTTTTCATAACTTCAGATATAACGGTAATAGTGAAAGTAGTAAACACACAAAAAATAACATGACACAAATTATACAATATATAATTTCACTCCATTGCATTGTGCAATTTCCCGACCTAACCAAATATAATGAATTTACGCACACGAACACAGGTAACGCAAGAAAACACACTTTGCCTTAAAGCAACTAACCACGGATATTAATCTATAGGGTAGGCTAAGGTTTAAGGTGTAACGAAACAATTAACAAAGGGTGTATGAAACGAAAGGAATGGTTTTGAGGGTTTTTCTAGGGGTATCTTACTCTAAAAATGAGAGTAACAAAGGGTTTTACATGGTTGTTAACTAACTAGTATAGTTAGCTAATAAACATAACATATTTAGGCTATTTGGTGTAATCCTAGAAATTTACCGAGTTAGAAAAGTCATTCCTATTACAATTACGCTCATTATGATGGATTCAAATAGTATGCGAGCCAAGTTCTAAAGTTTACCAGTCACACGCACAAAAAATATTTTAGCAAAGAAAGTTATGTGTGCGGTTATGTAACTTAGATTAAACAAAAATATGCTAAAAATATTTATTTTGATATATTAAGTACAGATTAAGCATAATTTTAAAATTTTAGGACAAGTAAGCGTTCTAATTCTCCATCCCCTCACTTAACTTGATCAACATCCTCGTTGTTTCTAAAGATTAAAAACACGGAAATAAAAAGAATTAGAACGGGAAACTCCCCTGAGATTTGCTCAGTATGATCCTCCATTATGCGTTTGTAAGCAAAATCTACTTTCTTGTGGGCGCAAAAGGGTTCAAGCCTCCATGAATGACGTCTCCACAGAAAGTACAGAAATGTATATATACCCTCGTTTAAATAACACACCTATATTAAGAAAGTAACAACTTGCACGTAATTCATTAGTAGTTTGCAAAAACAAAACCAAAAAATTAAAAATAAAAAATCTGGAAATCATCAGGTCAGTAGATACGCCGCATCTATAGGATGAGATGTGTCGTATCGAGCCTGGAATAAGTACGAATCAAATAATGTAGAAGATAGGATGCGTCGCATATGCTTTACTAGATGTGGCGCATATAATTACCAAACAAATTGTTAAAGTATGTTGTAAATTTAATTTTTTCCACAGCTTTTCTCTCTTGCTCTCTTGGGTATTTGTGGAAAAGTAGAAAGGGGGGGGGGGGGGGGGGTTGAATAGTTTTACGTCTTTTTAATTTGTTATAAAAGATTGTTTGAGTGTTTTCTTTACTTTCAAAAATTTAGATTCGATAATATGTGATCTCAAGTCTTGCACAATATAAACAACAATAAATATGTATGATATAGCAATAATAATGTAAGTAAAGAAATAAATGAGAGATGGATAGATCGAACCACGAGACAAGAGATTTATAGTGGTTCGGCTATAAGGACACCTTTCTTGCCATACTCCACTCCCCGAGCACCTAACTCGAGAGTTTTCTTCACTATGTCAACAAGCTCCCTTATGGCGGAGAAAATCTTACACACCAATGTACACACCACAACTTCGTCACAACTTGATCACACCTTATTCACAACTACTTCACACCTATCTATCTTCACACCTATCTACTTCACACCTATCCACTTCACAGCTATCTTCTTCACAACTATATTATTCACAACTATCTACTTCCCAACAATCTTCTTCACACCTATTTTCTTCACAACTATTTACTCTCCAACTATCTACTCCACAACAATCTTCTAAATAATCACTTTATCTACACACTAAGCTAATCTATCTTCTACCAAATATTCACAACAAATAACACAAAGAAATATGTGTAATGAAAGATGCTCAAACAACTTGGATGTGGAGGTCACAACAAGTTGTAATACTTCTTGTCTTGAAGGTTAGAAGTATTCTTCTCTTGCACTTGAGAGGTTGATGTTTGAATCACTTTGAAACAAAGATTTATGTATGTATGATCAAAGGATTTAAAGAATAGAAATGGAGATCTAGAACAGAAAGTTTAGGAGTGCAAAAGGTGAGAAAAATATGTGAAATAAACCAGTATTTATAGGGGAACATTTCACTGTTCTGGAGTGTGGCCGGTCCCCTTAGTTAGGGGCCGGTCCCCTTAATGATTAAGGGGGCCGCCCCCTCCAGAACGTTGGAATTGTTTGTCCTTTTATGAGGAAGGTTTTTCTGGATAATATTTGCCATTTTTGGTTGGAAATTTGAAATCATATATTTATAATGAATTAAACATATTCTTTTAATTCCAAAAGTGATTTTATAAAAGATATAAAATGTTTATGATATTTTATAAAAGTTCTAGTGACTTGGAAAATTTTTCTTTTGATCATAGATTGCAATAAGCACTTTGTTTATTCATACCTTAAGTGATTTGGATGTAAAGAGAAATATTAATCACTTAATACTTGTTTACGTCATAAATTTTAGTTCAATGAGTTTATGTTTTGTAATTTTCAAAACATAGAGATATTGTTAATATGTTAACAATGTCTTTAGGCATTATTTATGTCAACAATCTCCCCTTTTTTGATGATTACAAAACCTTAAACTCATTAGATCTAAAAATTAATTTTTAGACAAGTATATTAGAGTTTAATATTCTCTTCTCCCTTTTTTGTAAAATCAATAAGGTTAAACTGATAAAGCTCCCCTTGATGTATGCTCCCCCTCATTTGAGAGCACCAAGGAAACAAGCTATGGAAAGCTTGGCTACAAAAAATATGTGAGGAGAACAAGACATATATATATATATATATATATATATATATATATATATATATATATATATATATATATATATATATATATATATATATATATATATATATATATGCAAAGCAACAATAATGCAAATAAAAATAGATTCATTCAAGCATATATGAGATGATCATAGAAATGATCATCATTACAACATTCAATATGCTTGAAGCATATTGATTACAATAAAGCAAAAGAAACAACATAGTCCTAAATTGCCAAAGAGATCACTTGGACTTGCTTGCAACCCATGGTTGAGTGTTTTATTTGCTTGAGGGGAACATAAGCATAGAGCTTAGTTGTTTGATGGAGAAGGATATGGAGTGGGGTATGGAGTGGAAGAGGTGGATCTCACGATGTTGTATCGTGTCAAGGGTGGTATTGGATGAGGACGAGTGAGAAGATATTCGATCCAAGAGATATCTTCACTCAAGTAGAGGATTTGTTTTTGAAGGAAGATGCAACAAGGGCAAAAGTGAGTGTGGTTTGTAACTTGATCCAAGTTAAAAGAGTGAGGTAGACAATTTTCATAAGGTGATGATGGAGGTTGCCCTTTGTTGCGTTGTGCAAGATGCATAGCAAGGAGATCACTAAGATCATGGATTTGGTTTATTTCATCACAAAACTTTTACTTTTCCGTGGCAATGTGGAGAGAATCATTGTGTTGATATGGATGAATTGGGGTTGTGTAGTTGGAATTGAAATTGTTGGAAGTGTAGTTTGATGGTTGATCAAACTTGTATGGATCATT
Organism: Artemisia argyi; assembly: GCA_030686995.1. Lineage (NCBI taxonomy): Eukaryota > Viridiplantae > Streptophyta > Magnoliopsida > Asterales > Asteraceae > Artemisia > Artemisia argyi. The sequence continues at coordinate 100,151,308 of CM060682.1, forward strand.
GTAAGTGGTTGGAGGTTGAGATGTGTAGTTTGGTATAAAAGTGGATGTTTGGCCAATGTTGTATGGTTTGTAAAGAGGATCAAATGAATGTCCTTGTGGGTTTGGTGTAAAGTTTGGGAAGTAAGTAGTTGGAGGTGTTGAGTGATTTCCAACTTCATTGGTTATGATGGATTTGTTTCGAGGGCTTTTTCTTCGCCAAACGGGTTTCTCCGTGATCCTTGTTAGCCTTGAGGCTTTTGGTTTTGGTTTGTTTGGAGAGGTCATGATGGGATGAATGGAGAGTTTTTAAGATTGGGGATATTTATAGTGTAAGATTTGTGTGTTTATGTATGGATAAAGTTTGTTTGGGAGATTAGGACAAAATATGTTGGTGAAAATTGGGAAATGTAGGTTGAAATGGGCTAAAAAGCAAAAAAGATTCTGTAAACCCGACCATCAGATGGCAGGTCCCCTTAATTAGGGGGCGGTCCCCATAATGATTAAGGGGGCCGCCTTACAAAATTAAGGGGGCCGCCCATCTGGTGGTTTCCAGATTGCCAGAATTGGGTTTTTGGTAGAAAATTTGCAGAAAGGTTGTGTTTTTGGATTTGGATTCAAGCAAGTTCAACTATTTGAGGCAATATAGCATCTAATCTAATCATAATATAGCATACATGCAAAAACATTTAATTAATAGAGCAAACAAGCAATACATAATAATCTAGAAGAGACAAGTAAAGGCAAAGGCACTTAATCTACATAGAGTAACTCTCTTAGATCAAAGGCAAAGGCAACTAGTGAGTGAAAAACTAGTGATGAAACAAGATGACAACATTGTGAGTGATTTTGTCCTAGTGTGTGCCTATATGCAACAAATGTGGAGTTGTGATTGTTTCGACTCCAAAATGCAAAGAAGAATAAACTTCCTAAGAAACATTCCAAAAACTCCTTGATTCGATTTTTGCTCAATTCATGAATGTCAATGATATATATTAGATTATATACTTTGACAATTTATGTGAGAGTTTATGCATGATTTAGGAAAAAGGTTTTTAACATTTGTCAACAATGCAAGGAAAATGATTTTCATGTAATTCCTAGATGTGAGAATAGTTTTCAAGAAATTTTGATTGGGTTTTACAAGAGAGTATATGAAATGAAAATGAGGTTTCCCCATCTTTAATTTTGTGCGAAATATATTCCTAGACTCAGAAATGGAGAAGCGGAAGAAAAATAAATTTTTGTGCAAGTAAAAATTAGTGTAAATGCAATAGAATTTAGTCAACTTGTTCCATCATTCCTAATCCTAAACGCAAGTGGTTGAATAGTTCACGCTTAAGGGGTTTAGTGAATATATCCACAATGTTATCTTCCGATGCAACCTTTTCTATAGATATGTTTCCTTCTTGTACATTATCTCTAAGGAAGTGGTGGCGTATTTCTATATGTTTAGTCCTAGAGTGTTGAACCGGATTTTTACTTAAATCTATCGCTCCTTTGTTATCGCACATAATAGGAACATTTTCTAACTTAACGCCATAGTCTAAGAGCTTGTTTCATCCATAGTGCTTGTTGACATGCCTTTCCAGCACTTACGTATTTGGTTTCGGTGGTAGAAATAGCAAGAGCGGTTTGCTTCTTTGAAAACCAAGATGTTAGACAACATCCCATAAAAGTGCAAATGCCGCTAGTGCTCTTTCTATCTACGTAGTCTCCCGCATGATCCGAATCCGCATAGACGATGGTTTCTATGCCGGATCCCTTAGGATACCATAATCCTAAGTGTATAGTGCCTTTATTGTATCGGAAGATACGCTTAACCGCTTCTAGGTGAGAGGTTTTGGGATCCTCTTGAAAGCGGGCACAAAGGCAGACACTAAACATGATATCGGGTCTACTTGCCGTTAAGTATAGTAAACTACCTATCATTCCTCTATACTTAGTGTTATCTACGGTGTGGAAGGATTGTTTATTGAATTATGCAAACACTTGGGATGTTAATCTCAGTAATGTGTTTAGGATATTTATGAATGAATGTGAGTTAGCACGCGGAATTTACTAAAACACACTAAAGGAACAAAGGTGGTGAATAAGTAAATGAGAATGAACACAACATGAATAACACAAAACGATTCAATATTATTGATGAAATAATACGGGTGATCTTAACTATCACCAGGATTACAAGTGTAACCTTGAATCTTTGATACGTGAAAGGGGTTCAAATATGGAAGTTATGCATGTAAGAGATGGGAAAGTTATGTAAGTTGTATCTAAGATGGTGTCTTAAGGGTTCCTTTTATAGTATAAGGAGCCCTTATTACAAGTGGTCAAGTTGCTTAATATAATATATTAGAGGTTTATCTTATCCTAATATTACACCTTTCAAGGTAAAACACTCCATTATATTTACTGAGACTTCTGTACTACTTCTACTTAACGTATAACTTTGTACAAAGACTAATAATACAAGTAAATATCTCTAATTAAAAAATAGCAACTTGTCGTGAAAACTGGCAGGACCTTCTTTAACTAGCAGTACCTTCTTACCCAGAAGGTACTGTTAGTATAACTTCAACATCAGCAAAACTGAAGAGGCATGCTTAACTATCACTAGCAGGCTCTTCTGGCAGACTCTTTACTTTGTGCATTTTATTCCCAACAATCCTCCCCTAAACTTGTTATTCCCATATAAAATAACCAAGTTTCTTTGTGAATAAAATTCATACCTTGAGGATTTGAGGGAACTCTTCCAAAAACCTTATCTTTTTCTTCTTAGGCTTTCATACTGATCAAGTATGCTCTCCTTCAATCTTTTGACTGCATCAGTCTCTTCTTCACACAAAAGCTTATTGGAGATCAAGACTGATAATACTTCATAGCTTAAAGGATACTCCTTCTCACCTAGCATAAAGAGCTCTATTCCACTCTGAGTGGAAAGATGATGAACATGACTCATGCTGAAGTATTCCCATGTAACAGATAAATCATAGTAAGGAAATTTCCAATGAGTATCAGTTGGATTTGGATCATATAATCTGCTGAACTCCACCCATAGCTCTTGCTCCTTGGCATCTGGCTTATATTTGGTTTTCAGCTTCTCTTGAACTAATACCCATAATTCATCAAAATCCATTCTGCTACATGCTCTGAGTAGATTTTCAAAGTTCTTGAAAATCTCAACCTTGTTTCCAACTCTTGTTATCTTCCATGCTTTGCCAAACTTGTCATTGAAGATTTCCCAATCTATGACTGGATGCCTTACATGTAAGGGTTCAACAAAAATAACTTGTGGAACATTGACAACCATTTCTCTTGATTGAACAGGAGGCAATTCTGCTTTCTCTTTTTGTTCCTTCTGATCATCTTCTCTTCCTTTGGAAGGCCTTTCTTGAGTATCCATGAGAAAACTGGTTTTGTTTCTTCTGTAAGCCTCTAAATATAGAAGCTTCAATTCATCAAAAGATTTACCTTTGAGTTGATGATCTTTCATGTTCACTTCTCTTTTCAGATATATCTTGAAGAACTTCTTCTGATCTACTTCAGAATGTGGCATTTTAAATCCTTTCTTCTGATTCTTCTGAATCTACTGATAGACATCATCCAATGCCTCTTGATTGTATTTTTTGGTGATGAAATCATTGAGCTTGATTGTCATTTCATCTGAGCTAAGAGATTCATCACAAATCAGGGTATAAGCTTCACCTCTTACAACTGGATCAATGGAAATGATGTATTGCAGCTGAGCATCAAACTTTTCTTGCAGCATTCTTGATTCTTCTTCAGCCCTCAATACTTCTTCTTCATGAAGCTTTTTGGACAACTCTTCATCTACAGCCAATTGTACTTGTTCTTTCTGCTTCATCTTTTTAGGCTTTGGTTCATCTTCAACCACAATTTTCTTGCCCTTGTCTTTTGGTGATGATACTGGACTTGGAGCAGCAGATTGTTCATCAGAAACAAGAAACCTCCCCTGAGGCTGTGATCCTCTCTTTCTTTTGTAAGACACTTGATCAGATCCTTTTAAATTCATAGCTAATAGCCTCTGAATCCCAGCAGGCTCTTGCTCTGCTTCAGCAGTATCTTGCTTTGCTTCAGCAGTATCTTTCAAGCTAACAGGCTCTTGTTCTTGAGTAGCAGGCTCTTCATCAATCACTGGAGTTCCTTCATGAAACTGAAATTGAATCTCTTCTTCATTTTTAGAACTACCCATCCTCCCCTTTTTGGAAGAGAGACCCAAACCCTCTGCATCTGAACTTGAGGAACTAGAAACAACCAACTGAGTAGACTTTTTACCCTTCAGCAACTTCACTTTCAACTCTAATTTCTCAATCCTCTTAACTAACTTGGTGTTGATCTCTGTAAAATGTTTGTTTTGACTTTCAAGAGAAGTTTGTAAGTACTGCACTTGCTCCTTTAATTCCCTGATAGTCTGAGCATCTACACTTTGTTGTGGAGGAGATTGAGGTGATGAGGTATGATATGATAATGATGGTGATGTTGCAGATGGTGTTTGTGTTTGTTGATGAGATGGTAATGGTACTGATGATGGTGGTGTGACTGATGGTACTGTTGGTGTGGGTGATGGTACTAGTGATGGATGTGGTGATGAATGATCAGGTTCTTCAGAATGTTGTGGTAACATTTCCTCAAAAAGTGGTACTTCTTCTCCTTGAAAACCAATTTTCATGTTTGAAAACACCTTGTGTGTAAGTTTGGGAGTTTTAAAAGGTTTGTTTGGAGGAAGTAACAAATGTTTGGATTTATTGATGAGGCACTGAATGAACCTTAGGTACATCAAAAACTTTGTTTCATTGTCCACATTTTTAACCAATCCTTCAAAAATATATTTTGAAAAGTTGAATTTCTTGTTTGTTGCCAGGCAAATGAGAGCTGCAGCCATGTTACCACTAAATTGCTCCCATGAGGTTTTCTTTTGGCTTAAACAATGAAGGATGGTATGAATAAAAAATCTCCATTGAGGGGTAAAATGCTTTTTAAGAAATGTAAGCTTTGTAGAAGTTACATTATACCCCATTTTTGTCAAATTTTCAAAAATTTTAGTATCAGGTAGTTGACTAATGCCATCTGAATCATCTAAATGAAGATGTCTTCTAATGGATGATTTGGTAAAAGTCAAGGTTCTACCATCCACTTTGGCCTCTAACTCCTGAATCCCATTCCTAAGAGTGTTAACTCTAGCAGTTTGCCAAAATTGTGAAATTTGAGATTCAAAAATAGTGGGATTCACGAGTAAAGCAAACCCGACATAAGAATTGTTTAGAAAATCCACTGCTTGATGAAAAGTTTCATTGTCATCAGACTTTTCCAAAAATGCTAATTGGTTGTGACGTTTGACAAAACTTAGACGAGCCATGGTGAAAGGTTTGATGAAAATTTTGATTTCGATGGTGGGATTTTATTGTTGTACTGGTAGAAGATGAAAGGTGAGTGTGAATTATGATAAGGATTGATTATGAGAAAAATGACTTTTGACCGACTATAAAAGTTATAGATAAGAAATTGAAGAGGCGGTCAAAAAGATCTTTTATTATAATAACTATATCCTTAATTCGAGAAAAACATGAATAATTCACAAAAATACCCTTTTAAAAACAACGGCTATAATTTAGCCTGACAGACTCAACGGCTATGTAGCAGTACCATTTTACTCTACCAGTACTAAAATTTGAACTACCAGTACCTTGTTTTTGTAATAAAATTTGGCAGTCTCTTTGAAATTTTAGAAAATATCCCTTATAGTTTTTAGCAAACTATCAGCTATCAACGGATTTGATAAGTCTTTACCAAGAGCCGTTTGCTTTGGACTAGTCAGTTCGTTTAAGTTTTTGAAACTGGGTGAACTGATTACCTTATAGTTTTTAGCAAACTATCAGCTATCAACGGATTTGAGAAGTCTTTACCAAGAGCCGTTTGCTTTGGACTAGTCAGCTCTTAAAGTTTAAAAAACTTGGTGAACTGATTACCATTTCCGTATCCTGATTGTGTTAGCAAGCTTTGAGTAACCTGAAATGGTTAGTTGTAAACCAAAAGAACAGAGTGCAAAGCACTTGTTTTATAGCATTGTTAACATTTAAACATCAAGATGAGCAAAAACAGAGCAAACTTTGAACTAGCAGTACCAATTTTGTACTGACAGTACCTTATGACTAACTAGCAGTACCATGATTAGAGGCCAGAACTTGTTTATTTATATACAAAACACATGTTTTTCAAAGATTTATCATACCAATATCTGCTACCAGGTATTTAAACCTACCTAAATCAAAAGCTTTGGTGAGAAGGTCTGCAAAATTATTTTCAGAATCAATTTTGACAACTTGAATTAACCTTTTCTCGTTGCAATCTCTTATGAAATGGTGTCTGATTTCAATGTGTTTTGTTTTTGAATGTTGAACTGGATTTTTGATGATACATATAGTACTGCTATTCTCAATGTAAATAATGGTGTTAAGAAAATTGTACCCATAGTCAAGCAATTGATTCTGGATCCAAAGAACTTGGCCACAACAACTTGCACTTGCAACATATTCTGCTTCAGTTGTAGAGTTGGCCACCATTGTTTGCTTCTTACATTGCCATGATATGAGTCTGCAGCCAAGAAATTGACATCCACTAGTTGTGGATTTTCTGTCTAGGGTTGCACCAGCATAGTCACTATCTGAGTAAGCTACCAAATCAAAAGATGATTCCCTTGGATACCACATACCCAACTTAGGCTGGCCCTTGAGGTATCTGAAGATTCTTTTGACTGCTGTGAGATGAGAAACTTTTGGATTGACTTGAAACCTTGCACATACACATACTGAGAACATGATATCTGGTCTTGATGAAGTAAGGTACATTAGGGACCCAATCATTGATCTGTAGTTGTGCACATCAACATCTTCACCCTCAGCATCTTTATGTAACCCCTTTTCTGGATCCATTGGTGTACTTGCAACCTTTGAATCTGCAAACCCAAATTTCCTTAGGATCTCTGCTACATACTTATCTTGGCTGATAAATATGCCTTCATTAGATTGTTTCACTTGGAGACCCAGAAAGAAAGTAAGTTCCCCCATGGAACTCATTTCAAACTTACTATGCATAAGTTTTTCAAACTCTACACACAATTCCTGATTTGTAGATCCAAAGATAATGTCATCAACATAAATCTGCACCAGCAAGATGTCTTTCTTGGTTCTTTTGATGAACAAAGTTGGATCAATCTTGCCTCTTTGAAATCCATTTTCCAATAAATAGAAAGCCAATGTTTCATACCATGCTCTAGGAGCTTGGTGTAGACCATAAAGAGCTTTGGTAACCTTGTACACCTTGTCTGGATATTCTGCATCAATGAAGCCTGGAGGTTGAGAAACATACACCTCTTCTTCAATAGTACCATATAAAAAGGCACTTTTGACATCCATTTGGTAGACAGTGAATCCTATGAAAGAAGCATAGGCCAAAAATAGCCTAATTGCTTCAATTCTTGCAACTGGAGCAAAAACTTCTTCATAATCCACTCCTTCTTCTTGAGTATACCCTTGGGCCACCAATCTGGCTTTGTTTTTTTTATCACTATTCCCCTTTCATCTTTCTTATTTCTGAAAACCCATTTGGTTCCAATTGCCCTGTAACCTTTGGGCAAATCAACCAGTACCCAAACCTTCTGCAGTTTGAATTGAAGTAGCTCTTCTTGCATTGCTTCAACCCAGCTTGAATCATCTAAGGCTTTTGTAATGTTTTTGGGTTCTACTTGAGAGAGAAAGCATGAAAACAGGCATATGTGGGCAACTTCATGGTTCTTTTCTTCATACACAGCTAGGACAAACCCATCTTTGTCTGAAGATAAGACTTGAGTTCTTGTTTTAACACCAGAATCAATGTTGCCAATCACATTTTCAATGGAGTGATCTTTGAGAATACTTGTGTTGTGTGTTGTAGGAACATCATAGGAAATTGGAAGGTTTCCAATTCCTATATCTTCTGGTAAGGAATCATCTGATAGAACATTTAATGGTTCAGCAGGACCAATTTGTGAACTGGCAGTACCATTAGTTGAACTGGCAGTACCATCTTGTGAATTGGCAGTACCATTTTCATTTTCAGAATTTTGTTGATTCCTTTGATCTTGAGTTCCATGATCATCTTCAACACCTTCATTTGTAGTATTTGAAGGCTCTCCAAGACTTGAAGATGAATCCAATCCTGTCCAAATTGGCATCAAGATGTAATCTTGATCCTCAGTTGTTTCATCATTGTCTTCAAAACCTGCATTATCATTAGTATTTGTACCTGTGACAGGCACATAATTCATAGATTTTGAAAGCTTATCAATGTCAAAACACCAATCTGGTCCAGTGCCTGCAACATTTGGTAGTTTCTCTTGGAACTCTATGTGCAGGTTTTCTTCCACTAGCCTAGTGTATTTATTATACACCCTATAGGCCTTACTTTGCAAAGAATACCCTATCATGTAGCCTTCATCAGCTTTTCCTTCAAACTTTCCTAGATGATCTTTGGTATTGAGAATAGTGACATGACATCCAAAAGGTCTCATAAAACTTAGAGATGGTGTTCTACCAAACAAAAGTTCATAAGGAGTCTTTCTATGAGGTTTAATCATAAGAACCCTATTCTGTACATAACAAGCAGTACCTACTGCTTCAGCCCAAAATGAAATAGGCAACTTAGAATCTACTAGCATTGTTCTAGCAGCCTCAATAAGTGTTCTATTTTTCCTTTCTGCTACTCCATTTTGCTGTGGGGTTCTAGCTACACTATATTCTCTTTTTATTCCTTTTTCTTTGCAAAATTCATCCATAACTCTATTCTTGAATTCTGTCCCATTGTCACATCTAATTACTTTTACTTTCTTATCAATTTGGTTTTCTATCCCTGTAATGTAGGACTTAAGGATCTCACTTGTTTCATCCTTAGTACTTAAAAAGAAAACCCAAGAGAATCTGCTGTAATCATCAGTAACTACAAGACAATATCTTTTACCATTCAAGCTATTCACAGAAGTAGGACCAAAGAGGTCCATATGAAGCATGTATAAAGCTTGAGAAATTGAGTTATGGGTCTTGGGCTTACAAGAAGCTCTATGTTGTTTGCCTTTTAGACAATCAACACAGGTTTGGTCATTTTGAAAAATCTTTTTGGGTAAACCTCTAACCAAATCATATTTTGCAATTGTATTGATTGTTTTGAAGTTTACATGACCAAGTCTTCTATGCCAAAGCATAGATTCATCCAATGAGGCTTTTGCTACTAGACAGGTTAAGCTCTCTTTAGGAACAATGTTCTTTAAATCAACAATGTACATATTGTTCTTTCTAGGGATTTTAAGAAGAATCTGACTTTCATCAGGGATTTTAAAATCAGGAGAAAGTACAATGCATTCAGTGTCAGTAAAAAGAACTTTGTTCTTTGTGTCACACATTTGTGAGACACTTAAGAGATTAAACTGTAGTTCTTTCACAAAGTACACATTTTCAAAATCTAATTTACTGGTTTTAATTGTACCTTTACCAGTAATCTTTCCTTTGATTCCTCCCCCAAAGGTAACATATCCTCCATTAAATGATTTGAAGTCTGTGAGGTAAGACATGTTGCCTGTCATGTGCCTAGAACATCCACTATCTACATATCCTTGATCTGCAAAATCATTTGAATGTTCCTGCACATGTATACACATATTAGTTTCTTTGGGGTACCCAAGCCATGACTGACTTGGGTTTGCCTCGTGCATCAATGTAATCAAACCTTTTTAGGACTGTTGATGCACCATTTGGTTGGAGAGGTTTCCAAATCCAACATGCTGAGGACTTAACAACATTTTCATTTTTGACACATTTTGTGGCTTTTGGTCTGACAGTACTAAATTTGGCAGTACCATTTGGTCTAGCAGGACCATATGGTCTAGCAGAACCTTTTGGTTTTGGTTTCCAGTCTTGTGTTTTATCCACAAAATTCCTTTCAATATGACTTCACAACTTTTGGTGTATGTTTGAAAGTATTACTTGCACCCTTAGTAATGAATTTTGGGTAAACAGGCTCATTTGGTCTAACAGTATGATTAACTTTTGGTGTGTTAGATTTCACAGAACCTTTTCTGGGGTTTGTTTTACTTGTTTTAGACCTTGATGTATTCCCAGAAACCCAATTGTTACAATAAGCATGAGTATGATTAAAACTACCACAGTAATAGCATGCTTTATTGTACAAAACAAAGTTATCACCAAGTTGATGTGACTTAAGATTGTTCCAATTTCTCTGACTACCTCTAGGTTTGCTATTACATTTAGCACAACATTCAACTGTTTTTAGGACAACTTTAGTCTTTGTTATACTCTCTACACTTTTAGGACTGATTGGTCCTACTTTGTTTCCTTTCTTAGAAACAGTCTCTTTTCCATTCTCATCAGATGTACAACCTTCAATAGTTGTAACATCTGAGCTCTTATCAGTGAGCACCTTTTCTTTGGAGAGAGAAGTATTACTTGTACTCTCAAAAGGTTCACTATTTTCTACAGGTTTTACCTTTTCTAGAGGTTTATTTGTGAGTTCATGTAAACCTGATTCAGCAAGATCTAAACCTGGGGGACAAGGAATTCCTCTGTAAGGAGGTGGACATGTGTTGTATCCAATCCCAGATTTGATTTTCTTGTTCATTTGGTTCTCAACTATACTTTTAGTACAAGCAGAAGCATTTTCTAATGTTGTAACAGTTAGTTGAATATTATCTTTTGCTTGTTTCACTTTAGCAAACTCAGTTCTTAACAGGTTTATTTCAGCATCTTTAAGAAATATGTCTCTATTAAGAATAGCTTTTATGTCAGAAAAGGTGAGTTCATTTTCTCTAAAGTGAATTTTTTGTTTCTCAAGTTTGGACATACCACACTTATGATTAACTAGGTCTTGATGAGTTTTTCTTTGTTCTTCTTTCAGTTCATCATAAAGTTTTCTTAAGATTTCTAGTTCTTTAAAAACTTCACAAGTAGCAGAACATTTAGTAATTTGCACCTCAGGATTGGAGAGAGCCATTAAAGCCATTTCATTTGAGGATGACTCTTCTTCACCCATGAAGCTCCAATCAAAACCCAGCCCATCAATGGCTACCATAGCTTTTGTTTCAGTGATGTCCACTTCCTTGCTCTTGTTCTCATTGTTTCCCCTGTTCTTGTTCTCAAAACCTCTTCCCTTATCACCCTGCTTCTTTGGTCTTCTACATTCTCTTGAGTAGTGACCCTTCATGTGGCAGTTGTAACACTCCACTTTAGATTTGTCATACCCAGCAGGTTCATTGCCATTGATGACAATCTTCTTTCCAGTCCTCATCAAATATTTCTTAGCCCTCATTCTAAGAAGTGAAAGCTGCCATTTTATGTCCATTTCTTCAAGATCATCATCACTGATCTCTTGAAGATCTTCAAAGGTCAATGTGGAACCATTGTGTTGTGATGTTAGGAAAGCACAACCAATTGTTTCATCTAAAATGGTTTTGGTACTGCTAGAAGTACTGGCAGTACTAAAATTTGTGTTGGCAGTACCTTCTTCTCCACCATCTTTTTCTTCATCAACTTTCTTGGTAGTACCATGAGATGACATAAATGCCATATTTCCTGAGCTTGAACTAGTAGACTTCTTTAGTTCATGCTCTACTATTTTGAAGTTGCTGTAAAGATCATTGAGACTCATGGAATCAATATCTGGTTTGTTTTTCCAGACAATAACATGCATGGCCCATTCAGAGGGTAGACTTCTAAGGAATTTGGAGTTTAAGTCTTCTTGAGATATTATCACTTCATGAATGGCTAACTGACTAGAAAGCCTTTGTAGTCTATTGAACATGCTGTCCAAAGACTCATTTGATGTGGCTGAAAAGTTTTCAAACTGTTGTTTTAAAAGTGTTTTCTGGGTTTTCTTGGTGGCATCATTACCACCAAATCTAGCTACAATAGCTTGAAAAAGGGTTTTAGCACACTTGTATTTGTTAAAGACTAGAAGCTGGTCATTTGGAATAGACATGAGAAGCATACTCCTGGCTTTAAGATCATTTCTCTTTTGAATTCTTTCTTCAGCAGTTATTGGATTTACTTGCACAGTTATGACAAGTGCATCATTTACTGTGGAGGTGGTGGTTGCTGGTTTAAATGAGTTTCCTTCTTCAATGATCTCCCAAAGTGCATAGTCTTGCACTTGGAAGTATTGTTCAACCCTCAGTCTCCACATCTCAAACTCATTCTGTATGAGTAATGGAAGTTTTGCAGCCACATTGGTTTGAATGTGCTCAACATCCATTTTTGCTTTGTTCTTTTATGTCGTAAATATCAGCCTTGCTCTGATACCACTTGTGGAAGGATTGTTTATTGAATTATGCAAACACTTGGGATGTTAATCTCAGTAATGTGTTTAGGATATTTATGAATGAATGTGAGTTAGCACGTGAAATTTACTAAAACATACTAAAGAAACAAAGGTGGTGAATAAGTAAATGAGAATGAACACAACATGAATAACACAAAACGATTCAATATTATTGATGAAATAATACGGGTGATCTTAACTATCACCAGGATTACAAGTGTAACCTTGAATCTTTGATACGTGAAAGGGGTTCAAATATGGAAGTTATGCATGTAAGAGATGGGAAAGTTATGTAAGTTGTATCTAAGATGGTGTCTTAAGGGTTCCTTTTATAGTATAAGGAGCCCTTATTACAAGTGGTCAAGTTGCTTAATATAATATATTAGAGGTTTATCTTATCCTAATATTACACCTTTCAAGGTAAAACACTCCATTATATCTACTGAGACTTCTGTACTACTTCTACTTAACGTATAACTTTGTACAAAGACTAATAATACAAGTAAATATCTCTAATTAAAAAATAGCAACTTGTCGTGAAAACTGGCAGGACCTTCTTTAACTAGCAGTACCTTCTTACCCAGAAGGTACTGTTAGTATAACTTCAACATCAGCAAAACTGAAGAGGCAGGCTTAACTATCACTAGCAGGCTCTTCTGGCAGACTCTTTACTTTGTGCATTTTATTCCCAACATACGGACTCACCTTCTTCATCCTTTGTGAGTTTCACTTCCATAGACATGGGAGTTTTCATGGGTTGTGAGTCTTCTAGGCCAAATTTCTTAAGCATTTCCTTAATGTACTTAGATTGGTTAAAGAATATTCCATCTTCTAATTGTTTTATTTGTAATCCTAGGAAGAAGTTTAGTTCACCCATCATACTCATCTTGAACTCATCATGCATGATTTTGGCAAATTCATCACACATTTCTTGACAAGTCGATCCAAATATAATGTCGTCAACATATATTTGAACAATGATGAGATTTGGGTCTTTCTTTTTAGTGAAAAGAGTGTTATCTACCATTCCCATGGAATAATTATGTTTAATAAGAAAAGCTTTTAATCGATCATACCAAGCCTTAGGAGCTTGTTTGAGTCCATACAAAGCTTTCTTTAACTTATAAACATAATCAGGTTTTGCGAAGTCAATGAATCCTGGAGGTTGTGTCACATAAACCTCCTCATTGATAAAACCGTTGAGGAATGCACTTTTCACGTCCATTTGGAATAACTTAAAGTCTAGGCGCATGCATAGGCAAGTAATATCCTAATAGATTCTAGTCTAGCTACGGGGGCATAAGTTTCGTCATAATCAATTCCTTCTTGTTGATTATAACCTTGGACAACTAACCTAGCTTTATTCTTAGTTACTATTCCATTTTCATCTGACTTATTCCTATATACCCATTTAGTTCCTATGATGGTCATATTCATTGGATTTGGGACTAATTCCCAAACATCATTTGCCTTAAATTGGTTTAATTCTTCTTGCTTAGCTATAACCCAACTTTCATCTTTTAATGCTTCATTAATATTCTTAGGTTCTGTTGCTGAGAGGAAACAAAAGAAGTTATTTTTTTTCTTTGGCTTGTGACCTAAGGGTTCTTTGATTAAGATGTCCTATTATATTATCTAATGGATGTGATCTAGATTCTTTAATATTTACAATTTCGTTATTTCCTAAGTCAATGTCTTCATTATCATTTCCTATGGGTTTTGTTTTACTAACCTCAATAGCTTCATCTTCGACTAAGTCATCATCTTCTAAAGGTAATGTTTTAGGAGGTGGTGGTGTTTCATCAAATGTTACATTTAATGATTCTTCTACTTTCATAAAGTGTTTGTTAAGTATTATATATGCTTTACTATTTTGTGAGTACCCTAAAAATATTCCTTCATATGATTTTGGGTCAAAATTAGTAAGGTAAACTTTAGTGTTTAAAATATAACATTTACTTCCAAATACCCTAAAGTAGCTTAAGTTAGGTTTTCTACCTCTTAGTAACTCATAAGGAGTTTTTCCTAAAATTCTCCTAATTGATACCCTATTAATAATATATGTTGATGTATCTACAGCGTGACACCAAAATTTTTGTGGGATGGATTGTTCATTTAACATTGTTCTACTCATTTCTTGTAGTGACCTATTTTTTATTTCTACTACGCCATTTGATTGAGGAGTACAAGGAGCGGAGAAATTGTGAGATATTCCATTTAAATCACAATATTTTCTGAATTGTACTTCGTTGTCAAATTCCCTACCATGGTCCGTCCTAATGGCTACTATTGTGCATCCTAATTTATTTTGAATCATTTTACTAAATATTTCGAATTTTTCAAAGGCTTGGGTTTTGTCACTTAAGAACCTAGTCCACGTGTATCGTGAATAGTCATCTACTATTACTAAGGTATACTTGTTTCCTCCATTGCTCCGCACAGCGGATGGACCAAATAGATTCATATGTAATAATTCTAGGCACCTAGTAGTGGATACTATATTCTTAGCTTTGTGACCAGCATGAACTTGTTTTCCAATTTTACATGCATCACAAAAATGCTTTTCATATCTTAGGTTAGGCAAGTTTCTAACTAGTTCTTTAGAGGTCAAAGATTGTATTTGTTGCATGTTTGCATGTCCTAATCTCCTATGCCACAATGTGGCATTTTCGTCTAGGGTTGTTAGGCATATCCTATCTTCCGGTTTGTTTCCTAGTTTCATAACGTATATGCCTCCTTTCCTAATTCCTCTACTTATAATCTTTCCATTCTTAACTATTTCGCTATCCTCTTCGGTAAAGGTAACCCTACATTTATTATCGCATATTTGGCCTATACTAAGCAATTTATATGTTAAATTATCTACATGCTCAACATTTTCAATAGTAAGTGAGTCTTGAGAAATCGTACCTTTGCCAATGATTTTTCCACGTAAGTCATTACCGAAAATAACGTTACCTCCATTGTATGCCTTATACGTAGAAAATAGCTTGCGGTTCCTCGTCATGTGCCTCGAACATCTACTATCCTTGATCCATTCGTCAGGCTCCAAGTCAATTCCTAAACATATTTCGTCAGTTGCTTTGGCCACAAAACATTTTTCGTCTCTTGGTTTTTCCACTTCTTCTTTGTCACTATCACTCCATGTTCCACTAACAAAGGCGCCTTGATTTTCATAACCCGGCGGCTTTAGACATTCACCAATGAGATGATTTGGACTTCCACATCTAAAGCACTTTCTTTTCCTGTAGTTATCACTTCTATTTCTTTGGAATGACTTTCTTTCGTCTCGTGGTAATCTAGTGAATCTTCCTCGTCTTTTGAAGAATTTCTTGAATTCTCTTACGGCCATTGCATATTCTTCATCTTCACTTTCATCACTTGAGTCATCATCGTCACTAGGTTCCTTTTGGATTTTAGAGCAATGGATTTGGTTTGTTCTTTCTTGACTTTGACCGTTTCCGAATCTCTTTTTATAATTTCTTCATGGACCTTCAAGTTGCCAATAAGTTCATCAAGTGATAACATCATCAAATTCTTTGATTCTTTAATTGTCGTGACCTTAGCTCGCCATTTTGGATGCAATGCCCTAAAAAATTTCCTAACACAATTTTTACTAGAAAATGTCTCATCAAATGCTTTTAAACTTGTGATAATAGTGTTAAATTTAGCAAAAGCATTATCAATTGATTCTTCTTCCGGAATCGTAAATTGTTCATATTGTTGCACAAGAAGATCTATTTTATTATCTTTGACTTTACTATTACCTTGGTGAGTAATAAGTAGTGATTCCCAAATTTCTTTGGCGGTTTTACACATAAAAATTCTTTCATATTCTTTACGCGGTAACGCATTATAAATTACCATTTTAGCTTCATTATTTTTAGCTAGTTTCTTTTTCAAATCATCATTTTGTTTTTCAAAAGGTACAATTTTATCCTTTTTAGTTTCCGGATTTTGTTAAGTAGGAGGAAAATCACCAAAGGTAATAACATGCCAAAGATCAAGATCTTTAGATTTCACATAAGTTTCGAATCTATTTTTCCAATATAAAAATCCATCACTTTCAAATAGTGGTGGTCTTTGCACAGATAACCCTTCTAAATATTTTTCAGATTCCATAGATCGTTACAAGTTTTAAAATACAATATATTTTAAAAATCTTGCTAGACGTGGCTCCTGATACCAATTGTTGAAAATTAGGGGGGGGGGGGGTTGAATAGTTTTACGTCTTTTTAATTTGTTATAAAAGATTGTTTGAGTGTTTTCTTTACTTTCAAAAATTTAGATTCGATAATATGTGATCTCAAGTCTTGCACAATATAAACAACAATAAATATGTATGATATAGCAATAATAATGTAAGTAAAGAAATAAATGAGAGATGGAAAGATCGAACCGCGAGACAAGAGATTTATAGTAGTTCGGCTACAAGGACACCTTCCTTGCCTTACTCCACTCCCCGAGCACCTAACTCGAGAGTTTTCTTCACTATGTTAACAAGCTCCCTTATGGCGGAGAAAACCTTACACACCAATGTACACACCACAACTTCGTCACAACTTGATCATACCTTATTCACAACTACTTCAAACCTATCTATCTTCACACCTATGTACTTCACACCTATCCACTTCACAACTATCTTCTTCACAACTATATTCTTCGCAACTATCTACTTCCCAACAATCTTCTTTACACCTATTTTCTTCAGAACTATTTACTCTCCAACTATCTACTTCACAACAATCTTCTAAACAATCACTTTATCTACACACTAAGCTAATCTATCTTCTACCAAATATTCACAACAAATAACACAAAGAAATATGTGTAATGAAAGATGCTCAAACAACTTGGATGTGGAGGCCACAACAAGTTGTAATACTTCTTGTCTTGAAGGTTAGAAGTATTATTCTCTTGCACTTGAGAGGTTGATGTTTGAATCACTTTGAAACAAAGATTTATGTATGTATGATCAAAGGATTTAAAGAATAGAAATGGAGATCTAGAACAGAAAGTTTAGGAGTGCAAAAGGTGAGATAAATCTGTGAAATGAACCAGTATTTATTGGGGAACATTTCACTGTTCTGGAGCGTGGCCGGTCCCCTTAATGATTAAGGGGGCCGCCCCCTCCAGAATGTTGGAATTGTTTGTCCTTTTGTGGGGAAGGTTTTTCTGGATAATATTTGCCATTTTTGGTTGGAAATTTGAAATCATATATTTATAATGAATTAAACATACTCTTTTAATTCCAAAAGTGATTTTATAAAAGATATAAAATGTTTATGACATTTTATAAAAGTTCTAGTGACTTAGAAAAATTTTCCTTTGATCATAGATTGCAATAAATACTTTGTTTATTCATACCTTAAGTGATTTGGATGTAAAGAAAAATATTAATCACTAAATACTTGTTTACGTCATAAATTTTAGTTCAATGAGTTTATATTTTGTAATTTTCAAAACACAGAGATATTGTTAATATGTTAACAATGTTTTTAGGCATTATTTATGTCAACAGTATTCATGCTGAACTTTATGCCAGTCTCAACCAAAGCATCAACTAAAAACATAAACTTAAACATTAAACATAAATATGAATATAATATCAAGTACAATCCGAAAAGAGTAATAGAAATGTACGAGGAAACATGTCCATAAACAATATCTAAACTGGGGGCTGAATGTTATCAGGAGGTGCGGAGATAGTGGCTCCATTGGTCCGCTGTCTGACTCTGCGTCTCTCAAAACGTATATGTGTGTCAGTCACCACTGGTCCGTCATACCGCTGGTACCTCATACCATGCTCCTCCATAACCTCAGTCATCCGCTCTATTAGCCACGACCCCAATCGTCTCTGCTCATCTGCTATCCCCCGGATGGCCTGTATCTAGTCATCAATGCTCCCTCGCATCAATCTAACCTCATCCTCTATCCTGTCCAGTCGGCGAGCAGTGGTGCGTGGAGCTGGAACATGCGGTGGGTGTAGTGGTACCTTCGGACCCTCCTGAGCAGGAACAGCCGCCGGGGCCTCGTGACCATCCCCCTGCTCCTCCTCAGCTACAGCTGGTCTAGGTGGCCCCATAGGCGCCCAATGGTAGGCTCCTAGTATAACCCTGCATAACCTGAGCCTCTTCTCCAAATAATCAATACCAATCCTGGGAAGCTCAATCTCAAATACATCCAACCCAGCTGGAATATCCTCACCGATAATCCCAAAGTGAACAGCTAACTGAGAAACAAAATGTCCACCTGTAATCTGGCTCCTACGATCCCTCCCAAGAGCAGTTCTGTATAGATAATGCGCTAAGAAGTGAGGGACGTTCACCACAAGTCCCTCATCCATGCTCCTGAGAAGGAAGAGGTCAAGGGTAGTCACCTTCTCAGGTGACTGACCTCTCCCAGCAACTGTCAGTGCGATCAATCTGTGACATAGCCTCCTCAAGGGATCCCTAATCAGAGTATAAGACGGTGTGGTCTCAGTAGAATCCCCACCAGAAGAAATACCAACCTAGTAATCACTAAGGTCTCCCCTATCAGGAACCACTCTTAAACTCTCACTCCAATAAGTAGAAAATCCAGGAGACTATATCTCCTCCTTAGTATGTAAACCCATGGCCAGAATAAACTGATGCATCGACATCTGCCTATGTATCCTACCTAATCTAAACACCAGAGTATCAGCAGTGTCAAGCTCCAAATCCATCTCCATATAATGCATAGTACTAAAGAATTCCTTGATCAGATCCCTAATCAATGTTCCTCTAATCCCAAACAACCTACTCCAAGCATGAGATCTAAAAACTATCCTTCCCTCAGCATCTCTGTGTATCATCTCCATCCTATCTATAGCTATGCCAGTAGCATCTCCACCCCCAATCAATGCCAAACTCCCGAAATCAAGAACTGGGACCCTAAAAACCTGTCTAAAATATATGTCCCTAAGTCTCCTCAAATAGACAGCCTCAGTGGCCTCGGTCAATCCCATCTCCTCAAACCTGAGCCACTCATGTCTCGTCTCAATGTCCGGAAGTGCCATCTATAAAATATTAACCAGTGGAAATTTTAGCAATCTGTAAATGAGAAGATACGACGTATGTCAAAGAGAGATGTGACATATTTTAAGATGCGATGTATCTCATTAAGAAGATACGGAGCATATGGCAATAGAAATAGATACTTCATATTGAATAATGTGATACGGGTCTTACAGAGATGCGCCGTATTATGAAATGCTCATACGGCGCAACTAGGGTCAATACACAGTTGTTTAAAAAGATTTTGTTAATGCGTCGCATAAGGGTTTCTAATGCGCCGCATCTGGTGTGATATCAGTATAAAAGGTAAAAGGTTAGGCACGTTTTCCAAGAATCTGACCCCGTGACGTAAACCACTTAACATCACAGGTTTTATAGTTTTAACCATATATCAAAAACTTTTACCTCCCAATTTCCATATTTTATTTTCCCTCAAAATTTTAAAACAAATCCACCAAAACCCTAATTTCTACTCAAATTAAATCGGGGTATATACCATTCGGCTAAATCAAAGTTATCTTAGGGCAAAGATTCATCACATCATCCTAATTATATCCCCTAAACCAATCTTATATAATCCGATTAATATTAAATAAACCCTAATTTTCATAAAATTAAAATTCGATAAATTAAATGAAATTAAGAGGATTTATTACCTTTTAGCTTGTAAGGAATTGATCTAGAGTTCGAATAATCAAGATTTAGATGGTGATGAACGAGTGTATGATTTGACTGTGTGTAATTTTAGGGGTAAAAACGAAATCCGGCGTATCTCGTTCTTATTTATAGGGTGAAAACGATGCACCGCATCACAGAATTGTGATGCGCCGTATTCATTTAAAAATTGTTGACTGGTCAATTTATCATTATCTGTGGGAAATACGGCGCTTAGGATTATAAGATGCGCCGTATTACTGTGCTAGTGAACAAGATTGAAATAGGGAACGTACCTTTGCCTCCGAAACATATTTCCTTATACACCAACTTGGGGTCAAACGGTATACCATATGGTATATATAGATCCAACACAAAAATAATAGGTACAACCGTTTTAAAGTAAATCATAATCTCATTATTTAGTGAACAATAATTTATTTCGTGGTTAAAAACAAATAGCATATTAAGCTCATCAGAACTGAGATTATAAGCAAGAGATGATATATCGCATAGAATATTGTCTGAGTAATCACAACTTTCGTTGTGAATTTTGATGTTTTTAATTTTAAGTAATTCGCAAGAAAGCAGGTTTGTATCAACTTTTAGTATATCAAACTCTTCCTTTTTAGTAAACCGTTTCATAAAAATTTTCTTTTCAGACATAACCTTGCAATAATCAGTGGTAGGTAAAGATAATTCACTTTTATAATTAGATTTATGCACTGAGTCTTGTGAAGGACTCTCCTTATAATTATGTGAATCATTGTAAATGATGGCTGGGAATTTAAGTTCAAAGAATCTAAGACACCCAATGTTACCTTCACTATGTTCCTTACTCATCTTACATTTTGTAGTAAACTTCCTGTCATTAAAGATTTGGTTATCCCAACGTACTTCTCCGGTTAGGTACAGAATGTAATCTTCCAAAGTGATGCTAAATCCATCCATTATTCTGAAAATACTAACTTGCACAAAAGTAGTGAAACGACCAAAGTATATGCAAATGCAGAACACAAACAAAAAAACACACACAAAAACAGAAAATATGCAAAATATACAATGAATGCAAACAAACGAACAAAGGGTTAGTAAAAATAAAATCTAAAAAACCCAAAAAATCAAAAAGTTAGAAAACCTAATTAAAATACTAATACATAAACAAGTTTTAACAATTCACTCCCCGGCAGCGGCGCCAAAAAATTTTGATGTGCGTGTTGTGTCATATGCAGTATAGGGGTAATTGCCTATTTCAAAGTTTTAAATTTATATTTAGCCGACTTATCCTATAACACACACTCTAACAGACAGTGTATCCAATCAATATGTATATAGTGGTAAGTAGAGTGTCGATCACTAAGAGTGGAACGAAAACCTAAATTTGTCTATCAGTATTTTAATATTCTAAGTTAGTTTTACAATCTAATCTAACGCAAGGGGGTTTTAGTCTGAGAGACTAGCACAGATTTGGTTTTATTAAATAGTAAATTAAACTAATGAGAATGATTCAGCAAATAGCAACACGTACACAGATAGATAATAGAGACTATAAGAAGACATGTCCTGATAATTAAGTAGCTTGTCACTTATTTTATTGCTAGTTTTATATGAAGTGTATTATAATATGGTATTTCTCGTTGGATCGAGTATATCGGTGAGTAAACCCTTAATGATCACTTATGTCTATTCTACTTATCTAAAGACGTTAGATTAAATAGGCGAGGGGCAGATATAGCAGTCCACGGGCTCAGCTACACACAAAGGTTATCAAAGCACTAATATAAGTCACCAAAGACATCAACATATAAACTTTAATTAATGGGAAAGCAATATTAAGGAGAGTGTACGATGTTCCATAGTCACATATGTAGGATCAAACATATGTTGATTATGTGGTGATTCGGGTGGTCTTGTATGATGGAAGAACAAGAATGCCATGGTAAGAGTTAGAGAGAGAATAGAGAGGGGATGTTTCTAGTGAGAGAAAACACCTAATGAGGTGTGTGTAATATTGAAACAACCAACCACAAAGAAATGTTTGGACATAAATATGACACAAAACTGCATTTGTAAATCTGATAAAGCACAAATGACAATTTTAACCATATAGATACAACACAAGATAGTAAGAGAGACTGATATTATCAAAACGAGAAGAAAGAAATATTCAGACCCAAAAAAATTAGTAGAAAAACAGCTCCAACACATAATCGAAACCACAAAAATCAACATATTAAATAACCTTGGCTCTGGTACCAATTGTAGGATCGAAACATATGTTGATTATGTGGTGATTCGGGTGGTCTTGTATGATAGAAGAACAAGAATGCCATGGTAAGAGTTAGAGAGAGAGAGAATAGAGAGGGGATGTTTCTAGTGAGAGAAAACACCTAATGAGGTGTGTGTAATATTGAAACAACCAACCCTCTCCCTTGGAGGGAAGAGGGTATATATACAATTACAAGTATACGCCCTCCTACTGGCTGTGGATCGGGTGTACAGTGGGTAAAGACCCGTCCGTCCTCCACGGTGTGACTAATATCTCTTAGATATAATATCTAATCTAATAAATACAAAACTAAGAGCTACGCTAAGTATGCAAATACACGGGGTGACCGAACCTTTTTCTCAATCCTAACAACATATCACAAGCCCATCAATCCTAATGAATTAAAACTTACTATTACAATAAAATAAAACTACTTAATGAATTAAATACATGCAGGACCTTCTTACAGCTCTAATATCTTTGTTTTGTGAGTGTCTTGTGAAGCTTCTTTGACTGTATTCGTCTCTTAGGGTTTTGCACTTGGTATCTCCTCTCTAAAATTCGTCTGTCCTTGGGATATTTATACTTTCTGTCTGAGGGTAAGATGCGGCGCATAGAATAGCGAGATGCGGCGCATTAACTTAACTTCGCGTGGGGTCAAAGATTATTATGTTATGGAATATTCGTACACCGCCTTTAGATGCGGCTTAACTTGGTTCTTGTATGCGGTGTATGTCCTTTAGCGTCTTGGATTACATCTGGTGAAGCCTTGATAGTGATACGCCGTATGTCAGAAATATGATGCGGCGTATCTGGAGTAGAACAAGCTTGACCTTTTTCGTTGACCAAAGTTTCATATGCGGCGCATGCTATAATTTCATGCGGTGCATTCTTCAAAGTCAGGCAATGGTCTTCGAATTTATCTAAGTATGATATTGTGGCGTATCTGTTTAGAGAGATACGGCGCATCTTCTGGGTTCCAGTAGACTTTTGACATCTGGCTAGTTTTGCTCCATATTTCGTCCAAAATCGTTAAGTTTCACCAATTGCTTGTTTTTACCTGAGAATTACTAAAGTAAATGATTAAGTATCGATTCTCATGAATAATATAATAAAACAAGTCAAATAAATAAGAAAAATGATGACAATAAAATGTAGTTAATTGAGTGCATCAGTTTCATTTTCATCCCTAACGTCATGTTCAACGCTCCGGTAGGACCGGCTATCCCTATTTTATACAATGGTTTCATCGAAGCCTTTTATTAATAGAGACAACCGACCCTACGGGAACGTTAGAACATGACATTACTGAAGGATCGGTGTTTTGTTCCGCAAGAGCCTTTTCAGGAGTTGATCCTGCACATATGGATGTTTTTTTATTCTTTCTTATATGAGATGATCCTTGTCGAATATGAAAGGCCTGTCGCCACCAAAAAATATAAGGTGACTCGGCTGGCATAGTGGGTTAAGCCTGTGAATTTAAAGACGCATAATTATAAATATACAAACATAATACCTGGATTTACAAATACGGTAATAAAAGTTCAAATAATACTTATTTGTTTTCTATTAGATCGGTGTAGTAATATGTCAAATGAAGTAGAACATAGTGACACACAACGTTTGAGAATTCGAAATACGGTAGATCAACATCCGAACAACTGTTTATACAGAAAATAACAAAGCATTAATGATGGATTAACATACACCAAAGCAACTTAGTATTGCTCAGCTCTGTCCGTTTACAAAGCAACGTAGCATTACTGAGCTCTGGTGTCCGTTCATCCATCGTTGATGTTTCATCATTTTTTGATACTTGAATTACGGGCGCTCTCCTAAATAGGCAACAGCCATAAACTAATAAACCCATACGTAGTAAAAAGTAACCATATTGATTTTCCAAATCTTCATATACCAATAAACCCAACCCTTACCAGGGTGTAGGATTACTCCCCTTTACCCAAAAAAAAAAACAAACCCAAACCCTAAACCAGCACGGAACTCAACAAAACTGTATTAATCATTGTGCGTCACATGAATCCCAACAAAATTAATCTAAATCCAAAATGCAGGTTTTTTGTGAAGAACATTTACTGAATCATGTATCAAGTACAACATCACACTTTTAACAGCAGAACAAATAGGCCATAACAAACTCACCGACACGATGATCCCTAAGTTCTCCTAGCTTAAACCCTAAAAGTAAAATCAATATACCAATCAATATAAAGTAAATAAAAATTTTAATTAAGTTACATAAACTTACATAGTAACATATAACCACTTACCACGGGTGGAAGAACACAACCGATGTGGCTACTTGTTGGAACACAAAAAGTGTAAATCATTAGTTAGGGACTTCTATTTATATTTTATCTTAGTATAGGGTATGTTGTGTAATATTAGTTGTTTGCGACACAAGTTTATGATCGCGGAACTTGTATATCCGCGATGGAGGCTTGGCTAGACGTTGGGTATAAATACCCCCTACCTCATGGGTTATGAGGTGTATGTTCTATGTTCTAGCAATGCGAGACTTTTGATATCTCTCTCTCTCTCTCTTCTCTTTAAAATGCTCACACCCACTTTACATATTTAGATTAGTTGTAGATGTGATAATATTGGTACAACAATTAGTATCAAGAGCCAAATATGAATCGTTGTTTCTTGTAGTGATTGTTTTAGTTTTGTTAAATCTTCTCTTGTCTTTAGAAGCTTTGTTTTTCTTTGTGTTCTTCACTTTCTCTCTCTAAAATAGCTTATGCCTCATACGTAGTGATTAGATTACTCATTCACGTGGCTAATCTTGCTATATGTATGTTAGGATAACTTATTTCGGAAAAAGAAAGAGTCTTTCATCATTATATTCATAGTTTCTAAGTATTTAGTGAAGATCTAGGCTGATTTTTGTGGTTTTAAGGTTTTTGTAGTAGTGTACTTTTTGCTCGTAAAAGTAGGGGTTAAGATTTTGTTCGCATTGTTTGTTTGCATCGCAAGGGTTTAGGCCGTGATACAAGGGTTGTGGTTTCCGCGATAGTTGTCTGTGATAAGAGTTTGTGTGATACGAAAGAATTGGCTGCGATACTTTCTCTGCGAAAGTTTTTGTTACCCACTATTTACGAAAGGAAACTCTGCTCAGATCGCATTAGACTTCTGCGATAGCTCTTGTATATGTGTGATACTTCTAAGACTCTACGACATTGGATTTTATGAGACTTACTGTTACCCACCTTTTACGAAAGAAAACTCTGCCCAATTTTCACCAGAAGCTGCGATAGTTACTGCTCATGAGACTCTATTGCGATACTTTGACCTAAAATACTTTTATAATTTAACAAATCCCTCAAAAAGATTTAAAATTTGTAAAAGACTTTGATCATACTCATTGCACTAGATCAATTCTCCAAACATTCAACCATCACAACTCAAACAAACTAAAACACCTCACTCAAACAAAACAACATCTCATATCAAAGATCCATTATCACGATGTCTACTAATCATGATTCATGTTATGCTAGTATGATATTGGGTTCATCAACAAGACCACCAATGCTTTTTCCTGGAAATTACACTACATGGGCATTTTGGTTCAAGGCTTGGTTGTGTCACTTTGATGATGTTGCATACTTGCTGAACTCCATCAACAATGGTCCTTCTGTTATGAAACAAATTGTTGATCCAAGTCATCCAGCCTTCACTATCCTACTATCACAAAATGATTTGAATGATAATGAACTTAAGCAATACTTTGCTGATTTCAGAGCTAAACATTTTATAATGTTAGCTATTCCTAATGAACTGGTTTCACTTGTGGATCAACATCACAATGCTCATGACATGTGGCGAGAACTTGAATCATTACACGACAAAGAAGAACATCAACTCATGAAACATGATCTTAAGAATGGTATCCATTTCCACATGGACCGAATGCAAACACTTCTTTCTGAATCAACTTCAACAATTCCTTATAACCGCTCTCATAATGAAAACGAAAGACCAATCACTTTCAACAAAAAGGCTAATCCCTTGAACCCTTCATGTGATATGGATGTGAGTGAACACACAGTTATTGAAGAACTTGTAAAACTTGGCAATTGTCTCAAAGATTACTCACTCAATGATATCAATACAAGTGATCTCTCTGATTGTTCAAGCTGCAACCTAGGGGGAAAGACTCGTGACTCTGAATATTACAAGAAGAAAATGGAAATTGCCCTAATGAAAGAATCAGGTCAAGTTCTTGAAAAGGAATTACTAGAATTTCTAGTTGACTCTGAAGATGATGAAGAAGAAATTTCTAGACCAAGCATGGTGCTCATGGCTCATGTTGAAGAAATGGTTGGCTTGGATAATCTTATGGAACATGACCTTGATGCTCAGGATGATGGTTCAACTCCTAGCTATGACATTAATGCTGAAGATGGTGACACTCTTGGAAACAAGGTACACATCTTTGATCACAGTGATAATGATGATCTTGATGAATTTATACATGGTCACATTAGTACCACTAGCATGACAACTCAAGTTAACACAAGTAGTGAAACATCTACAAGTGCTACACCTACGTTATCTGCTAATAGTACCAATAGTAATCATGTATCAACAAGTCAAGATCATGTTGATATGCTTCAAAACTATGCCACTATTCAAACACATATTACAAATTATGCTAACTTGATAAAACTTGAACAAGATAAAAGTGCTTCCTTAGAAAAAAAAATCAAGGACATGTTGTACGAAGAGAAGTCTGAACGGCCTTTAGTGCTAAAACGACAAATTCAAGATTTACAAGATGAGATTTTTTCTCTTAAGAGAAATATCACAAATTTTGAAAATGGAAAAAAGAATCTTGAAAATGAAGTTTCTAAACTTAAAGATGAGAAAGCTAATTGTATTCAACGATTAACTAAAGCTGAATTGAAAGTTCGCACTACCGGTCAGACTCCTCAGACTATGCACATGTACCTTCCCAAATCTGATCCTATTTTGGATTTAAGACCGGGACTTGGTTTCTCTAACCCTTCTTATCTTGACATGGTCAAACGTAAAGCACCAAGTTTGTATAATTCTGACTACATGAGATGTGACACATTCAAAGATTAGATGTTGTTCCAAATGACATCTAAAATGAGGAAAACCAAAAACGTTTAATGGTCAAACAAAAGAAAACCAATTTCTCTTATTTTAGTGCTGATTATGGCGTGATTAATAAAGAAAATGCTTTTGAAGGAAAACCAACAAATGCTATGAAACATGTGGATGTACCTACGGTCAATCCATATCTCTCTAGCAATTTTGAGAGTTTAGCAAAAAAAACATTTTGTCATCTCAGGAATCAAATAAGTTTATCGCTAAGAACAATTCGTGAGAAGAAAGAATTCACAACTGAAGAACTTGTGAGATCTAATTCCTATGAAATAGATGTCTCAAGGGAAGTTAAGAAACAGATAAAATTATTTATCGAGCCTCCCGTGAAAAGTATTGACAATAAACTTAAAGTCTTTGAAGAGACATTGATGACTGAAATGCAAAATGATTTGAAATACGTAACATCTCTTGAAGATGAATACGATCTTATTTGCTTAAACTCGGACATTCAAAAGGAATATTTTCAAAATCAATTCGAATCAATCAAACCTGCATTCGCACTAAATGAGGAGAAATTTGCGACTTTAGAAAATCAACACACGTCACTTGAAATGGAAAACCTTGCTTTAAAAGAGAGTCTAAAACAGTGTTTGCAAAAGAATGTTGAGTTGAACGAGGAATTGTCTTGTCAAAATGAAAAATTTGAAAATTCGTTTGCCAAAATTGAAAAACAATCTTTGATATTCGAATCAAATTGGCAACGAAAGATTGAAGAAAACAAGAACGACAAGCTTTCCTACGAAAATTCTTTGAAACTAATCTTAAAAGAGAATGAGGAACTCAAATCTAAAGTGCTTGATTTGACAAAAACCAAGAATACTGAGTTTGCTTCAAAACGGCAGTTGGAGAATCCAAATTTTTCATACGTTTCAAGTCAACCAACATTTTTGGCATCTTCAAAGCAACAAACTCATGTTCTTGAGCCAAAACATAAAGAGGTTTTAACTAATCCTAAAGTAATTGCTCCTGGTATGTACAATGTTGCTTCTACTTCTAAGCATGAACCTTATGGCACAAATGATATGCTTTATAAGAAAGAATTAGAAAAAGCTAGGATGCAAGCATTACTTAGCAAGGATACACCTCCAGATGCACCGGTGTGTTCTTTGACTCCTCCCCCAGTAGAAAAGAATCCCAAAGAGTCAAGGAAACACATGTCTAAGAACTGTAAGAAACAGAAATTAGTTCAACATGATCAATCTTCAAAATCTCCTAACAAAGATTTGCTTGCTGATCCGGGTTTAGAAACTACTTGTAGCAGGGAGAGACCACTTAAGCATAACGCTTGGAAAACTAGAGCCTTTCAACCTCAAGTTGTAGACAAACCTAGATATTTTAATGCTTTCAATAAAAAAACGCTCTAAGCGAATGGAGGAATGTAATAACATTAAAATGCATGGATCTGTTGCTTCTAATAGCATGAATGCTTGTTCTAATTTTGTTCTTCTTAATTCGGTTTCTGATAAAAGTGTGCATACTCATACGAATTGTGTGAACATGAATGCTAAGACCATTAGGACTAATACATCGAAGCCAAGAAACACTAAGCATCAACAACAAAAGCCAATGATTCCTAAGGGCAAGAATCTAGATCACTATGACTCAAACCCTAGATCATGCTTTAAGTGGGTTCCTACTGGAAGAGTGATTAAACACGTAGGGTATAGATGGTAACCAGTTAAGAAGCAAGAATCACCTACCATACCTCCTGTTTCTCAATTTAATCCTTTAGGTGTGCATTCTTTACTATCTAACTACGTGGAACCACTTTATCAGCGGATTCCCAATTTTCTGTGTCTTGTTTTGATGTGCAACTTGTCCAAGTGTGCCTCTGGTACCTCAACTCGGGGTGCACCTGACATATAACCGGGAACAGGGCACTGCTCAAGAACTTCGTAGCCAAATTCTTAGGTATAGTGCATTTTGGGAATGATCACGTAGCTAAAATCATCGGTTATGGAGATCTCATTTATGATAAGGTCACAATTCAACGTGTCTACTTTGTCGAAGGACTGGGTCACAACTTGTTTAGTATTGGTCAATTCTATGATAGTGATTTAGAGGTGGCATTTCGGAAACATTCGTGTATTGTTCGTACTCTTGAAGGCTTTGATATTCTGAAAGGCTCCCGGGATTCGAATCTATACCGAATCACACTTAAGGAAATAACATCACTAAAACCGATTTGTCTGCTTGCCAAAGCAACATCATCACAAGCCTGGCTATGGCATCGTCACTTCTCTCACCTGAACTTCAGAACGATCAATGACCTTGCTCAACATAATTTAGTCAAAGGATTACCAAAATTGTCTTTCAAGAAAGACCATCTTTGTTTTGCTTGTGAATTGGGTAAAATTACACGTGCAACACTCAAATCCAAACCTGAATCCAGTTCCGTTGCTCCTTTACATCTGTTACACATGGATTTATGTGGACCCATCCACGTCGTCAGCAGAAATGGGAAGAAATATATTTTGGTTATTGTGGATGACTATTCACGATACACTTGGGTTCATTTTCTTGCTTTTAATGCCGAAACTCCAAGTGTCATCATCAAGTTCATCAAAAGAATTCAAGTTGGTTTACAAGCTCAAGTCAGATTTATTAGAACAGACAATGGAATGGAGTTCACGAATCAGATTCTTCAGAATTTCTTCGATTCAATTGGCATTACTCATTAGAGATCGGTGGCTTACACTCCTCAACAAAATGGTGTAGTTGAAAGACGAAACCGTACATTAGTTGAAGCTGCCAAAACAATGCTATCCTCCGCTAACCTACCCTTAAACCTCTGGTCTGAAGCCGTATCAATTGCTTGTTTCACACAAAACCAATCTATCATTAATAAACGATTCAACAAAACCCCATATCATATCCTTCACAAACGAAAACCCGATGTAAAATATCTCCGCACCTTTGGTTGTAGATGTTACCCACTCAATGATCGAGAAGATATTGGAAAGCTCAAAGAAAAAGGGGATGTCGGAACTTTCTTTGGATATTCCACACAATCAAGTGCTTATTGAGTTTATAATCGCAGAACAAAGCTGATACAAGAAACAATCCATGTTCATTTCGATGAAGTAGAAGAAATGGCTTCTGATCATGTATGTTCAGAACCTGTGCCAACGACTATGACATCTGAACAACATAGTTCAGGACTCGAACCTAACCTCACATCATCAACACGAAAACTTAACCGTACTCAAAAGGAAGTGTTAGACGGACTGTTTGAAAACTTCTACGATGAATCATGTGGTGGAAATAAGATGAAAATGTCAAAATTATCCACTGCACCTCCGATTATCGAAGTTAACAATCAAGAAGACATACCATCTCCAGTATTTGGTTCATCAACAACTACTTATGAAGCTGCTGATCCCGTACCAGATACTCCTCTATCCACTAACATTCAAACAGAATGTTCACCAAACAATGTCACTCCAACCTCCCACACAAATGTTGATGATCAGATAATTACCAATGCATTGTCTGAAGAAGAAACTTTCATTAATCCATTTGCGACTCCAGAACATGAGGTCGGTGAACCTTCAGAGCAGCAAAACATCAATCCTTCAAACATGCAACAACATTACCAACCACATCCGCACAATAGAAGTTGGACTCATGATCACCCTTTACACCAAATAATTGGACATCCTTCTCAACCTATTCAAACAAGAAGTTCTACAGCCGATTTCTGTTTCTACAATTCTTTCCTAAGTCAAATAGAACCTGCCAATGTCAAAGCAGCACTTGCTAAACCAGACTGGATCGTTGCAATGCAAGAAGAAATCCATCAATTTAAATGACATGGCATTTGGTGAAGGGTTCCACGTCCTCTTGGAAAACTTATAATTTCTTTGAAATGGATCTTGAAGAACAAACTTGATGAAGATGGTGATGTAATCAGAAACAAGGCTCATCTGGTTTCTAAAGGTTATAATCAAGAGGAAGGAATTTATTTCAATAAATCTTTTGCACCGGTTGCTCGGATCGAAGCAATACGCTTATTTTTTGATTATGCAGCTTACAAATCTTTCACCGTCTATCAAATGGATGTGAAAACGGCCTTTTTATATGGGGAGTTAGAAGAAGAGGTGTATGGAAGCCAACCAGAAGGCTTCGTTGATCCAGATCACCCGGATGATGTATATGTTCTTGACAAGGCCGTCTACAGACTCAAGCATGCACCTCATGCATGGTACAAAGTTCTGTCAGAATATCTCCTCAAGAACAAATTCGTCAAAGGTTCAATCGATCCAACTTTATTTATAAGGCGTAAAGGTGATGATATCATGCTTGTTCAGATTTACGTCGATGACATTATTTTTGGATCTACGAATCCTAAGTATTGCAAAAAGTTTGAAAATATCATGCGACAGAAATTTGAGATGAGCATGATGGGAGAACTTAAATTCTTCCTGGGTCTACAAATCATACAAACTCCTAGTGGTATCTTTATCCATCAGCACAAATACACCATGGAAATCTTGAAGAAGTTTGGAATGGATAAATCTGACTCCATAAGTACTCCTATGCTTCACAGACATAAACTAGATGAAGATAAATCAGGAAAACCAGTTGATCCTACAAAATACCGTAGTATGATTGGTTCACTCATGTATCTCACATCTAGTCGGCCAGATATTCAATTTGTTGTCTGCATGTGTGCCCGTTACGAATCTAGGCCAACGGAAAAGCACCTCACTGCTGTCAAACGGATCTTTCGGTACCTAAAAGGAACAACTCACATGGGCCTCGTGTATCCAAAAGACTCTGGTTTTGAACTTATTGCCTATTCAGATGAAGATTATGCAGGATGTCAAATTGATTGCAAAAGTACTTCTGGAACTGCTCAATTATTGGGGAGAAATTAATCAGCTGGTCTTCAAAGAAACAAAATCATACTGCAATTTCCACTGCTGAAGCTGAATATATTCCCCTCTCTGGATACTGTGCCCAAGTATTATGGATGAAAACACAATTGACGGACCATGATTTCTTCTACGACAAAATCCCAATTTATTGTGATTAGAAAAGTTCCATTGCCATCTTTTGTAACTCAGTACTGCATTCAAGAATGAAGCAAATCGCAGTCGGATATCACTTCATCAAGGAACATGTAGAAAAGTGGACAGTGGAATTGTACTTTGTGAAAACTGATTACCAAATTGCCGAATTCTTCACAAAATCTTTGCTTCCCGAGAGATTTGAATACCTCCGACAACGGTTAGGCATGGCACGTATTCGTGATGATCATGACGAGGAAACACCAAAGATCAAAGTAGTCAACAATGTAGCAGACATCACACGTACATCTGGTAACTCAAAACGGTAATTATTCAAACATAATGGTTGTTGATCACATCATAGATCAACACCCGTAACAAAAGAAAGGACCCTGAACGTACGCTTCAGTGTGTCAATCCTTAAGGAGAGAAATATTCTTATTATTATGAGCTAAATCTATCCAAGATTTTACAAAAAGATTTTTCTAAAAACCTTTTTATAAAATTTTTTTGGCTCATGATAATCAAATCTTGAGATTAGCTCGAGTAAGAATAAAACTATCAAAAATAATGCTTCACCTCATCAATAGATCAAAAACAGTTTAAAAATATTAAGCTATTTTTGAGGGGGAGAAATGTAGAAGTTTGTTTTTGAAATCATGAATAAGTCGCAAACATGTGTTGCTAAAAGGTTGTTAAAAGAAAAAAAAATGAAAAACATGACAAAAAGTTGTTGTAAATGTTGGAAAAATAACCATCACTTCGAGGGGGAGTGATTGATTTTATTTTAAAATCAAAAACAATTTTGATATATACAAACGCTCAATTATTTGAACCAAAATGTTTTCAAAAACTTGTTAAAATTTTAAGAATAAAATTCAAAAGTGTTGAGTGTAAAAAGGGCTAATGTCAAAGGGGAGTTTTGTTAAACTTGTCAAATGCTAATTTGAACCCTCCCCTAGTCCAAAAATTCTCGCAGACCTGAGTTCAAAACTAAAATGGCCAAAATGAAAAATACGGGTCAACAAACCCCACTTATGAGATGCGAGAAAAACACACACACACTTTTATCATTCACTCGCATTCTCTCTCTCCTAAACCTAACACACACTTACTCACATCCACAAGAACTCTCGTATCACAGATTTTTTGCCTATTCACTCAGTTTTGTGCAAAAAGTAAGCTTTCAAATATGTTTCAAATGATGTTTTACATATGTTTCTTGCTTATCTACCCATAATTTTAATTGTTTCATGCCCAATTGGGATGTTAGGGTTTAGACACCCAGAATGCGTATGTCTCACTATTGAGTTTAAATTGTGGTGTGTTAGTGTCAAAACTTTGTGGTTAGATGACTGAGATAGACCGGTTTGATCACTAATTTGAATGAAAATGGGTTTTTGAACGGTTTGATTTAGTTAAAATGGGCTGATTTTGGGAAGAAGATGAACAGTTCTCGATGCGACATCGTATTGGACGCGATACGAGACTTTAGAAAAGAGGTAAAATGTGCATTTAATATTATTTAAAAAAACCAAGAGTTTCAACTGCGATGGAAAATTTTCTTCGCATCGCGGGTAAAAGCTCCACGATACGAGCCTTTCTAAATGTCATGCGATGGCTTGCCATCACAGTTTTCAATACGAACGTTTTGGTTTCGACACTTTATGCGATGGCTTACCATCACATCTAGTTTGGTCCGCGATACCTGTATCACCTTTAATGCGAAATTGACTTTCATTGACCATTTGCCCGCGACACCAAATCCGCGATACTAGATATTGCAAAGCTTTTTAACCCAATTATACTAAATGTTACTCTGCCCAAATTTTTTAAAATCTTTGCAAAAATTTAATAAATCATACATTTATATAAAGTATTTCAAAGATTTTAATAAATTTTGATTAAGTAACAAACATTGATCAAACATTCTTTCTCAAATTAAGTCACAATTTGATCTTAATGATTTTACAAAAAGCCAAAGTGATTGTACAATCTACACAAGTAACTTTCTCAATTTGTTTTCATCAAATACAATTTTTCCTCATTTTAAAGATTAAATGAAAACCTTTGAGACATAGAATATTGCATATGATTAGTTTTCCTTGCTAATTAGACTAGGATTGTATCACTATTATTGCCTTAACAAGACTATGTGATGCATATGTTTAATTACTAGATTTAGACTTTTCTATGATTGCAACTTTTATGAATACTCTGTGTATATAACTGATTTGACGGATATGTTTACAATATGTTAGTGATTGCCAATGCCATGAATATAATATTAAACCAATTCATGCAATCACTCAACATACTTTTCACTCCTAATTGTTTTAATTTAAAAGGTTTTGAGATGACTCAACACTATTTATACTAAGGGTATCTCATCTTCAAGGTAGTTATTAAGGCTAGTTATCACCTAAAAAATGATAATGCATCCCTTTAGCTACACAATGTAACAGAGTATCAAAGGTCTAGATATGTTTTGAGAAATCTCACACTTATGCAACAAAAGCTCTTTTAAGACATATTACAATTGACTTCAATTAAGACTTCTCATCTTTAAGATGGTTACTAGGACTAGTTATCACCTAAAAGTTGATAATTGAACCCTTTAACTAGCCCGCGTAATAGAGAGTCTAAAGTATTGTCAGTTGTTAAGAAATCTTACGCTCATGCAACAAAATTTTCTATGAAAGTTTTTATTTCCAAAAACAAGGATTCTAGTTTAACTAGAAAACTTTTGTTTGATACAAGCTAATACTTTTTCCGAAAGCTTCAAAAGGGTTAGATAAACGTACTTTTTAAAGTATGAGCATTATAAAATAACGTTTAATCTATACCTTAAACATTTTTTTGAAAAAGTATCACAAATAAACAAATTTTTGGTGAGGAAAATAAAAACAAAAACAGAGAATAAAATCGCATGTGAAAAGAAAAGAGCATGCGCTTATGCTACAAAAGCAAGAAAGCATAAGAAAAGAAAAAGAAAAAGAAATATGCTCGAAAAAGAAATGCCAGAGCATACAAAAACAGACAGAGTGAAAAATAAATATTGTAAACTTTATTAAGATTCTTACATCTTTTATGTCATTTCAGAATCAATCATTACAATGGCTCAAGAAAAACAACAACCACAAGAAGTTCCAGAAAATCTAAATGTTTCACTACCACAACTCACCTCTGAACAAATCCTTCCCTCCACTAATTATGTCAGATTGGGTGACAACAACTATCTGTTTAATCCACACCAGTTCAACTGTGATCATCCAATCATCGTTGAAATACTGAAAAATCACCCAATATTCCCTGCTCTCAACAACACTGCCATTGAAATCCCCCAAATTTACATTCAACAATTCTGGAACAAAGTGCATGTTGTTCCCAACTCCAAACCCGCAATCCTGCAAGTCACAGTTGACAGATACACAACCACACTTACAAGTGAATCACTCATAAGTGCACTGGATTTACCGGCAGCAACATCCAACAACAGACATGGGTTTGAAGTTCTACCGGGCAATAACCAAATTCAGCAATTCTCTTTGGAACTTGGCTTTGACAAAGACTTAATCAAGCTCGTTAACACTTCTAGTTTTAAGAGAAAGTGTCTTCCAACCTTATGGGTAACAATGTTCTCTATTCTAAACCGATGCCTTGCAGGCAAAGAAGCGGGAATTGATGCTGGAAGATTCTCTATCTACCAGATTTTTTATGGCGTGGTTAATCAGTGCCACTTTGACTCTGCTTCGTTAATTTGGATTGAGCTAGTTGAATTGGTACAAAACAAACTAAAGTCAAAGATGAAAAAGAAGGCGAAGGGTACCTATATTCCTTTTGTTAGAATCATCAAGCTCATCATTAGAGATATGATGAAATCTATCAAATTGTCAGCAAGGCCGATTGAAGTCAGAATTAATGATAAAGTCATGAAAAATCTACAACCGGAAAAAGATGCAATAACTAAGCCACCAATGCCCATACCTCAAGAATTGCTTGATCTTGCTGACAAGAAGTCAACAGCTTACAAGGAATATATATGTAGATCTTCCATTTCTATGGAGAGCTCGAAACCGAGCGAACCTACCCCTGTAACGCATAAGGAATTTGATCATAGCGCCAATTTAGGACTAGAGACGGGGAGTAAGGAACAACAGGTTGAACAAGGGGATACAAGGCGTAAAAGAATACAAAGACTTGCTGACATTCAACAGTTTGGGGATATAAGGGAAAAGGATCCAGCTCACATGAGTAAAGAATCTAGAACAACACTTACGAGAGATTCTGAAACAACATTGTCCGATAATCATGAACATGACAATGTTGCAAATGAAGGGCATGATGGAGAGGAGGTGGATACAATACATAGGCCGGAAGGTAGAAAGGAGACTAAGTTAGAATCAGACACCAGTAGTATAATAAATCATTCGAGTTACACCTGAACGAACTAATCCTGCGTCATGTGTTGACACAGAGACTAGTTTCCCGTCAGAAACTCTTCGTGGATCCGACTCGTTACCATTCACCCTGCCTAATCCACTAACTCAGCAACAAACACCAACAACAAAAACAACAACAACAACAACAACAACAACAACAACAACAACAACAACAACAACACATACAACACAAACAATTTCACAACAAATACCCGAACCTCCACATACGGTTACTACAACAACAACAATCCCAACATCATCATCAAAAACTCCTCACACTCGACTAGAGACTCCCATTGCTCACATTACATTGGGATATCTAAATCGAGCGGTACATGAATTTTCTGCCAATTTCAAAGAACAATACAAAGCTGAAGAGAAACAAAGAAAAATTCATGAAGCTGTTGCCAAAGACGTCACTGGAGACGAGGAACTCAATTTTGATCAACTTCGAGAAATGATGCTTAAAATCATTACCGATCAACCTCATCTTCAGAATGAAAAACTAAACATCTATCATTCACTCATGGCCACTTATGCCACTGGACAAGACTCAACAGATATAGCAACTCTCCGATCGTCAATGACTGCTAATCACAAAAAGCTACTTGATTGATGCTAAACCGTCAACTTATATTGACCAAGTAATGGTCAACAAAGTCAAATAGCCTAGGTCAATGCTCCGGGTAATATAAGGTATCACCAGGTTGTTAAGTCCCGTTGAAGTGTGAATTGTAACTTTAGCGTATTCGTGATCGGGTAATTATTCACAGAAAAGGGTTATGATCAGAATTATTTGATAATTATTAACAAATGTAGCTTAGGAAAGCTACGTGATTGATTACGGGAATTAAGATTACAAAGGTTTGAGCTAAAACCTAAAAACGTACGTTTTAATTAAAAACGTACACAGACGAACGAAACGAAAAGTACAACTAAAGGACGGGAAGGGTTACAAGTGTAAAATTAATATTTTTACAATTCTAATAATTAAAGAAAATTTTAAGAAAAATAAAAACTATTTTTACACTATTTAATTATTTATTATTAATTAATTACTAATTATCTATTTATTACTAATTAAACTAATTAGAATTATTAAAAATACTAAAAAGGCTTAGAAAATTAAGAAAATTTTTACAAATCTAATTAACCATTACAGGAATCCTAAAAAATTATAAAAAGTTTATTTTATGTATTTTTAAACTAATTAACTAATTATTAATCTAATTACTTATTAATTTCTAATTAAACTAATTATATTATAAAAAATAGAAAATGAGCAGTAAAAATTCTAGAAAAATTTATAAAAATGTTTTAACTAAAATAAAAGCTAGAAAAATTATAAAAACTAGGTTATCCTTTATAAAATATAATTATGCTATTTAATTACTTAATATTAATTAAAACTAAATTAAACTAAAATTAATTATAAAAACCACTAAAGACAAAATAAAAATCTGGAAAAATTTCTAAAATTACTTTAACCTAAAATAGAATTTCTAAAAATATAAAAATGATATATTATTTATAAATAAGCTTAAAAGAAAAATAAAATGATAAATCCTATTAAATAGAAGCTGTCACTATAATTAAAGTTGATTTTTTTGGTTTTTTCGTTTTCCAAACTGATTAAATACTAAAAACAAAAACTTTTAACAAAAACACTTGTAATATAACCCAAGAAATAAGCACTTGAAGTGCTTATTGATCCCACAGTTGACTTTTGTTGACTGTGGAAGGTATTTAGCTCAAATGAAGGAAAGTGGGGTCCACAATGACAAATTTTGGTTCCTCTGAGTTTAATGAACTAGAATAAGCAAGTTTCAGCCAAACAAGAAGCTTCAATAAGCCAATAATCACAAATAAGCTGTTGGCTTATGGATTTCTGAGACAGGTTTTGGGACAGATTTAAGAAGCCAATCCAGGTGGGGTCCACAAGTTTAGAGGTCAAACTACTGGTCAATTGACACTCCCTGATAGGAGGGGGTTGGGAGAACCCAAGGGTGAAGTGTGGGACCCACTGGGTAGACCACAAACTAGCACAAAAGATGGGTGAGTGGGCTAAGTCTGCTGAGACAGAGCAGGCCTTTGCCCTGCAGCCCACTTCAAGGGGTATTTTAGGTACTTAGAAAAAATTGCAAAAATGCAAACTTTGTGTAAACTTAAAGTTCAACTGGTAGAGATTAAACACAACAAATCTCAGGTCCTCAATCACAACACAAAAATCATATTTAATCTTGCCATTTTGACGAAAATCTGAAATCTCAACTTTGACTTTTATGGGAAACTTAGAACTTTGACAAATTTGAGTTTTGATCAGGTCTAACTAACTTAGATTGGTGAAATAAGTTATAATAAGGGTGAATTAAGCTAAAATTACATTATATAGTCAAAATGGGTAAGATTGAGAACCCACAAACCTTGAAAGTTAACTGTCAAGGTGAATCAATGGTTGTTTTGACTTTTTGTAAAACAAGGGATGGTTTTTATGACTTACATAACCAATTAATATCTATAGTAACTTGTTTAAACAACAATTAATCACTAAAACTTACTAGAGAGCTACAAACTATTCTGTGCCAAACACACCTTTTAGTGAACTGTTATGAAAGATTTTGATGATAAACTTCTTAAATCCTAAGAAACTGAGTTCCACAGGCCTATTATGCTCAACTTATAACTAATCAATCACAAACTCATCATAAGAACAAAAGTATCAAATACTACCAAGTGAAATTAATAGGCAGTTTACATACAATTTTTGAGCATAAGCAAAACTAATCTGTCACCACTAACATTTAGTCTAAATTATCACTTCTAAATTGAAAATAAACAAAACAACAACAACAAACAACTTAGCAATTATGAACTACTCAGAAAATAGAAAAGTTGGAATTGAACTCACTTTGTGCAATCTTGCTCAATTTACAGAACCATGAACTAAAACCAATCCTAAGGCTTCCATAAGCCACTAACCCATACTCCAAAGCTGTTTCCTCTTCCAAATAACTTCTGAATCAAAATCCAAACCACAATGACACAGTTTGACTTTTGTTGACCATTTTGCTTTTTTGAGTATTTATTAGTGGAACTGAGTTTTAGGTAACTAGGAGCTTATAAAAGCTTCATGGGAGCTTATATGTTCTAACTGAGTCCTCACAATTAACTAGAATAGCATCTAGATCATGTTTAAGATTTTCAATAGAAATTGTACAAAAGGTATTTAAACTGAAATACTTGCATTCATAACTTGGAAAAGGTTCAAAATACAATGCTTACACTTACAAATTCAGTTGATAGCTTAAACTTACAATAAAAAGACTAAGAAAAATAAATTTGACCTAAAAAATATTAAAATTAAAACCAACTCTCCTTTCTACTACTTCTCCTCTCTTTATATGGCCACAATTTACTTCCTTGTGCTTTTCTGAGTAAATCCCACCCATTGGATTGGGTGGGGATGATCTCAGCCGTTAAAATCCATTTTGGCGCCATTTTTCTTCTTATGTCAGGATGGGTTGAGTGAGAAGCTTAGGGAAGCAATAAATGCCCCTTGGATGTTAGTTGAGGTGGGGGGAACAAGGAGTGGGCTGCTGAGGTGGAGGAGGGGGAAGGTGGAGTATTTGGTGAGGTTGCAGACAAGTTGGGGAGGTGAAGGTGGGAGAGTTTTTATTTAAAATGGTTCGTTTGTTTTTTTTTATATATTTAGAAGTGGTGGGCTTGGGTTTAGGATTAGTGGGCTGAGGTAGGGGTGGTGGGCTTGGATCAGTTTTTGGTTTTGGGTTGTGATAACTTTAAGGGTCCGGGTTGTTCATTTGTTACCACAAGGACCAAAGATGTAATAATCCAACATTCAAGGGGCTGTTTTGTACATTCTTCCAAGGTATCACAAGGGACCAATGTTGCCAAGTTTAGATTTCCACAAACCAATTTTGCAAAATTTTTTATTTCAAAATTCCTAGGGACTGAATTTGCAAATTCCCAAACTTCAGGGACCAAAATGTAACTTTTCCAAATTTATCACCCAAAGTCCATTTTTTATAGATTTTGATTTTTCAAGGACTTGGGTTGACTTTTATTTCAAAATAAATGCATAGGGACTATTTTTGACAAATTTTGAAACTTGGGGGACTAAAACTGCCAATATTGCAAACTTTGATCGTTTTTCGTTTGTTTTTGCTCGTTTTGCATTTAAAACAC
Organism: Artemisia argyi; assembly: GCA_030686995.1. NCBI lineage: Eukaryota > Viridiplantae > Streptophyta > Magnoliopsida > Asterales > Asteraceae > Artemisia > Artemisia argyi. Next base: position 100,192,442 of record CM060682.1, read on the forward strand.
ATAAAACACAATCCCTGGGATAATTTAAGTATTTTGATTACTTTTCGATTGTTTTTGTATGTTTTGGCAGTTTAAATACAATAAAAATGATGAGTGTTTGCGCACTCATCACTACTTCACACGATAAAGGAGCTAAAAGACAAAGTCCTTGTTCTAGAGCAAACGTGCAGACCTTAATCTCTCAAACATAATCAGGATAACCCTGACTCGGGCAATCCTGAGGGGGAGAGGAGATCAAAGAGATTGAGACGCATCACCTTCACTTCTTCGACAACACAACAAACTTCATCAACCACCAGGTCAAGCATGCAACCTACAAGATCTCGATCTTCTGATACTCATAATGTACAAAAAGGTGCTGCAGCTATTGAATCAAGTGAAACAGAAAAGGAAGAAGAATGGGTGAGTGTGACAGACACGAGTGAAAGATATACGGGAAAGTCCATGGCAACTGAACCAATAAGTATGCCAACGGTTGAAAAGCCCAAAGCATTCTCATTAAGTCAGTCCGCAACAAGGCATGTAACGGATGAACTTTATGGGAAGATTCTGATGGATGCACGTGTCAGAGATGTATATGATCATGAACTCATCAGAAAAACTACCACTTCACCCGAACAAATCATAAATCATTTGCTACTAAGATTCCCAGAACCCACAACATATGAGAACTTCGATTTACATTATCTCATTTCGCGAAATGACAAGTATAGACCTTAAATAACCACAAGTTTGTTGTTCGATGAATGGGGATATGGATTTCTTGAAGAAGGGATTCATCATGAGAAGTTCATCATTTCTGAGATTAATCATAATGAATATAACGTGGAAGCGTACATGAGAATAACTGCAGTGAACGAGGCAGCTAAAGACTTTCTCAAAGAGAGATACAGAGATTCTCTTCCTCGTAACAAAGTTTTCACAAGACATTGAATTGTCCATTACCTGTACGTCTATTTACACCAGTTCAGAACTGATGGCTTCATCAACTTCACTGTCAGACGAGACGATAATCTCAACTACATTTTTTGTGAAGCTGATTTTCACCTTCTCCATCCTCAAGACATCCAAGACATATACCTGTCTAAAATCAGCTATATGTATGATCAAGGTGATGAAGATGACATTCGTGATGCTCTTAAAATCTTCATGAGATCACAATTGTCAATAATACATGTCGATGACTTTCAAATGGGAGTTGAAAGCCTCTAGAAGAAGGTCAACCTCACTCATCCGATGATCACACTACCAGATATCGATGAATATGAACTATGGACTTGTATTGAACATCCGCTGTTCGAACTTGGTTTAGTGTATGAAAATGCATCGAGATACAAGAGGCTGATGATTACTAATGAGATACCGAAGTTCAGTTCTGGTACACTAAAGTGGGTTCTTCAAGGGATCCACGACTTGCTGGATCAAGATCACCAGAGGACAAGTACCGAGATTGATGATGATCAAAAGGCAAAGATGAGATTATTTGCACATTATGTGGAAGGAAGACTCCACCTTTGAAGTATCTAGAGATTCATGGAAAAGTGTGTTGGATACAGAAGGTGAAGACTATAGGAATACCCATAAATGGAAGACCCAAATGATCTACCCTTTGGGGGAGATTGTTGGAACACGAAAAGTGTAAATCATTAGTTAGGGACTTCTATTTATATTTTATCTTAGTATAGGGTATTTTGTGTAATATTAGTTGTATGCGACACAAGTTTACCATCGCGGAACTTGTATATCCGCGATGGAGGCCTGGCTAGATGTTGGGTATAAATACCCCCTACCTTATGGGTTATGAGGTGTTTGTTCTATGTTCTAGCAATACGAGACTTTTGATATCAGCTAAAGTTCTCACACCCACTTTACATAATTAGATTAGTTGTAGACGTGATAATATTGGTACAACAATACTCCACCAAGATACGGGAGCCAACCACCCCACCATCAGTGCAACCGCAAAGGCGACGTGGATACCCCATTCTACGGGAGTTAACATTCACCATCGGACATTTTTTTAGATCTAGGGTCTGCTACAGTATAGAGCTAAGATCAAAGATTTCACACAGTAGGAATGCCAAAAAGGCAACAACCACCGATTCGTTGACCTTGCGGTAACTAATAATATAACCCCTTATTTTGGATCACCTTGTAGAAGGAACTGGCCCACGCAAACCACGCAAAGAGGCTCATACATTGGGCTACATTTTTTGCGGGAAACCAGCGACGCAATACTACTTTTCAGGAGTTGATCCTGCACATATGGATGTTTTTCATTCTTTCTTATCTCAGATGATTGTTGTGGAATATGAAAGCTCTGTTGCCACCCAAATATATAAGGTGAATCGGCTAGCATAGTGGAGTAAGCCTGTGAATATAAAGGCACATAATTATAAATATACAAACATAATACCTGGATTTACAAAGACGGTATTAAAAATTAAAATAACACTTATCTGTTTTTTGTTAGAGCGGTGTAGTAACATGTCAGATGAAGTAAAACATAGTAACACATAAGGTTGGAGAACTCAGAATACGGTAGAACAACATCCGAACAACCGTTCATATAGAAAATAAAAAAGCATCAACGATGGATGAATAGACACCAAAGCAACTTAGTATTGCTCAGCTCCGTTCGTTCACAAAGCAATTTAGCATTACTGAGCTCTGGTCTCTGTTCACCCATCATTGTTGTTTCATCATTTTTTATACTTGAATTACGACCGCTCTCCTAAAAAGGCAACATACCTAAACTAATAAACTCATACGCAGTCAAAAGTAACCATACTGATTTTCCAAATCTTGATATACCAATAAACCCAAACCCTAAACCAGTACGCCACTCAACAAAATTGCATAAATCATTGTGCGTCACACAAATCCCAACAAAGTTCATCTAGATGCAAAATACAGGTTTTTAGTGAAGAACATTGACTGAATCATGTATCAACTACAACATCACACTTTTAACAGCAGAAGAAATAGGCCGTAACAAACTTACCGAAACGATGATCCCTAAGTTCCCCCAGCTTAAACCCTAAAAGTAAAATCAATATACCAATCAATATAAAGTAAGTAAAATTTTTAATTAAGTTACATAAGCTTACGTACTAACATATAACCACTTACCACAGTTGGAAGAACACAATCGACGTGGCTACCCCGCCAAGATACGGGAGCCAACCACTCCGTCATTGGTGCAACCGCAAAGTCGACGTGGATACCCCGTTCCATAGGTGTTAACATTCACCATCTAACGTTTTTTTTAGGGATAAATAGTAAAATAGCCCGGTTGCCCTGGGGCTAGGCATATTTAGCCCGATTTTGAAATATTCATGTTTTAACCCGGGGCAACTTTTAAAATTGGGCAGCTTTCATCATAGGGGGACACGTGTCCCGTATTGTATTTTGGGCAACTATTAGTAGTTGGGCAACCGTATATAGGGCAATTGGTTTTTTGGTCATTTTACATAGTATACACTATTTTGCCCATTGACTTTTGCTAGGACCGTATATAAAAATAATTATACAAATAATACGGTACTTTAGAAATAAATAGTCTCTCCTCTATCACCATCAACCCCTTCTTCCCTCCATCTCGTTTATTATTTCAATCTCCACTGTTCAATCTCCAATGTTCAATATCCAATGTTGTAACAATATTATTTCAATTATTCAATCTGCTCTAGTTACTTTGCCTGTTTCTCATCTTCGCACAAATAGTAGCTGTTCATTGAACAGTGATCATACAAAATAAAGATTACCAACGGTTGTTGATATTATCAACAAAAAATGTGGTATAATAGGGTATGTAAAGCGTAGTACCAATGATTTAAATCGTTAATGATTATATGTTTATTGTGTTATTTTATTGCCCTGATTGACACCAAAAGTATTTGATGTCAAATAATTAAAATGTGAGGGTTAATCATTATGGTGTATCAAAGGTTGCCGTTACATTAATTTGTATAATATAGTTTGTGTTTGTGTGTCACTTTTTAACCATTTATGTGGATTATGATTTTATTTGTGTTTTGGATTCTATGTGTTAAGCCACGATTTTATCCACTTTAGTTGAGACTTGTTGGTTGTTAATGTCTCATCACTTAGAAGTCGGAAACTTTACTGGAAATATGGGGTTAATGATACGACAGGCCTGAATCAAATAAGATCATAAGCACAGATATACGCATAAACAAAACAGCCTATTAAAATGTTGCAATACTAAGGGGTTGTACTTAGGTTCCAATTAGGAATTCAATGATTATTAAACATGCGTTTGTATTTATCAGCTGAACTCTTGTTGATAGTATTTACGGTGCCTGTATAAGTGTCTGCATACTTAAGTTGTTATGTATTGTAGGTTCTGAGTGAGCTTATTTTTTCGTTTTAGGACTATGAAGCCAAACTAATCATTAGGAGCAAACTGAACTACTTTTGGTTAATAAATAAAAAATTAGACACAAAGCGACGGAACTTGTTTAGGAGTACTTGCTTTGGACAATGGTTGGATCTGTTATACTTTGAACATGAAACACACCTCATAAACTACATGGTACGGAAACAACACCGAGTGGATGACTCTCATTATGATATGCCCTTCATCTATTACCTAGAAGGACATATGCTGCATTTTGGTCGTCCTGAGTTTTGTCTAACGACTGGCTTGCGGTTTGGAAGTGTCAGCTTTGAGGTATACACTTCTGGTGATCTCAAATTTTGTGACCGGGTATTTCCTGACAAGCAAGGGTTAATTGTAACCAACTTAGACCTTATTGGTGTCATCGAGGATGAAGAGCGGTTTCGAAAGCTATCTGATGAAGTCGCAATACGGATATCTCTTTTGTTAGTCCTAGAGGTTATCTTTATGAGTCGTTTGTTGACATGCCAATTTGATGACACATTGATGAGGTTGGTTGAAAATCTAGAAGCTTGGAATGCATTTTCGTGGGGTGAACATATTTGGACTCATTTATACGACCAACTACATAATGTAATGGATAAGCACACGGATAAACACCTTTTACGATTGAAGAAAAACCCAACCTATGTTCCGACTGATACTTGTCTGGATTTGTATTTGATTTCCAGATTTGAAATTATTTTTATTAATGAAATTTTGCATCCCAACATGTTGATGGCTTGTTAAATTGATATGTTTGTATTGTATAATTTGTTTAGAATCGGATACTAGAGTCTTTTGAGAGATGTGAACGTTGGTGGAGTAAAAACCCAAATGTGATTCCTAGAGCGATAGCCTGGTCTAGGAAGTCGATATTCAAAAGAAGTGATCGTTCCACCCTTTTTGCAAAGGTTTCTCTTTTTTCTAATTATTTTTTTTTAACATAAAACAGTCGAATACTTTTTAAGGTTACATACTTTATTTGTCCCCATTTATTTGTAGGACTCCACTACACGTTTGGATCTAAGACCAAATACAATTGAGTACGAGGCTTCATGGTGGATAGATAGCCAAATTTTTTTCCAAAACTACGTTCCCAGAGTTGCAGTCACATCCAATTGCACCCTCGTTGATGCTTATCTGAACAGGTTGGCAAAGGGACGCAAACGGGTCGCTGAGTCATTGAAAGTAATTTCCACTCAACGTAGGCCTAGTAATAGTTCGACAACGAAGAGGCTTAAGGATCGTGTCATGGCTCAGCTGAATGGCGAAGTATTGAAACATGAGATTATTATTGAGGTTGCGTTTTAGTCACCATAATATATCAATAGTATGCAGTCTGTAGGAGCTGTTATATACGGGTTTTTAAAACTTCTCCCCCATCTTATAGGTTCTTGAGCATGACAGAGCTGGCGGACTACAGGTACATTTTTTTCAACAAGTGAGTATATACTTTCAATCCATTTTTTAATGTTGTACAAATATAAAGATTTCACAGGAGAAACTTGATATTGAATCACATTTTCCAAACACGAGATCTGAATTTTGCGAATCACTTAACAAACTTTACCGCAAATTGATTACCTCGCATGATTCTGATGAAGAACTTGCTTAGGTAGAATACGTTATTCCAACTCATTTGTCTACCGTCATGTTATTTGTGTGGCATATATAATCCGCAATATCCTGTTTCAAGATTATCTTATTCAAGAGGAATTGAGATTGGCGTTGGCAGAGGAAGAGAGGTAGCAGATAGAACAAGAGAAGCTGATGGCAGAACATAACCTAAAAAGACATAAAGAGGCTAAGAGGTTACGATTGGAAGAAGAAAACATGTTGAAGATGGAGGAGGAGAAGAAGCAAAAAAGAATAGCGTTTTTGTATTTAGAGCACTATCAAAGATATTTGGCTAGTGTACATCCGAGCAAGAGATGAAATTATGTGCAACCTGTTTCGGAATCAAACAATGCGAAACGGGTTTAACAGAGAATTAAAAAACATGGTCCTAACGTTAATCACCCAGCTATTGCTGAAATGCTGACAAGAATTCAACCTTGGGTTGAGGTATTGCCATGAACAAAATTTACTTGCCATTTTCTTTTGTTACCTCTTTTACAGTGTATCTTATAAAGTCATTAACAATTGTAGGATCTATCTCGATGGTTCCATAGTGTCGAAAATATATGACTTACCGATGAAATTGAAGTATTTCTAGGTCAACCGTCATACACTCAGGCGTGTAAATTTCCATGGTCCGATGACTACACCGTTGACCGAAATTTCTGGCTACGCTTAGTTTTCTTAGACTTGGCTAGAAAAGGTTGGCTAACTGAGCAGGTGAGCATACAATTGATATTCTAACTCATGTATTACGTATAAAATTTGCCCTCACTGATACGTGGGAATTGCACCCTCGCAACAGGTTTTACCTCTCAAGGGATCTCGAGAAGCTTACAACCCCCACCAGGCATTGTACCTGAACGTTGTAGTATAGTATAGTGACAAGTACCGGGGGATTGATCATTCAACTCAGGAATAGTGTCGCTAGGATTAGAAAGCCTCCTAAACTAGGTCTAGAGGTGAGGGATTATTCTTTATATATTTTTATATTTTATAGAAAGCAATTAAAATCTCGGGTTTTGAAGGAGTGGGCGGAACTAATTGCGAGCCAATTAACCCAATTTATCTAAAGATGCAATCAAAATAAAATAACAAAAATGAAAATGAAACTATTAAACTAATGTGGTGGAAACAATAATGAGGAAAGTTGTGTTTACTTAGATTTCATTACTCCCTAGATATCTTTTACAGGTTGATTAGCTTGTTACAATTGCATGGCTGACGGGTCATATTCCTTAATACTAGTCATAGGGCCATGTACAATATTCTCTAACTCCATAGGATCCTACTTCACTCCTATGTCGAGCCGTTAGAAGCTCCTAACATGGGATCATTAGAATTCTCCTACGCATTAAATAAAACCAAAAATCATAGTACACCTCCGATCATGTTTCTTAAGACATTCAAGCAAGTTACCATTGGAAGTCTGCTAGTTTTCTTAAACCTAACATCAAATACAATCATCTGTAACAATTCTAAACAAACAATCAACCCATAATAAACATCTAGGTTTCACTACGTCTAAGCAAACACAAGAAAGATCTAGCCTAGCATGTTAAATAGAAGAAAAGCATAAGATATAATCACAAAACACATAGACATATTGAATGATTTGAATGAATACTTATCTTCAATTGAACATGGAAGAATCAAGGGGTTGGAACCCTTGAAAATCTTATAAAATTCGGACTAGGGTTTATTCTCTCAAAGTTGCACACTAATGAATGAAATTTGGAAAACTATATATAGATATTACACTCTGACGGTGTCATGTGTTATATTGTGACGCCGTCAACTCGCCGCCTTGATAAAATCATATTGCCTAGATCTGTTTGTGACGCCGTCATGTAGGAATTTACTCTAGGCCGTCACTAGTAGTTGGACCCTGACGGCCTTGGTGACGCCGTCAGGTCCTAAGCTTAAAAATACTCTGGATCGTCACGTGTATTTTCCACTTCCACCTCTTTTGTAACTCTTGACGCCGTCATGTACAAAGGCTTGACGGCCGTCAGGTACTGTTCCCAGCAAGAAAATTTGAGACTTTGCCGTTTTCTTCACTTTTATGCTCTAAAACGTCCAAAATGCTTCCGTTTCCAGATTTCTCTCCAAAAGTACCTAAAATGACAAAAGGAACGATTTAGGGCAATAATTGATCAAATAATCTCGAATTCGGGCTTAAATGACCCCTTAAAAGCAGTACACTTTTATCCTCATCAAATACCCTTACACTTGAGATTTGCTTGTCCTCAAGCAAATGCGCTTTTATTCTAATCAAAATAAAAGTTAGGGGTCATTTAACACTAATATAAAAGTAATTACAACAAATAATCGTTCTACTAAAAACCAAAAACAAGCACGGAGGTCATATGCTAGCACTTCACAAATAGTGTTTAGATACTCACATCTCTCGGGTGTAATAAAGTATATATCACAATAGGGAAATGGAAAACATCTCTCACTACCTGTCATAGCAAATAAATTACCATAGGCTTGGGAAAGGATCAAACCTCCACCACTTGGCGTAAGCACCTAGGATAAACTATCAAAGAATTCTTTTAAAGGGTTATAATGTTAGGTATAGGGATATGGAATACACGGTTTTGTCGGATAAAGGCAATATTTACTGGTGGCGAGTTAATCATCTTGGTTAATTACATGTACAATATGGCGTTGGTAAGCCAAGACTCGACTCGACTTAAGCTAATCAATTAAAAATAAGAAAAACATAAAACAAACATAGAATGAAATGGGATGGTAGTCCGTATGTTTTTCTCTTCTTTCCTTTTTTATTTTTTTTTCTTAATTTTTTGTTTTTTGTTTTTTGTTTTTTGTTTTTTTTTTTTTTTTTTTTTTTTTTTTTGCATACACTTTTACCCTACCATCCAAAATAATACATCATAGGGAATGTATATTCCCCTTACACTTGAATTTTTACATACTTTACAATAAACTAATCTAATAACACGAATCAAGATAATCAAAACACTTGGGATACTTTTTAAGATTAACGCCCATATGGGGGTAATATATGATGTTCTTCCCCATTACTCCACAACACAAGTACTTTACCCATGAGTCCCAATCGTCCCAAAACAATATGTACAAGATATGACTCGACTTAGCAACCATGTAATCAATTAGATAATTAACTAAGGGTTTAAACATGTAACAATAATGCACTAAAGATGAGTGCATACACGGAAGGCTAAGGCGATTTGGTTGCACATTTGGGTGGGTTGTAACAAATTCTTCCGTTAAGTATGATGCTTAAAGTTAGAAACAAAAAGATAGGTTCGGAGGGGTGTACTAGGGGTTTCGTGTACTAAAAATGAGTACAACGCTAAGGTGTGGGAAAATTAATTGACTTTACTAGTCAAGTAATATAACTTAAATGGTCAAGTAATTATGATACGGGTTTAACACAAGGGTGATCCTAATGCCTCTTATCATGTAGTAAATCCTACTACACGAATGTAGTCTCACTAGCGGTCTCGGGATGCATCACTAACGCAAGTTCTAGAATCTAAATGCTACCGGTACACTCATAAGCACTAATGATGAATGCTTTTCCTATCAAATCTAAAGGTGAACCTCACATATTTGGGTGGAAAATTTTTCTGAATGGTAAGGTTTTGTGTTAGTCATACAACTCCTATCCACAAGACGCTTGCTAAGGCTAAAGTTTCATTCCTAAATGTTGTAAAAAATTTTAAATTTGGCACAAAAATTACACTAACAAGTATTTCTCTTAGTTTTATTACACACCTACCATCAAACAAACAAACTCAAGTGCAATAGTATCCTATACGGTATCATCATTTACCGTCCCCTTACACTTAGGATAAACATTGTCCCCAATGTTCAATTAAATGATGTAAAAGTAAAATAGGTAAAATAATGAAAACCAATACTCCCCTGATTCGTTCGGTGTGGATAGTGTGTTAACAAGGTTAGATCTTCCTCCAAGAAAATGAACATTCAAAGCTTCCCTTCCAGAAATATATCTTCCTGTCATATATAACCTGTTAAACCTGAGAAAACAAACAAGGCAACCTCGCGTAAAATCGGCGACAATCTATATATACTAAAAAGTTCTAGAAAACAAACTAAGATATAATGCTTGTGGAATGAATGTTTGCAGATTTCCTGGAGTTTATAAAACTAAAGAATTAACAAAAACTTTAAGACTCCGTTAGAAAAAGAAAACTCGCAAAATTTCCAGAATTTTACACATGACGCCGTCAGGAGTTAAGCCCTGACACCGTCAGAAGTGACCTGCAGAAATCTTTATGTTACGTTTCCGGAAAATTTTTGGAAAAAATTATGTCATGCTTCTTGGAAAATTCTGCAAAACATCATTGTGACTCGATACAAGCAATTGACTCTAACAAATACTAATACACATGTTCATTTAATATTGTGGTGAATCATGATCAATTTCATTCTTAGAAACAAATTTGGGGTTTCCCCTTACACTTAGCTTTTGCAAAATACCTTTATATGAAGTTAAGACGAAGTTAAACAACAAAATAAAGCATTTTCACAATTTTAGTTTGAAACATGATCTACCAACGATAAAAATAAAGTATGCATACGGAAACAAATAACAATCAAAGAAATAAAAATCAAACAAACACCCAAAACATGGGTTGCCTCCCAAGAAGTGCTTTTCTTTATTTACGAGTCTTGTAGCTAGACTCAAGGTCATGGGTTATTACGTAACCTCATCTTCAAATGTTACATCCTCCTCAGTAATCATCTCATTACTACTTTCTTGATAATGTTTTACGCGTTGTATGTTCACAGTGAACTCTCTATTTTCATCGTCCATTAACACAACAACACCCGTTTTAGAGGAACTTTTCACTGTAAAGGGCCCATACCATCTAGACTTAAGTTTCCCAGGAAATAACCTTAACCGAGAATTATACAATAGAACTTTGTCTCCTTCTGAGAACTCCTTAGGTTTCTTAATTCGCTGGCCATGCCATCTTTTCGCCCTTTCTTTATATGTAACGGAGGATTCATACGCTTCTAGCCTTAACTCATCAAACTCATGGAGTTGCAAGAACCTATTCGTTCTAGCGATTGTATAATCCAAATTACATGCCTTAAGTGACAAATAAGTCTTGTGTTCGAGTTTCGCCGGAAGGTGACACGCCTTACTGATACGTGGGAATCGCACCAGGCTTTACCTCTCGAGGGATCTCGAGAAGCTTACAACCCCCACCAGGCATTGTACCTGATCGTTGTAGTATAGTATAGTGACAAGTACCGAGGGATTGATCGTTCAACTCAGGAATAGTGTCGCAAGGATTAGAAAGCCTAAAAACTAGGTCTAGAGGTGAGGGATGATTCTTTTTGTATTTTTATGTTTTATGAAAAGCAAGTAAAAATCTCAGTTTTTGGAAGAATGGGCGGAATTAGTTGCTAGCCAACTAACCCAAATAACTAAGATGCAATCAAAATAAAATAACAGAAATGAAAATAAATCTAATTATACTAGTGGTGTAAATAATGATGGGGAAAGTTGTGTTTACTTAGGTTTCATTACTCCCTAGATATCTTTTACAGGTTGATAGTTTGTTACAATTGTATGGATGACGGGTCGTATTCCTTAGTACTAGTCGTAGGGCCGTGTACAATATTCCCTAACTCTATAGGATCCTACTTCACTCCTATGTTGAGCCATTAGAAGTTCCTAACATGGAATCATTAGAATTCTCCCATGCATTAAATACAACCAAAAATCATAGTACACCTCTGATCATGTTTCTTAAGACGTTCAAGCATGTTACCAATGGAAGTCTGGCAGTTTTTTAAGCCTAACATCGAATACAATCATCCATAACAACTATAAACAAACAATCAACCCATAATTAACATCTAGGTTTCACTACATCTAAGCAAACACAAAAGAGATCTAGACGAGCATGTTAAATTGAAGACAAGTGTAAGATATATTCAAGCAACACATAGACATATTGATTGAATTGAAAGAGTGCTTATCTCAAATTGACATGAAAAGTTCAAAGGGTCCAAACCCTTGAAAAAGCTAGAAAAATTCGTCCTAGGGTTTTTCCCTCAAAGTTGCACACTCAAAGTTATACACTAATGAATGAAATTTGGAAAACTATATATAGATAATACAGGGTGACGGCGTCATGTGTAAACATGTGACGCCGTCAACTCGCCGCCCATAATGAAATCGGATTGCCTAGATCCACTTTTGACGCCGTCATGTGTGATTTTGTTCTGGGCCATTGTAACACCCCCAATTCATGTTGCAGCGGAATTCAACTTGGGTGTTACTCGATGGCACAACAGTCATAATAATAGAAAACGATCTCTAAACGAATCGTAATAAAAAGAGTTGTCATTCATATTATTCAAATATATCAAAGTTTACATAGTGAGGTCCCAAAATGTTGCATTGTTTCAAAACACATCAATATAAAGTCTATGATGTTTTTATAGAATGACATAATTGTTTATAGCCTTCTTCCTTCGGTACGTGCCCTTCCCGCTCCATTCTTGATTATCATGGACCTGAAATACATGCTTAAGAGGTCAACACAAAGGTTGAGTGAAATTCATAGAGTTTGTTTAAGGTTGAACACAATATGTTGGTAGTAATGAGTTTATTAGACTCATACTCATGTTAGAAAACAAAACAGTTATTATTATGTACTAAGCTCATGCAACCAATACGTTAACGGGTACCAATATCAATCGGCGGTTATGTTGCCCCGGTAAGTACTTTGCCGTCATACTTAATGTTTCAAATATAGTGCATTCGTTTGAACTAACTGCTCAAACAAATGGGATTCGTCAATCCCAATAGGCCTATTCACAATACTCGCGCTCACTAATACTAGTGATTAAATGGTTCATGATGGGGCCTAGGATTGGCAAGGTAGGTACTTAGTAATAATAAAACAATCAGGCAGCATACAGTTTCAAAGCATTGTGTTCGGTTTAAAAGTAGCATGTATTTCCCCCAAGGGTTTGTAAAACATTAAAGTAATGTAAGCGGGGCTATGAACTCACCTCAAGTATGATAGCAAATAATGATGGTGATGATCGGATCGTGTAGGTTTCTACGAGCAACCTAGAATAGAATGTTGCGACTTAGGATTTGTGTAAAGAATATAACGGAGTGCCTATATATATGTTTTGCATTTAGTCCATGATGAGGTATGATGTATATTTGTAAGTCTTTGAAAGAAAGATTTATGAACATGTATGTTTTGGTATATCGTTTACTACCGTTCGGGCTAACATATTTCAGAAGTCATGTTAGTAAGCGTTCGAGGAGCCAGGACACTTTAACTCGTAAATCCACAACTCATCTCGACGGCTTACATAATGAACTCCTCACATGAAGCTCCCTACTATTGTAGTAGTTGATAAAGTATATAGATATAAGTTTTGATCCGAAAAAGTTACATGTCCGATATTTGTATAAACTTAGGAAAGTTTATAGTACATGAAGATTATTATTAGGGGTAGTTTTATAAGTCTTGTATGACCATTTGTCTTGGTAAAATCTCATGGTTTCCTTTTAGGTGAAGTAGATACAAATTGCTTGTTCCATATATCGCCAATTTCATTGTTTCATGTTTACGCCTTGGTAAGTTGGTTTGGTCATTCGTCATGGCCTAGCCATGACCTTTGGTCCTTGTTCCATAGTCATGAGACACTACCTTGGTTCTAATCATGGTGGTGGTCTTGGTTATAGGTCATAATACCTTTTATTCCTTTGAAAGTATGACAATAACTTAGTAACTTAAAATATGTAAATAGCTGTTAAGAAAACTGAGAAATATCTCACTCAGAAGACGTTTTCAAGGCTTGAGCCTCTTTGTGCTTGAATGAAAACATGATTCCGGACAACTTTCGTGTTTTAACTTTTTCATGAATCGGACCAGAAATGCCTCTTTTTGCGTGTTTTAGGTTCTGTCACAGAAATCACAGAAACATTTAGGCAGTTTTGCCGGAAATCTTTGGTAACTTCAAATCGCCATAACTTTTGACTCGTTTACTCTTTTTAAGTGGTTCAAATTGCTATGGTTTGCTTTTTAAGTCCTCTACTGTAATATGTAATAATCCAATATAAAATTTTTACCATTTTGATCAGGTTATACCAAGATATTCACTAGTTTGCTTGTTTTAGTAATTTGTTTCAATAAGTCATTACAACAACATCTTTTACTCATCATGATTCATCATGGACATAATTACAACACATAATATAGCAAGAATAACATATCAATGAGATGAACATGATAAATAAACAAGAAGCATGTTAGGTTTAGGCTTACAACTTTAGGCTTTCTAATTAAAGAAAGGAGTAACTAGTAAGGAAATGGACTTTGATAGACAAGCTTCAACCCCTTTTCACTTCAAGCAACCTTTCTACTCTTAGTATTCTTGAAAGATAGATGATAAAGGTTGAGGTGTATTGAGTGGATTTAAACTCAAGAGAAAACACCAAGTATGTTAGGGTTTGGAAGATTTTTGGTAAGAAATAAGCTAACTAGGGTTTCTATACTTGAACTTCACTTGAACCTTGCAACAAATTAGAAGAGATAAGCTAAGTGTGAGATGATTTAGGTGTGTTGGGATGGCCGGCCATATGGAGAGGGGAGGGGGTATATATATGACTTTGAGGAGGTTAGTTTTCAAGAGATATTTTGCCAAAAAGAACACATGTATGCATCCTAGATCACAAGGCACAAGATCAAGCCACCAAGGGTGTGACTCCCCCCCCCCCTAGAGGCGGTTCCAAAACAGATAAGGAGGGGAGGTGGCTTGGATTGGTATTATCCTTGGTTAAAAGATGCATTTTGACTCCGGGAAATGCCAACCGTAAATGATTAGGCCTCAAAACGTAAAACCGGGTGTCGTAAAATTATGAAACTTTAAAGTATTGTTAGAAATGTTCATAAGTCCCATAATAAAATATAAAATGGGTGATAAGTTCCATTTGGGTGGTAAAACCTGCTAAAAGCTGGAAACACGGGTCTAAAACGCGTAATACGTAAAATGTACGAATATTGCGTAAAATTGAGAAAAGTAAAATGTTACTTTTCTTATATGCTAAAAATGATTTAAAATGATTTATAATGTCAAGACTGGGCTCAGTCTGGTGTCGGTTGGTGTTAAATGTCTTTTAGACATCAAACCGGAAGCCTAAAAATCAAGGAATGATTTATAAAATCAAGGAATGATTTTTAGTCAATGGAGGAGGGAAAAATATGTTGACTTATTTAAATAAGTTGAAAGCTCAAATCATCTTAGAAATGCGGTGCAGGTAAAGGCTAGGGTTACGGCTGAGTAAAAAACGCGTAAAACTGAAAATTCCAGTTTTTCACGGCCGAAGTTTATTTGGGCCATGATTTTTCTCAGTTATGATTTATTCTCAAATAAATCATGAATGTGTTAAACATTTTTCTGATGTGGGGTCACCTGACGGGATCAAATTTCGTTGTGCGTAGAATTTCTGATTGCCGTTTTACCCTAAAACGTGTAATGTCGTGTCATTCCTTAATAACTTTCACGAAAATGATCTGACGAGTGTCAAACATTTAATTTGTCATGGAAATGATTTATCACTCGAGAATATGAAATAAAAATCAACTTTTGGGAAAAATTCAGAAAGAAATGAATAGTAAAAATGAATAGTAACATGAATAGTAAAATTTTCCGAAAATAGAAATTAACCTGAAATTGTGATTTGTTACAGTCTCCACCCCATATGAGAGCTCCGTCCCGGAGATCAATTTACGTTGGAGGTAGAAGCTTCGTTGGTAAAAAGATGTGGGTATTTCTTACGTATCTGGTCCTCTCGTTCCCATGTGTATTCAGGACCACGTCGTGAGTTCCAACGAACCTTAACAATTGGTATACGGCTTTGTTTGAGTTGTTTGACCTCTCGGTCCATGATTTCTACGGGTTCCTCAACAAATTGAAGATCGTCATTGAGTTGAATTTCATCGAGTGGAATCACAAGTGATTCATCCGATAAGCATTTCTTTAGGTTAGATACATGGAAAGTGGGGTGTACACTACTGAGTTCTGACGGAAGCTCAAGTCTGTACGCCACAGGACCAACCCTGGCTAGGATTTTGAATGGTCCGATGTATCTTGGGTTTAGTTTTCCTCGTTTACCGAATCGTATCAAGCCTTTCCAAGGCGATACCTTTAGCATAACCCTATCTCCGACTTGGAATTCTAGGGGTCTGCGTCGTGTGTCGGCATAACTTTTCTGTCGATCTCTTGCGGCTTGTAACCGATTTTTGATTTGTACAATTTTATCCGTTGTTTCACGGATGAGTTCTGGTCCAGTGAGTTGAACTTCTCCCACTTCAGCCCAACAAGCAGGTGAACGACACTTTCGACCGTAAAGTGCTTCAAATGGGGCTGCTTTAATACTTGTATGATAGCTGTTGTTGTAGGAAAATTCGACTAATGGTAAATGAGTATCCCATCCTTTTCCAAAATCTATTATACATGCTCGAAGCATGTCTTCAAGAGTTTGGATGGTTCGTTCACTCTGACCATCGGTCTGAGGGTGATATGCTGTACTCATGTCTAGATTTGTTCCAAAGGCGTCTTGGAGTGACTGCCAGAAATTGGAAGTAAATCTACCATCTCTGTCGGATATGATGGATATCGGTGCACCATGTCTTGAGACTATTTCTTTGACGTACAGTCGGGTTAGTTGTTCCATTTTGTAAGTCTCTTTGATTGGTATAAAGTGTGCTGATTTTGTAAGACGATCAACTATGACCCAGATGGAGTCATAACCGCTTGATGTTTTTGGGAGCTTGGTAATGAAGTCCATAGTAATTCTTTCCCATTTCCAGGTAGGAATTTCTGGTTGTTGCAATGGACCGGATGGTTTTTGGTGTTCGGCTTTTACTTTGGAGCAGGTAAGACATTTGCTAACGTATGTTGCAATGTCGGCTTTCATGTTCGGCCACCAATAGAGTAACTTAAGATCATGATACATTTTATCAGATCCTGGATGTATGGAGTATTTAGACTTATGTGATTCATGCATGATCAAGTCTCGTAGGCCACCATAAAGTGGTAACCAACTTCGACCTTGGAAGCATAGAGTTCCATCTGAACGGGTTTCGAATTTCTTTTGTATCATGCCATCCAACCTCTCCTTTTGGATGTCTTCTTGTTTCACCGCCTCAGCTTGAGCGTGAAGGATTTGGGTAGGAAAGTTGGAATTTATGGTTAAAACTAAGGCTCGGACTCGTAATGGTTTAACTCGTTCCTTTCGGCTTAGGGCGTCAGCTACTACGTTTGCTTTCCCTGGGTGGTAACGAATGTCGCAGTCATAATCACTTAGTAATTCCAACCAACGACGTTGTCGCATGTTTAGTTCTTTTTGGTTCAAAATGTGTTGTAGGCTTTTATGATCGGTGTACACAGTACATCTAGTACCGTATAGATAGTGCCTCCAGATTTTTAGTGCAAAGACCACAGCTCCTAACTCTAAGTCATGAGTGGTGTAATTTTCTTCATGAACCTTGAGTTGTCGCGAAGCATAAGCCATGACCTTATCACGTTGCATCAACACGGCACCTAAACCTTGGTACGATGCATCACAATAGACTACAAAATCTTCGATCCCATCTGGCAATGCTAGGATAGGAGCACTACAAAGTTTTTGTTTAAGGGTTTGGAAAGCATTTTCTTCGTCTTCATCCCACACGTATTTCTTGTTTTTCTGAGTTAGCTTGGTCAAAGATTTTGCTATTGAAGAAAATCCTTCAATAAACCTTCGGTAATACCCGGCTAAACCCAGAAATTGACGAATTTCTGTAGGTGTGGTAGGTGTTGGCCAGTTTTTGATAGCTTCAATTTTAGCGGGATCGACATGTAAACCGGTCTTGTCAATCACATGCCCAAGGAATTGTACGGATTGAATCCAAAATTCGCATTTGGAAAACTTTGCATACAATTTCTCTTCCTTGAGTAGTGCTAAAATTGTTCTAAGGTGTTCTTTGTGTTCCTCTTCGTTTTTGGAATAAATGAGAATGTCGTCTATGAATACGATCACAAATTTGTCCAAATATGGCTTACACACACGATTCATGAGATCCATGAATACTGCCGGTGCATTTGTTAACCCAAATGGCATCACTTGGAATTCGTGGTGACCATATCGTGTCCTAAAGGCTGTTTTTGGAATGTCTTCATCACGAACTCTAACTTGGTGGTAACCTGAACGTAGGTCAATTTTTGAGTAATAGGTTGAGCCTTGCAATTGATCGAATAAATCATCAATTCTTGGTAGTGGGTATCGGTTCTTTATGGTTAATTTGTTTAGTTCACGATAGTCAATACACATGCGTAATGACCCGTCTTTCTTTTTCACGAATAAAACTGGAGCTCCCCAAGGTGAGGAACTGGGTCGAATAAATCCCTTGTCCGCAAGTTCTTGTAATTGATTTGATAGCTCTTGCATCTCTGAAGGTGCTAGCCGGTATGGTGCGCGGGCAACTGGTGCCGCTCCTGGTATTAAATCAATTCTGAACTCTATTTGTCGATGTGGTGGTAGTCCGGGTAAGTCTTCTGGAAAGACTTCAGGAAACTCACGGGCAATAGGAACATCTTCGAGACGTTTTTCATCGGTTTTCTTTTCTGTTACGTGGGCTAAGAAAGCATAACATCCTTTCTCAATGTACTTCATGGTTTTGATACATGAGATGATGTTTATTCGGGTTCCACTTTGATCACCACGAATGATCAAAGTTTCATTGTCACATGGAATGTGCACAACTCTTTCACCACAAATAATGTTAGCTTGATGTTTAGACAACCAATCCATGCCAATAACAACATCGAAACTTCCGAGTTCGATTGGCATAAGATTGATGTTAAAGGGGTGATCTAAGAGATTAAGGGTACAGTTTGGGATTACGGTATTGGTATTTACTAAGTCACCGGTAGCTAGCTCAACATTATAACTAGTGGTTAAAGTAATTGATGGAATATCAAGTAAGGGCGCAATTCTAGTAGATATAAAGCTCATATCAGCACCAGAATCGAATAATACTTTAACAGGAATATTATTGAGTAGGAACGTACCGGTAACCACGTTCGGGTCCTGGTGTGGTTCTTCCTTTCCTATGACATAGGCCCTAGCACGAGCACCTCCTCCTTGGGGCCCTTGGTTTTGAGGACAGTTGTTTTTGTAGTGTCCCCTTTCACCACACCCGAAACATGTAACTATGGGCTGTGAGTTAGCCCCAGTAGCTATACCCTTGCCCCTACAATCCTTGGCAAGATGTCCGGGCTTTTGGCACTTGTGGCATTTGGCCGGGCAAGGACCTTCGTGATGGTAATTGCACTTGGTACATTGTGGTTGATTTCCCACGTACCTACCACCAGCAGGTGCAGCAACATAAGCCGTCGCGGCTTCTCATCTCCTGTTCTGCTGATTGTGGTGGTTGTTGTTTCGGGTTTGGTTGTTGTTGTTGTTATTGTTGTTGTTCCCACGGTTACCATCATATGGTCGTTTATTGTTGTTGTTCTTGTTGTTGTTGTTGTTACGGTAGTTGGAGTTGTTGGGATTGTTGGCATTGCTGTTGTTGTTGTTGATGTTGAGGTTGTTTTGCCTGCGGGTTTCCGACATACGTACCACTTGATCCATGAGACTACGGGACATCCGCATAGCCTCATCAAGTTCTTTGGGATTTGCCGAAGTCACATTCCCCTGTATGCTTGAGGGAAGTCCCCAAATATACCTTTCCAACATCTTTTCCTTTGGGGAAACCATTGATGGACAAAGTATCCTCAGTTCCTGGAATCTACGGTTGTAGGTCATGATATCATTTCCCTTAACCGTATGATCCCAGAACTCAACTTCCAACTTTTGTATCTCACTGCGTGGACAGTATTCCTTAATCATCATTTGTTTCAAATTAGCCCAAGTAATTTTGTAGGCATTCTCAATGCCCATGGGTTGAGCAATTGAGTTCCACCAGGACAACGCCTCATTCAACAAAGTACTTGTGGCATACTGAACTTTGTCAACCTCAGTACATTTACTAACAATGAACACCGACTCCGCCTTTTCGAACCAACGGGTCAAACCTACAGCCCCTTCAGTACCCTTGAATTTGAGGGGTTCACATTTCAGGTAGGAAATGAACGAGCAACCCTTTGGTACTGTAGTAACATTGGTCACTGGAGGGGTAGGTCCTCCAAGGTTAAGACTGGCAAGTCTGGCAGTCTCTGCAGCTATTGCAGCTTCCGCAGCAGTGGCGGCTTCTGCGGCTGCTGCAGCATCAGCAGCGGCTGCAGCATCAGCAGCTGCTGCAGCATCAGCAGCACCAGCAGCTGTGGTGGCATCGGCAGCTGCTGCAGCTGCTGCAGCTACGGCTGCTCGTTCAGCGATAAGTGCTGCATTGACACTATCCTTCACCAGTTTGCGGATGGCGGCTTGTGTCATCGTTGGTGGGGTCTTTTTCTTGGGCGCCATGGTTCTATTGTTCAAAAGATACATTGTAGTTAGAGAGTTGTGAGATGAGCACAATGTTTGATAAGAATGATAGGATGATAATGTTTGAAACTTAAAAGCAACACATGGTAGTATATAAAACAAAGTTATATTTATATAACGTTGATTACAAAATCGAACTTATTACAAGTTCATTCAAAACTTACTAACTGATACTTTCAGTTAGTAATTACAACGTTGTACAAAAGCTAACTAGTACTATAACACTAGTCTAACGTTGGTTGGGAGGTTGTTGTGGTCCGGTTGGATTATTATTTCCGCGTGTTGCTAACACATCTACGCTTTTGTTTGGACGGTATTCTTTGACCTCCTTTCGGTATATCCTTTGTTGTATGGAACTCATTTGAGTTTGCATCCCACACAAATCATTCCTAAGTTGATACCTGTCAAAGTTTGCCACATCTAACCTGATTTCGGCGGTATTTAGGCGGTGAAGTAGTTTGTGAATTTGAACCGCGTCCTGTTCTTGGGCCCTCTCAACCAAAGTGAGTCTATCCTTGACATCATCCAAGCCAGTCAAAGGATTTAAGACTACTTCCCCAACATGATCCGAGTCACTCTTAACGTAGCTCATGTCAAGCTTAAACCAATATAGGTCGTCTCGAGCATTCATGGCATCCATTCTAGCAGAATTTACCTTGGACATACATTCATGCATTTGACTTGCCATACATTTAACTTTGAGTTGGGTTAGGTTGAGAGCTTGTTTCAAAGAGTAGATTTCGTATTGAGCTGAGTTCGCGAACATATGTGTAGATGTAGATGTACCGCCGGTTTGGTGAGTAGAATTCGGAACTTGAGCTGGAGTGGTACGGTTAGATTCGGATGAAATTGGTGAAACCGGAGGTGGAGATGTCAATGGTGATAAATGTGGCACCACTAATAGTTCCTCCGCTTCCTCCTCGATGCCTTCGATGTCAACATCCATTTCAGGATCCTCTTCGTACTCATCGATATTTATGTCCAAATCCATTTCAGGATCTTCGTCCGAATCTATTTCATTTTCTAGATCCTCATAAGGTATTTCCTCATCGTCATAGTCAATTTGTTCAAAGTAAGGATCATCGGGTCCGGGAAGAATTGGTAAATACTCGGGCATAGCATGAAGATGATCGGGAGATGGAGGTGCGGACATGATGTCTACAATTAGTATTTCGATGTTAAGATAAATCAAATGCTTATGGAAAAATGCTCAAACTATGTCAATGTGCATATAACAATATACAAATATGTTCATGTAGGATAACATGTGTAATAAGTCCATAATCTTCTGGAGGACGGAAGGCACGAAGAGCGGAAGGCTATAAAAATGTTTTTGCTTGTTATTGTAGTTATAGTTTAGGTCTCACTTAGACCCGTTTCTCTATAACCATGGCTCTGGTACCAATCTGTAACACCCCCAATTCATGTTGCAGCGGAATTCAACTTGGGTGTTACTCGATGGCACAACAGTCATAATAATAGAAAACGATCTCTAAACGAATCGTAATAAAAAGAGTTGTCATTCATATTATTCAAATATATCAAAGTTTACATAGTGAGGTCCCAAAATGTTGCATTGTTTCAAAACACATCAATATAAAGTCTATGATGTTTTTATAGAATGACATAATTGTTTATAGCCTTCTTCCTTCGGTACGTGCCCTTCCCGCTCCATTCTTGATTATCATGGACCTGAAATACATGCTTAAGAGGTCAACACAAAGGTTGAGTGAAATTCATAGAGTTTGTTTAAGGTTGAACACAATATGTTGGTAGTAATGAGTTTATTAGACTCATACTCATGTTAGAAAACAAAACAGTTATTATTATGTACTAAGCTCATGCAACCAATACGTTAACGGGTACCAATATCAATCGGCGGTTATGTTGCCCCGGTAAGTACTTTGCCGTCATACTTAATGTTTCAAATATAGTGCATTCGTTTGAACTAACTGCTCAAACAAATGGGATTCGTCAATCCCAATAGGCCTATTCACAATACTCGCGCTCACTAATACTAGTGATTAAATGGTTCATGATGGGGCCTAGGATTGGCAAGGTAGGTACTTAGTAATAATAAAACAATCAGGCAGCATACAGTTTCAAAGCATTGTGTTCGGTTTAAAAGTAGCATGTATTTCCCCCAAGGGTTTGTAAAACATTAAAGTAATGTAAGCGGGGCTATGAACTCACCTCAAGTATGATAGCAAATAATGATGGTGATGATCGGATCGTGTAGGTTTCTACGAGCAACCTAGAATAGAATGTTGCGACTTAGGATTTGTGTAAAGAATATAACGGAGTGCCTATATATATGTTTTGCATTTAGTCCATGATGAGGTATGATGTATATTTGTAAGTCTTTGAAAGAAAGATTTATGAACATGTATGTTTTGGTATATCGTTTACTACCGTTCGGGCTAACATATTTCAGAAGTCATGTTAGTAAGCGTTCGAGGAGCCAGGACACTTTAACTCGTAAATCCACAACTCATCTCGACGGCTTACATAATGAACTCCTCACATGAAGCTCCCTACTATTGTAGTAGTTGATAAAGTATATAGATATAAGTTTTGATCCGAAAAAGTTACATGTCCGATATTTGTATAAACTTAGGAAAGTTTATAGTACATGAAGATTATTATTAGGGGTAGTTTTATAAGTCTTGTATGACCATTTGTCTTGGTAAAATCTCATGGTTTCCTTTTAGGTGAAGTAGATACAAATTGCTTGTTCCATATATCGCCAATTTCATTGTTTCATGTTTACGCCTTGGTAAGTTGGTTTGGTCATTCGTCATGGCCTAGCCATGACCTTTGGTCCTTGTTCCATAGTCATGAGACACTACCTTGGTTCTAATCATGGTGGTGGTCTTGGTTATAGGTCATAATACCTTTTATTCCTTTGAAAGTATGACAATAACTTAGTAACTTAAAATATGTAAATAGCTGTTAAGAAAACTGAGAAATATCTCACTCAGAAAGCGTTTTCAAGGCTTGAGCCTCTTTGTTCCTGAATGAAAACATGATTCCGGACAACTTTCGTGTTTTAACTTTTTCATGAATCGGACCAGAAATGCCTCTTTTTGCGTGTTTTAGGTTCTGTCACAGAAATCACAGAAACATTTAGGCAGTTTTGCCGGAAATCTTTGGTAACTTCAAATCGCCATAACTTTTGACTCGTTTACTCTTTTTAAGTGGTTCAAATTGATATGGTTTCCTTTTTAAGTCCTCTACTGTAATATGTAATAATCCAATATAAAATTTTTACCATTTTGATCAGGTTATACCAAGATATTCACTAGTTTGCTTGTTTTAGTAATTTGTTTCAATAAGTCATTACAACAACATCTTTTACTCATCATGATTCATCATGGACATAATTACAACACATAATATAGCAAGAATAACATATCAATGAGATGAACATGATAAATAAACAAGAAGCATGTTAGGTTTAGGCTTACAACTTTAGGCTTTCTAATTAAAGAAAGGAGTAACTAGTAAGGAAATGGACTTTGATAGACAAGCTTCAACCCCTTTTCACTTCAAGCAACCTTTCTACTCTTAGTATTCTTGAAAGATAGATGATAAAGGTTGAGGTGTATTGAGTGGATTTAAACTCAAGAGAAAACACCAAGTATGTTAGGGTTTGGAAGATTTTTGGTAAGAAATAAGCTAACTAGGGTTTCTATACTTGAACTTCACTTGAACCTTGCAACAAATTAGAAGAGATAAGCTAAGTGTGAGATGATTTAGGTGTGTTGGGATGGCCGGCCATATGGAGAGGGGAGGGGGTATATATATGACTTTGAGGAGGTTAGTTTTCAAGAGATATTTTGCCAAAAAGAACACATGTATGCATCCTAGATCACAAGGCACAAGATCAAGCCACCAAGGGTGTGACTCCCCCCCCTAGAGGCGGTTCCAAAACAGATAAGGAGGGGAGGTGGCTTGGCTTGGTATTATCCTTGGTTAAAAGATGCATTTTGACTCCGGGAAATGCCAACCGTAAATGATTAGGCCTCAAAACGTAAAACCGGGTGTCGTAAAATTATGAAACTTTAAAGTATTGTTAGAAATGTTCATAAGTCCCATAATAAAATATAAAATGGGTGATAAGTTCCATTTGGGTGGTAAAACCTGCTAAAAGCTGGAAACACGGGTCTAAAACGCGTAATACGTAAAATGTACGAATATTGCGTAAAATTGAGAAAAGTAAAATGTTACTTTTCTTATATGCTAAAAATGATTTAAAATGATTTATAATGTCAAGACTGGGCTCAGTCTGGTGTCGGTTGGTGTTAAATGTCTTTTAGACATCAAACCGGAAGCCTAAAAATCAAGGAATGATTTATAAAATCAAGGAATGATTTTTAGTCAATGGAGGAGGGAAAAATATGTTGACTTATTTAAATAAGTTGAAAGCTCAAATCATCTTAGAAATGCGGTGCAGGTAAAGGCTAGGGTTACGGCTGAGTAAAAACGCGTAAAACTGAAAATTCCAGTTTTTCACGGCCGAAGTTTATTTGGGCCATGATTTTTCTCAGTTATGATTTATTCTCAAATAAATCATGAATGTGTTAAACATTTTTCTGATGTGGGGTCACCTGACGGGATCAAATTTCGTTGTGCGTAGAATTTCTGATTGCCGTTTTACCCTAAAACGTGTAATGTCGTGTCATTCCTTAATAACTTTCACGAAAATGATCTGACGAGTGTCAAACATTTAATTTGTCATGGAAATGATTTATCACTCGAGAATATGAAATAAAAATCAACTTTCGGGAAAAATTCAGAAAGAAATGAATAGTAAAAATGAATAGTAACATGAATAGTAAAATTTTCCGAAAATAGAAATTAACCTGAAATTGTGATTTGTTACAGCCATCACTAATACTTGGACCATTACGGCCTTGGGTGACGCCGTCATGTCCTATGTACAAAACTTTCTGGATCGTCACATGTATCATCCACTTCCACCTCTTGTATTACTCTTGACGCCGTCATGTAGAAGCTTGTGACGCCGTCAGGTACTGTTCCCAGCAAGGAAAATTAAGACTTTGTCGTTTTCTTCACTTTTATGCTCCAAAAACGTCCAAAATGCTTCCTTTTCCATATTTCACTCCAAAAGTACCTAAAATGACAAAAGGAACGATTTAGGGCAATATTTGATCAAATAAATTCGAATTCGGGCTTAAATGACCCCTTAAAAATGGTTCATTTTTTTGCCTCATCACTTACCATAAACCATGCGGAACGGGGTCGTTCCAATAGGTGTCTTGTAGGCCGTTCGGAATGCCCATAATGCCTCATCGAGTTTAAATGACCAGTCCTTTCTGTTTTGATTAACCGTCTTTTCCAATATTCTTTTAATTGCCCTGTTGGTGTTTTCGACTTGACCGTTAGTTTGTGGATGATAAGCGGTGGAGAACCGTTGGGAAACTCCATTGTGGAAAACTAGAAGGGGGTTGAATAGTTTTACGTCTTTTTAATTTGTTATAAAATATAGTTTTAGTGTTTTCTTAGTTTTTAAAATTTAGATTCGATAATATGTGATCTCAAGTCTTGCATAATATAAACAATGATAAGTAATGAAATAAATAAGAGATGGAAAGATCGAACCGCGAGACAAGAGATTTATAGTGGTTCGGCTACATGGATACCTTCCTTGCCCTACTCCACTCCCCGAGCACCTAACTCGAGAGTTTTCTTCACTATATCAACAAGCTCCCTTATGGCGGAGAAAACCTTACACACCAACTTACACACCACAACTTCTTCACAACTAAATCACAACTTCTACACAACTTCTTCACACCAATCTACTTCACAACTAACTACTTCACGCCTATCTTCTTCACACCAATTTACTTCACAACTAACAACTTCACACCTAGCTTCTTCACTACAATCTAATTCCTAACTTTTCTTCTTCACACCAAACAACTAACTAATCACACAATCTATATACCTAGCACAACTATCTACAATCAAATATTCACAACAATCTTCACAAAGAATTATGTAAATAATCTTGATGATGCACCAACAACTTGGATGTGGAGGTCACAACAAGTTGTAATACTTCTTGTCTTGGGGGATAGAAGTATTCTTCTCTTGCACTTGAGAGGATGATGTTTGAATCACTTTGAAACAAAGAATTATGTACTTATGATCAAAGGATTAAGAGAATAGAAATGTGGATCTAGAACAGAAAGTTTAGGAGTGCAAAAGGTGAGAAAATTCATTGGGATGAACCAGTATTTATAGGGGGAAAATTACTGTTTTGGAGCGTGGCCGGTCCCATTAATTAATGGCCGGTCCCCTTAATGATTAAGGGGGCCGCCTAAGGAATTAAGGGGGTCGCCCCTTCAGAACGTTGGATTTTCTTGTCTTTTAGTGGGGAATATTTTTCTGGATAAAATTTGCCATTTTTGGTTGGAAATTTGAAATCATATATTTATAATGAATTAAACATATTCTTTTAATTCCTAAAGTAATTTTGTAAAAGATATATAATGTTTAATACATTTTATAAAAATTCTAGTGTTTAGAAAAATTTCCTTTGATCATGAAATGTAATAAACCCTTTGTTTATTCATACCTTAAGTGATATGGATGTAAAGACAAATATTAAGCACTAAAAACTTGTTTACGTCATAAGTTTTAGATTAATGAGTTTATGCTTTATAATTATCAAAACATAGAGATATTGTTAATGTGCTAACAATGTTTAGACATTATTTATGTCAACAATCTCCCCCTTTTTGATGATTACAAAACCTTAAACTCATTAGGTCTAAAAAATAATTTTTTAGACAAGTATTATTAGAGTTTAACATTCTCTTCTCCCCCTTTTTGTAAAATCAAAAAGGTTAATGCTCCCCCTCATTTGAGAGCACCAAGGGAATGAGCTATGGAAATCTTGGCTACACAAAATATTAGAAGAGAACAAGACACATATACATGCAAAGTAATAATTATAAAAATAGATTCATTCAAGCATCATAGAAATGATAAGCATTACAACATTCAATATGCTTAAAGCATATTGATTACAATAAAACAAAAAGAAAAGACATAGTCCTATATTGCCTAAGAGAGCACTTGGACTTGCTTGCAACCCATGGTTGATTGTTTTATTTGCTTGAAGGAGAACATAAGCATAAAGCTTAGTTGTTAGATGGAGAGGGATATGGAGCGGAAGAGGTGGACCTTACGACGTTGTATCGTGTTAAGGGTGGTATGGGATGAGGACGAGTGAGGAGATATTCAATCCAAGAAATATCTTCACTCAAGTATAGGATTTGTTTTTGAAGGAAGATGCAACAAGGGCAATAGTGAGTGTGGTTTGTAACTTGATCCAAGTTGAGAGAGTGGGGTAGGCAATTGTTGTCAGGTGATGATGGAAGTTGCCCTTTGTTGCGTTGTGCAAGATGCATGGCATTGAGATCACTAAGATCATGGATTTGGGATATTTCATCACGGAACCTTTGCTTTTCCGTGGCAATGCGGAGAGAGTCATTGTGTTGATATGGATGAATTGGGTTTATGTAGTTGGAATTGTAGTTGGATGGTTGATCAAACTTGTATGGATCATTATAAATGGTTGGTGGATGAGATGAATGGTTTGGCATGAAGGAAGATGTTTGGCCAATGTTGTATGGTTTGTAAAGGGGATCAAATGAATGTCCTTGTGAATTTGGTGTAAAGTTTGGGAAGTAAGTGGTTGGAGGTGTTGAGTGATTTCCAACTTCATTGGTTATGATGGATTTGTAACGAGGGCTTTTTCTTCGCCAAACGGGTTTTTCCGTCATTCTTGCAAGCCTTGAGGCTTTTGGTTTTGGTTTGTTTGGAGAAGTCATGAAGGGATGAATGAAGAGTTTTGAGGATTGGGGTATTTATAGTGTAAAATTTGTGTGTTTAAGGATGGATAAGGTTTGTTTGGGAGATTAGGACAAAATATGTTGGTGAAAAATGGGAAATGTAGGTTGAAATGGGCTAAAAAGCAGAAAAGATTCTGTAAACCCGACCATCAGATGGCCGGTCCCCTTAATTAGGGGGCGGTCCCCTTAATGATTAAGGGGGCCACTTTACAAAATTAAGGGGGTTGCCCATCTGGTGATTTCCAGATTGCCAGAATTGGGTTTGTGGCAGAAAATTTGCAGAAAGGTTGTGTGTTTGGATTAGAATTCAAGCAAGTTCAATTCCTTTAGGAAATATAGCATCTAATCTAATCAAGATCTAGCATGCATGCAAAACACATAAGCAAAAGAGCAAATAAGCAACACATAATAAGCAAAAGGAGACAAGTAAGGGCAAGAGCACTTAAACTTCCTAAGGCATCTATCTTAGATCAAAGGCAAAGTTAACTAGTGAGTGGAAAACTAGTGATGGAGCAAGATGACAACATTATTAGTGAATTTGTCCTAGTGTGTGTCTATATGCAACAAATGTGGAGTTGTGATTGTTTCGACTCCTAAATGCAAAGAGAGATAATGATCCTAAGAAACAATCCAAAGAATCTCCTTGATTCAATTTTTGCTCGATTCATGAATGTCAAAAATATATATTAGATTATATATTTCGACAATTTATGTGAGAGTTTATGCATGATTTAGGAAAAGGTTTTTAGCGTTTGTCAACAATGCAAGGAAAAAGATTTTCATGTAATTCCTAGATGTGAGAATAGTTTTCAAGAAATTTTGATTGGGTTTTACAAGAGAGTATATGCAAATGAAAGTGAGGTTTCCCAATCATTAATTTTGTGCAAAATGGATTCCTAGACTCAGAAGTGAAGAAGTGGACGAAAAGTAAATTTTTATGCAAGTATAAATTTGTGTTAGTTCAATATAATTTAGTCAACTTGTTCCATCATTCCTAATCCTAAACGCAAGTGGTTGAATAATTCACGCTTAAGGGGTTTTGTGAATATATCCACAATGTTATCTTCCGATGCAACTTTTTCTATAGATATGTTTCCTTTTTGTACATTATCCCTAAGAAAGTGGTGGCGTATTTCAATATGTTTAGTCCTACAGTGTTGCACCGGATTTTTACTTAAATCTATCGCACCTTTGTTATCACACATAATGGGAACGTTTTCTATCCTAATTCCATAGTCTATAAGAGCTTGTTTCATCCATAGTTCTTGTTAACATGCTTTTCCAGCGCTTACATATTCGGCTTCGGTGGTAGAAATAGCAAGAGCGGTTTGCTTCTTCGTAAACCAAGATGTTAGACAACATCCCATAAACGTGCAAATACTGCTAGTGCTTTTTCTATCTACGTAGTCTCTCGCATGATCCGAATCCGCATAGACGATGGTTTCTATGCCGGATCCCTTAGGATACCATAATCCTAAGTGTATAGTGCCTTTAATGTATCGGAAGATACGCTTAACCGCTTCTAGGTGAGAGGTTTTGGGATCCTCTTGAAAACGGGCACAAAGGCAGACACTAACCATGATATCGGGTCTACTTGCCATCAAGTATAGTAAACTACCTATCATTCCTCTATACTTGGTGTTATCTACGGACTCACCTTCATCATCCTTTGTGAGCTTTACTTCCGTAGACATGGGAGTCTTCATGGGTTTTGAGTCTTCTAGGCCAAATTTCTTAAGCATTTCCTTAATGTACTTAGATTGGTTAAATTCCATCTTCTAATTGTTTTATTTGTAATCCTAGGAAGAAGTTAAGTTCACCCATCATACTCATCTCAAACTCATCATGCATGATTTTGGAAAATTCATCACACATGTCTGGACAAGTCGATCCATATATAATGTCATCAACATATATTTGGACAATGATGAGATTTGGGTCTTTCCTTTTAGTGAAAAGAGTGTTATCTACCATTCCCATGGAATAATCATGTTTAATAAGAAAAGCTTTTAATCGATCATACCAAGCTTTGGGAGCTTGTTTGAGTCCATACAAAGCTTTCTTTAACTTATAAACATAATCAGGTTTTGCGAAGTCAATGAATCCTGGAGGTTGTGCCACATATACCTCCTCATTGATAAAACCGTTAAGGAATGCACTTTTCACGTCCATTTGGAATAGCTTAAAATCTAGGGCGCATGCATAGGCAAGTAATATCCTAATCGATTCTAGTCTAGCTACGGGGGCATAAGTTTCGTCATAATCAATTCCTTCTTGTTGATTATAACCTTGGGCAACTAACCTAGCTTTATTCCTAGTGACTATTCCATTCTCATCTAACTTATTCCTATATACCCATTTAGTTCCTATGATGGTCATATTCTTTGGATTTGGGACTAATTCCCAAACATCATTTGCCTTAAATTGATTTAATTCTTCTTGCATACCTATACCCCAACTTTCATCTTTTAAAGCCTCATTAATATTCTTAGGTTCTATTGCTGAGAGGAAACAAAAGAAATTGTTTTTATCTTGGGCTTGTGACCTAAGGGTTCTTTGGTTAAGATGTCCTATTATATTATCTAATGGATGTGATCTAGATTCTTTAATATTAACAATTTCGTTATTTCCTAAGTGAATGTCTTCATTATCATTTCCTATGGGTTTTATTTTACTAACCTCAATAGCTTCATCTTCGACTAAGTCATCATCTTCTAAAGGTAATGTTTTAGGAGGTGGTGGTGTTTCATCAAATGTTACATTTAGTGATTCTTCTACTTTCACGGAGTGTTTGTTAAGTATTATATATGCTTTGCTATTTTGTGAGTATCCTAAAAATATTCCTTCATATGATTTTGGATCAAACTTAGTGAGATAATCCCTAGTGTTTAGAATATAACATTTACTTCCAAATACCCTAAAGTAGCTTAAGTTTGGTTTTCTGCCTCTTAGTAACTCATAAGGAGTTTTTCCTAGAATTCTCCTAATTGATACCCTATTTAAAATATATGTCGATGTATCTACGGCGTGACACCAAAATTTTTGTGGGATGGATTGTTCATTTAACATTGTTCTACTCATTTCTTGTAGTGACCTATTTTTTCTTTCTACTACGCCATTTGATTGAGGAGCACGAGGAGCGGAGAAATTGTGAGATATTCCATTTAAATCACAATATTTTCCGAATTGTACTTCGTTATCAAATTCCCTACCATGGTCCGTCCTAATGGCAACTATTGTGCATCCTAATTTATTTTGAATTATTTTACTAAATATTTCGAATTTTTCAAAGGCTTGGGTTTTGTAACTTAAAAACCTAGTCCACGTGTATCGTGAATAGTCATCTACTATTACTAAGGTATATTTGTTTCCTCCATAGCTCCGCACAGCGGATGGACCGAAAAGATCCATATGTAATAATTCTAGGCACCTAGTAGTGGATACTATATTCTTAGCTTTGTGACTAGCATGAGCTTGTTTTCCAATTTTACATGCATCACAAAAATGCTTGTCATATTTTAGATTAGGCAAATTTCTAACTAATTCCTTAGAGGCCAAAGATTGTATTTGTTGCATGTTAGCATGTCCTAATCTCCTATGCCACAATGTAGAGTTTTCATCTAGGGTCGTTAGGCATATCCTATCCTCAGGCTTGTTTCCTAGTTTCATAACATATATGCCACCTTTCCTAATTCCTCCACCTATAATTTTTCCATTCTTAACTATTTTGCTATCCTCTTCGGTAAAAGTGACTCTACATTTATTATCACATATTTGTCCTATACTAAGCAAGTTATATGTTAAATTATCTACATGCTCTACATTTTCAATAGTAAGTGAGTCTTGAGAAATCGTACCATTGCCAATGATTTTTCCACGTAAGTCACTACCGAAAATAACGTTACCTCCATTGTATGCCTTGTATGTAGAGAATATCTTGCGGTTCCCCGTCATGTGCCTCGAACATCCGCTATCTTTGATCCATTCGTCAGGCTCCAAGTCAATTCCTAAACATATTTCGTCGGTTTCTTTTGCCATAAAACACTTTTCGTCTATTGGCTTTTCAACTTCTTCTTTGTCACTATCACTCCATGTTCCACTAACAAATTCGCCTTGATTTTCATAACCCGGCGGCTTTAGACATTCGCCAATGAGATGATTTGGACTTCCACATCTAAAGCACTTTCTTTTCCCGTAGTTGTCACTTCTATTTCTTTGGAATGATTTTCTTTCGTCTCGTGATGATCTAGTGAATCTTCCTCGTCTCTTGAAGAATTTCTTGAATTCTCTTACGGCCATTGCATATTCTTCGTCTTCACTTTCGTCACTTGAATCATCATCATCACTAGGTTCTTTTTTGGCTTTTAGAGCAATGGATTTGGTTTGTTCTTTCTTGACTTTGACCGTTTCCGAATCTCTTCTTATAATTTCTTCATGAACCTTCAAGTTGCCAATTAGTTCATCTAGTGATAACGTCATCAAGTTCTTTGATTCTTCAATTGTCGTGACCTTAGCTCACCATTTCGGATGCAATGCCCTAAGAAATTTCCTAACAAAATTTTTACTAGAAAATGTCTCATCAAGTGCTTTTAAACTTGTGATAATAGTGTTAAATTTAGCAAAAGCATTATCAATTGATTCCTCTTTCGGAATCGTAAATTATTCATATTGTTGTACAAGAAGATCTATTTTATTATCTTTGACTTGGCTATTACCTTGGTGAGTAATTAGTAAAGAATCCCAAATTTCTTTGGCGGTTTTACACATAAAAATTCTTTCATATTCTTTGCGTGGTAGCGCATTATAAATGACCATTTTAGCCTCATTATTTTTTGCTAGTTTCTTTTTCAAATCATCATTTTGTTTTTCAAAAGATACAATTTCATCCATTTTAGTTTCAACATTATATTGAATAGGGGGAAAATCACCAAAGGTAATAATATGCCAAAGATCAAGATCTTTTGATTTCACATACGTTTCGAATCTATTTTTTCAATATAAAAATCCACCACTTTCAAATAGTGGTGGTCTTTGCATAGATTGCCCTTCTAAATATTTTTCAGATTCCATAGATTGTTACAAGTTTTAAAATACAAAATATTTTAAAAATCTTGCTCGACGTGGCCCTTGATACCAATTGTGGAAAACTAGAAGGGGGGTTGAATAGTTTTACGTCTTTTTAATTTGTTATAAAAGATAGTTTTAGTGTTTTCTTAGTTTTTAAAATTTAGATTCGATAATATGTGATCTCAAGTCTTGCACAATATAAACAACTATCAATAAGTAAGATATAACAATGATAAGTAATGAAATAAATAAGAGATGGAAAGATCGAACCGCGAGACAAGAGATTTATAGTGGTTCGGCTACATGGATACCTTCCTTGCCCTACTCCACTCCCCGAGCACCTAACTCGAGAGTTTTCTTCACTATATCAACAAGCTCCCTTATGGCGGAGAAAACCTTACACACCAACTTACACACCACAACTTCTTCACAACTAAATCACAACTTCTACACAACTTCTTCACACCAATCTACTTCACAACTAACTACTTCACGCCTATCTTCTTCACACCAATTTACTTCACAACTAACAACTTCACACCTAGCTTCTTCACTACAATCTAATTCCTAACTTTTCTTCTTCACACCAAACAACTAACTAATCACACAATCTATATACCTAGCACAACTATCTACAATCAAATATTCACAACAATCTTCACAAAGAATTATGTAAATAATCTTGATGATGCACCAACAACTTGGATGTGGAGGTCACAACAAGTTGTAATACTTCTTGTCTTGGGGGATAGAAGTATTCTTCTCTTGCACTTGAGAGGATGATGTTTGAATCACTTTGAAACAAAGAATTATGTACTTATGATCAAAGGATTAAGAGAATAGAAATGTGGATCCAGAACAGAAAGTTTAGGAGTGCAAAAGGTGAGAAAATTTTGTGGGATGAACCAGTATTTATAGGGGGAAAATTACTGTTCTGGGGCGTGGCCGGTCCCCTTAATTAATGGTCGGTCCCCTTAATGATTAAGGGGGGCGCCTAAGGAATTAAGGGGGCCGCCCCTTCAGAACGATGGATTTTCTTGTCTTTTAGTGGGGAATATTTTTCTGGATAAAATTTGCCCTTTTTGGTTGGAAATTTGAAATCATATATTTATAATGAATTAAACATATTCTTTTAATTCCAAAAGTAATTTTGTAAAAGATATAGAATGTTTAATACATTTTATAAAAATTCTAGTGTTTAGAAAAATTTCATTTGATCATGAAATGCAATAAACCCTTTGTTTATTCATACCTTAAGTGATATGGATGTAAAGACAAATATTAAGCACTAAAAACTTGTTTACGTCAGAAGTATTAGATTAATGAGTTTATGCTTTGTAATTATCAAAACATAGAGATATTGTTAATGTGCTAACAATGTTTTTAGACATTATTTATGTCAACATCCATACCTCTTCATGACCTTTTCCATTTGAGCATTGCAAAAGTGGGTCACCCTATCACTAATGAGATCTTTAGGAATGCCGAACCTAGCAAACAGCTTTTTCAGAAAATGAATAACTACCCTAGCATCGTTGGTCCTAAGGGCTTGTGCCTCCACCCATTTTGAAACATAATCAATGGCCACTAAAATGTATTCGTTCCCCCTGAAGATGGAAAGGGTCCCATGAAATCAATTCCCCAATAGAATCCTGCATCGAAAATCTTTCGTGTGGTGGTGTTTATCCCATGATGGCCCCCAGAAGGGCCCGAATGACATTTTTTCATAATCTTTATTGCCTCTTTTCCCAAAACACAGCGCCTGATTATTTGATCAGGACATCTTCGGAATAAGAAGGGTTCATCCCAGAAGTAGTATTTTAGTTGGGCAAAGAACCTTTTCTTTTCGTATCTAGTCATGTGTTCCGAAATGAGCCTGCTTGCAAGATAATTAGCATAATCAGCGTACCATGGTTCAGAATCTGTCATTGACATGAGCTGTTCGTCAGGGAATGAATCCCGAATCTCACTTTTGTCAATACTAAGGAGGGGATTTTCGAGACGAGAGAGGTGATCAGCAGGCAAATTCTCTGCCCCCTTTTATCACGAATTTCAACATCAAATTCTTGTAACAACAAGATCCACCGAATTAGTCGTGATTTAGTGTCTTGCTTAACAAAAAGGTATCGGAGAGCCGAATGATCAGTAAAAACAACCGTCTTTGAAAGGACAAGATATTGGCGGAATTTGTCAAAAGCGAACACCACGGCTAATAGTTCTTTTTTGGTGGTAGAATAATTCTCTTGAGCGGGATTCATAGTTTTGCTAGCGTAGTATATTGGTTGGAATTGTCTGTTACACCTTTGGCCTAATACTGCCCTAACAGCATAGTCGCTAGCGTCACACATAATCTCGAAAGGTAACTCCCGGTTGGGTGTAACTATGATTGGGGCTTGCGTGAGTTCCTTTTTTAGGAGATTGAATGCATCCTTGCATTCTTGAGAGAAATCAAAAGGGGCATCTTTTACAAGCAATTGAGTCATTGGCCGAGCTATTTTAGAGAAGTCCTTAATGAATCTCCTGTAGAACCCGGCATGACCCAAGAAGCTGCGTATTGCTTTAACAGTCGTGGGATATGGTAGTTTAGATATAGCTTCAACCTTTGCTTGGTCCACCTCAATCCCATTTCCTGAGACTTTATGCCCTAGCACAATCCCTTCTCTTACCATAAAATGGCATTTTTCCCAGTTCAGGACCAAGTTGGTTTCCTCGCAACGTTTGAGCATTTTTTCGAGGTTAGCGAGACAGTGGTCCAAAGAGTCCCCGAAGACTGAGAAATCATTCATGAAAACTTCCATGCTGTCTTCCATTAACTCGTAAAAGATTGCGGTCATGCATCGCTGAAAAGTGGCGGGAGCGTTACACAGCCCAAAAGGCATCCTCTTATAGGCGAATGTTCCATAAGGGCAAGTAAATGTGGTTTTTTCTTGGTCCTCAGGGGCTATGGGGATTTGGAAATATCCTGAGAATCCATCCAAGAAACAGTAGTACTCGTGCCCGGATAATCTTTCCAACATTTGGTCAATGATCGGGAGGGGAAAGTGAACCTTTCTGGTGGCATCATTGAGCTTTCTATAATCGATGCATACCCACCAACCAGTAACCGTTCTCTGGGGTACCATCTCACTGTTGTTATTTTTCACCACAGTCATTCCTCCTTTCTTTGGTACAACATGTACATGACTAACCCACGGGCTATCCGAAATCGGGTAAATCAGCCCTGCGTCCAAAAGTTTTATAACTTCTTTTTTCACAACCTCCTTAATGTTGGGATTCACCCATCTCTGGGGTTGCACGACTGGTTTATAGTCTTCTTCCATAAGAATCTTATGCGTGCAAAAGGTTGAGTCAATCCCCTTAATGTCGGCTACACTCCATGCAAGGACTCCTTTATATTTCTTTAGGACTCCTAAGAGCCTATCCTTTTGCTCATGCTCAAGGGAAGAGTTTATGATTACCGCCAGTTGATCCTCTCCTTGGAGGAAGGCATACAACAGGTGGTTTGGGAGTTCTTTAAGTTCTAGCTTAGGTGGTTCGATAATGGAGGGCTTTAGCTTGTTTTCGGGCTTATGGAGTTCGAGCTATTCAGTGGTCTCTTGTCGGGGATAGAAGGAGACTGCGCTAGCGCCCTCCGTCTTCTCCTCCTCCATTATGGGGAAGAAACTCTCATCCCGTAACCAGCCTTCTTCGATTTGTTCATCAACACAGTTTTCAATGACATTAGTTAGTTCATCGACCTCTCCGATGAAATAGAGCCAGTTAGCTGCTTCGAGAGATATATTCATAGTGTCTTTAATGTCAAAGGTCAAGCTATCAGTTCCTACTCGTAAGGTTAACTTGCCGTCGTGAACATCAATGACTACACGAGCGGTAGCAAGGAAGGGTCTCCCTAAGATGATGGGCACCAGGTCATCCTCCTCCATTTCCAAGATAATGAAGTCAATCGGAAATTTGAACTTCCCTACTTTGACTAGCACATTCTCGCATATCCCCAAGGGATATTTGACCAATCTATCGGCTAGCTGGATGTTCATACGGGTAGGTTTTAGTCTGGAATATCCTAGTTTGAGGAACATGGAGTGGGGTATGAGGTTGATGCTTGCCCCTAAATTGGCAAGAGCGTTCTTGATCGATAGAGATCCTATGGAACATGGCAAGGTAAAGCTACCTGGATCATCTACCTTTTTTTGGTAGCCCTCGTTGGGTCACCACCGAGTATTCTTCTCCCAGAGTCACAAGACCCTCGAGTTTCTTTTGGTTGGCAAGCAATCTTTTGAAGTATGAGCTATACTTGGGCATGTGATAGCAAGCATCAAGGAGAGGTATGGTGACCACTGAATCTTTTAGATATGACTAGAATCACTTATTATCATTTTTAATCGTCTGGTTTTTTAGGCGGGATGGAAATGGGATTCTCACAGGTTGGTTAGGTGGAGTTGGTGGAGATGGGGTCACTAGAGGAGGTTGTTCAGGAGCCTCGTTGCTCACATTCCCTTTCTCCTTGTGGGGATCGTTTGGCTCAACGGTGACAGGATGTTGGCTCGGATAAGGAGGGTCCTTGGTCGTTGTTCCAGCTCGAGTAGTAACCGCGAGTAAGGGATCTTTTGGGCTTACTGGGGGCCTGTCATGGCTATCAAGGGTGGCATTAAGTTTGTTGAACCATTTTTCCATGTCATTCTATTGCTCAGCGATGAGCTCATCAAGCCCTTTCAATTGTAAGCCTTTTTCCTGAGTAAAGTACCCAAGGTCATCCTCAAAAGTGCCCCTGAGTTTGTATTCAAGGCCTTCCTCTCTTTCTTTTCTTTTCACTAGATTTCCCCAAAGGGTATAATCATCATTTTGGTAAAAAGGCAGAAGGGAGGGGTCAGCGTAGATGTGATGTCCCGACAAACACGCATGTTCGATCGTGGTTTCTCCTCCGCATTCCTCTACCTCGTGCGGGCCTCCACAGTAGTCGCAGATCAAGTAAGGATTTGAAAGTTGTTTAGTTGTTCGCGACCCTGCAAGGTATTCCACCCTTTCGTGAATTTTTCTTAGCCAATCTGAGGGTGTTTATGTGATTTCAGATGTGCTCGTAGTCGACTCGGGTTCATCCCAAGTATTGTCATGGTCTTAGGCATATTCCTCAATCCTATTCCACCCTTCCTCGGCGCTCAGATTAGCTATTTTCCCTTTTCTTGAATTATTGATTCTGTTCTGGTCGTTTGAGGAGACATTGTCGTAGAAGATTTGGATCAGAAGCCCAAGTTCAAAGCCATGATGGGGAACTTGTCTTATTAAATCCTTGAATCTACTCCATGATTTATGGATAGGTTCGTCCTTTCCCTTTCGGAAACAGAGGATCCTATCCCTAAATACTGAGGTTTTCCCTGCTGGGAAGAACTTCTCATAAAACTTGGATATAAGTTGCTCCCATGTAAAGATAGACTCGGAGGGAAGTCTATCATACCACTCTTTGGCTTTTTCATATAGAGTGAAAGGGAAGAATCATAATCAGGACGTTTTTCTAATGGCCCCATCCGTATGGAGGGTGTCCACTATCTTCAAGAAGTCCCTGATATGTTGAATTGGGTCATCGTTATGTAATCCGCGAAACTTGCACACACTTTGGACAAGCCAAACATCGCTTGCACCCAAGACCTCATCGGTGTGTTCATTTGGGAAGACAATGGCATTTGAGAAGCCACGAGGATTCGGGGAGGAGTAGTCCTTAAGGCGCTTAGGGGTGGGAGTTTTGGGGGTGCTGATATCGTTGTTGGATTGGGGGCTAGAGGGTATGAGGTGATTATCTGAATCTTCTTCAGAAAAGGCCTCATCAAAGTTGATGGCTATGCTAGATGGTTCGGGTGTTGAGAGTGATTGCTATAGCTTATGCATTTCCCTTTCAGGTTCTGCATAAGGCAAAATGAAATTTCTGACGGAACTACGGCTCCTAGTGATTCTAAGGTTAGAGAGATCTTCATTTGCCATGATGGCGGATGGTGATGGTTACGAACAAAGGAACGAAGAAATAAGATAGACTAAAGAAAACCTAAAAAATAAAAATAAAATCTTACTAGAAAGGAATCTAGCAAGTAGACCTAATAAAAAGAAATCCTAACCTAGACAATAACTATTCCCCGGGCTGCGGCGCCAAAAACTTGATGTATGTGGGAATTGCACCCTCGCAACAGGTTTTACCTCTCAAGGGATCTCGAGAAGCTTACAACCCCCACCAGGCAGTGTACCTGATCGTTGTAGTATAATATAGTGACAAGTACCGGGGGATTCATCGTTCAACTCAGGAATAGTGTCGCTAGGATTAGAAAGCCTCCTAAACTAGGTCTAGAGGTGAGGGATGATTCTTTTTATATTTTTATATTTTATAGAAAGCAATTAAAATCTCGTGTTTTGAAGGAGTGGGTGGAATTAGTTGCTAGCCAACTAATCTAATTTATCTAAAGATGCAATCAAAATAAATAACAAAAATGAAAATGAAACTATTAAACTAATGTGGTGGAAACAATAATGAGGAAAGTTGTGTTTACTTAGATTTCATTACTCCCTAGATATCTTTTACAGGTTTATTAGCATGTTACAATTGCATGGATGACGGGTCATATTCCTTAATACTAGTTGTAGGGCTGTGTACAATATTCCCTAACTCTATAGGATCCTACTTCACTCCTATGTCGAGCCATTAGAAGCTCCTAACATGGGATCATTTGAATTCTCCTACGCATTAAATACAACCAAAAATCATAGTACACCTCCAATCATGTTTCTTAAGACGTTCAAGCAAGTTACCAATGGAAGTCTGCTAGTTTTCTTAAGCCTAACATCGAATACAATCATCTGTAACAATTATAAATAAACAATCAACCCATAATTAACATCTAGGTTTCACTACATCTAAGCAAACACAAGAAAGATCTAGCCTAGCATGT
This sequence comes from Artemisia argyi, assembly GCA_030686995.1. NCBI lineage: Eukaryota > Viridiplantae > Streptophyta > Magnoliopsida > Asterales > Asteraceae > Artemisia > Artemisia argyi. The sequence goes on from CM060682.1 coordinate 100,232,879, forward strand.
TAAATAGAAGAAAAACGTAAGATATAATCACACAACACATAGACATATTGAATGATTTGAATGAATACTTATCTTTAATTGAACATGGAAGAATCAAAGGGTTGGAACCCTTGAAAAACTGATAAAATTCGGACTAGGGTTTATTCCCTCAAAGTTGCACACTAATGAATGAAATTTGGAAAACTATATATAGATATTACACTCTGACGGCGTCATGTGTTAGAATGTGACGCCGTCAACTCGCCGCCTTGATAAAATCGTATTGCCTAGATCTGTTTGTGATGTCGTCATGTAGGAATTTACTCTGGGCCGTCACTAGTAGTTGGACCCTGACGACCTTGGTGACGCTGTTAGGTCCTAAGATTAAAAATACTCTGGATAGTCACGTGTATTTTTCACTTCCACCTCTTTTGTAACTCTTGACGCCGTGATGTACAAAGGCTTGACGCCGTCAGGTACTGTTCCCAGCAAGGAAATTTGAGACTTCGTCGTTTTCTTCACTTTTATGCTCCAAAAACGTCCAAAATGCTTCCTTTTCCATATTTCTCTCCAAAAGTACCTAAAATGACAAAAGAAATGATTTAGGGCAATAATTGATCAAATAATCTCGAATTTAGGCTTAAATGACCCCTTAAAAGCGGTACACTTTTTGCCTCATCACTCACCCTTTCTTATAATACATATTTTTTTAATTTAAAATTGCAGCACATAGACTTGTGGGTTGACTACATGTGGCATGTAAGACCTAATAATGCAAACTGGGCGATGGTTAGTTGTTACTTTTTTTAGCTTCTTCGTTAAAATGGCACGCCATCGTTTTATGTAAATGGCCAGAGGTATCCCTGTCCATGGAGCGATGTTGATCAGGTAATACATTTACTTGTGTTCGCTTAAATACAATGTATTATTCATAAATACCAACTGGGTTACTTTATACTTCAGTATTTTCATATGGTTGGTTTGACATTTACTGGTTATTCATGAATACCACTGAAGCATCAGTTATATCATGTCTATATGTGGTTCTCCCTCAAACCAATGACGGTTACACACTAGCAACTTAAAATATTTCCAAAGGATTTCAGATTCAGTTCTGTTGGAATTATCAGAAATCATATTATAAGCATGTATTTTTGGACATACTTATCTCACCTAATGTATGTCCATTTCGTTTATACTCTAGGTTTATATTCCGATCAATGAAACGGACAAACACTGGTGTCTTGCCCATTTTCATATACCATCTGGAGTGGTAATATTCTATGATAGCGGCGACACATATGACTACGACAAACATGGATGGTATATCCGTGTTAGGAAGTGCTTACAGGTACGTTGTTTGTATATACAAATCAGGTGATTAACATTTTTTTTCCACTACCCTGTACCAGTGTGCAACATATGCTGTTAAGTATACATGTTTAGTTCAAGACATACAACATAACAATTACTGTTTGTTAACCACATAAAAGCAACGTACATCACGCGCCCATATGATACCAAAATACAGTTACCAACTATTAATTTTACTTATTCAGTCGGCATACAAGTACGTTTAGACTTACTATAGTTGATGTTTCTGTATCCAAGATTGGGTGTTGTCTAATCTTGTTTTCTATTCTTATGTTGTAAATTTGTTGGAATTTAATATAATACATTCACCTTTGGCACACAATTTTTTTTTAATAAAAATAAAATACAACATAAAGGTCTTTAATAACATATGTATATGACTTTTACAAAGTTATCAATAATAAAAAATGCTCCTATCAGTTGCCCTATACATTAGTTGCCAAAAAAAAAAGAAAATAGTTGCACCACTTTCCATGTCCAGAGATGGGAACAGTTCACTTGCCCTACCACAATCATTTCCAAACTTCTAATCCTCATTAATAATGTTTGGCTTAATTTAAAGCCTAATAACTTGACAACACATTGCTTTTACAACTTGACTTTCCTCATCAATACAATATGGCTTACTTCTACTTGAAGAGTGATCCTTTTTTTTTTTTTTTTTTTTTTTTTTTTTTGCATATTAAAATTATCCATCACACCTTCCCTCGTATGCATATTTTCCAACTGTGTCATTTTATTAACTAAATGGGTTACATTAGATATTTTTGGGCATGTAAATCCTACTGAGACCCATTTATACTATAAACTTACATCCTAATTGACCAAGCGGAATAAAAGTTACAAACATTTATACTTGCTATTGTTGAAACAATTAAAAAACACGCAAAATATTCTGAAAATAACCAAACGTCCCTGATATATACAACTAAACGATGGTATGTTACATCCAAGTAAAAAAGCTACTCTTTATTTTCTTAACTTTGTAAGTACAAACAACTCTGTTTACCACTGGGACAATGTTTCAATTTAGTTGTCCCACTTACATAACTAGCTGCCCAAAGTTTATAAGAAGTTGCCAAACTTTATTTCAGTTGTGTTGTGGATTAGTGGATAGGATATGACACTATCGGCCACAATCATTTCCCATCTCTAATCCTTATTAATATTACTTGCCTTACTTGGCATCCAAAAAAGTTGACATGACCCCACTATTCACCAATTGACTATCCTCATTTATTCACATTGACTTCATTAAAATGTAAAGGGCACCCCCACTTTATATATAAACGTTCTATCTAATACTACAATTTCATATCACATTTAGAACTCAACTCACATTTACACACACACAAGCATTCACTTGGCATATCAATGGAGCAAGAAAACTTTTTGTTTGATCTATTTACCTCAATGTTTAAAGCAAACATTTAGAGTGACTTTAAGCTAATAAAGTCACTTCATGTGGAGGTGGTAGAGATTGCCCGTCATTGCAAGGAAAGGGGCGACCAGATCAAACAGATCTAGACAGTGGTTGGGTCCAGTTTCACTATGCAGTCTTTAAACTTGCTGATTGAAATTCAAGATGAGGACCTGGAGAAGAATAGGAATCTGATGAGATGCATCAGTGAAACTCAAATCAAAGTCCTGAAAACAATCTCATTTCTTGCAAAAATGCGCAAGAACCACTGAACCACCATTCCTGGCCTGCTATGTGCTTACTCTTAATTATCACTATTGTCTTTTGTGTTTTGTGTTTTTATCTATGTACCTCTTGTGTTGGTTGTACTGGTTTTTATTCTTATAATGAAATTAAACAAGTTTATGTTATACTCTATTTTTTAACTTCTTTACTTAAGTGTTACAACACTTGATATGAAGCAATGAATCATGTAGCATTAATAGCCTAACAAATATCCTGAACAAACTATCATAAAGAAACAAAAAACATTCAACTGTTTATGGACAAGCATTGCTAGTAAATCGTTAATCTTTAACACCATTATTTGCGAAATGTCCCATAAGATTGCCCCTCATATTAACATTTTATACTAATATACAGGATCGAATTCCACTAGTTCTACACCGTGCCAAAGTTTTCGAGAAGAAAGGAATGGATTCGTCTCAATATAACATTACGTTTAGGCTCGCGGACAAAGTTCCAAAGCAAGGTGGTATATTTGGTGATTGTGGTGTGTGGGTGTGTATATTTCTATATCGTTTGTCACATGGTATATCGTTGCATGTTGATGACCCCGTTGACTTTGCCATAGCGTATCATGAAAAGATGGTTCGGTTTTATTACAATCACATATATTAGCCTTTGTAACGGTTTGTATTTTTTTTACTTCATCTTATGACTCCTTCTTGTATTATAAACTTATAGTCATGAATATAATTTACCCTATCAAATTGAGTTTACAGCATTATATTATAAATCATTGTCATCATACATATAACAAACCACTTTAATTAGTAAATACCTAAGACAATGTCAACTTAACCAACATGCATACACATAACTTTGCATTCATACAAAAATAAAAAAAATAAAAAAATAACACTTCAAGTTACTAATACCTAAAACCCTTAATGCCTATACAATAGTACTTTAGTACAAACTAATTCACTATTTGTAACTTGACCCTATTCAACTAAATTGTCTCCCATTTCTTACTAACAATAAAGTAAGACAATCTTTTAATATCTATAAGAGGAAATCCTATACATATACATTTGTACTTGTTTTATCATCATGGCCTACCCTCATCTGTCTCTTTCAAAGAAAGTTCCTGCAAACCCCCTACATGAATCGGATGATATCAAAGAAAGGTATGCATTTCTTTACTTTATTTGGTAAAATGCTTATTTGCTTGCTTGATTTTTGGGTTCCAAACTACGTTTATGTTTTTTGTGTACAGGTCACCCCTCAGTACTACTGACTATCTAGTGTTTGATATTCACTATGATGGTGTTTTCAATAAAAATCCAAGTTTAAAGTATGAACATGGGAAAACAATGACAGTGCATGTATCTAAGTCCAACAGGATGAACTTTGAGCCCCTGCTTGACGTGTTAACCTATAAACTTGGATAAGATATTCGATATGTGTATTTTTGTTCTCCAAGAGTTTATATACAAGTAGGCTTGACTGTAGTTGAAGGTGACTATGATATGGGAAAAATGTATGATACGGCTGATTCACACAGTTTAATTGATTTGTATGTTTCCCGTATACCTCAAAACCTTTCAGAGTTCTATTTTGCCAATCTGACTTTTGATGGTTCTGATGACGAAATATTGCCAAATCTAAGAAACATGAAAATGCTTTGGTGGTTGCTCACTCTAAGTCGCCTGAAGCTCTTATTGCATGGGAGGATGAACAACTTACAACTCCTCTAAGAATACCTCCTTCCCCTCCTCGAATGAAAGGAAAACAATTTCAATGTAAGAATCTTTTTAAGGATTTTTTGCATAGTGAGTATATTGATGATGATTTTTATTTTTCTGATGAAGATTACATACCTGGTGTCCCTGGAGTTGATGTTCCTGCGATGGATGTTGGTTGGTCTTGCTCGTCTCTGTGTGATTGGCTAAATGAGGTATGCAGGTATGCTGGTTCCAAAATGCTAAGTGTTTCTAATGACTGTTTTGCAAGCGAGGTTGTTTTGGATGTGGGTGGGTCTCCAGTCCTTGAACGTGTAGGGTCTATTGTGCATCATACGACATGTCGACGTTTGTCAAAGAAGAAAATATCCAGGAATTTCTATTTTAGCTCACAAACTTCATCTTTGAGAAGGCGAAATATGGCGAGCTATTTTAAAATTCTACACAAGCATCGGGTTATTGGAGGTCTTAGAAAAACACTTAATTGGTTCCTTAGGGATGGTAGGTTGCATTCTAGGGTTGTTGTCAAGTACTTGAAACCACGAGTCCGAATTGAGCAAGCGATTGTTTAGCAAGATTGTAAGTAAAGCTATGCACTGCTATAGTCTTTAGGGATACATCCTTTTCTTTTTTGTTGAACATTTTTTTTCTTTTGCTACTTGTTATTAATGCTAAGAAGATGTTCAAGAAAAAGATTAAAAAAAAGTGGATGCATCCCTCGTTAAGGTTAGTTGCTATGCAAATGTATTAGGTTCTATGTTTGATCTGTGTGCATATTAATGTTAGTGGTTTGTATTCAAGTTAAAATGTATTTCATTGTGAATTGTTTTATTTATTTTTTGTTTGTGTTAATCACACTTAGATTTTTGACCAAATGTATAGTGAGTTGTTGGATCAAAACAGTTGTTTGTTCTTTATAGGGCAACCAATAATTTTGGCGGGTCTTTTACTAGGTATTTGGCGCCCAATTTGTACACATCCCCATAAAATGGATGCCCAAATCTTATGACCCCTCCATCTGTACACGCAGCAGACTCACATCAGTACTACCAAACGTACCCGATTACAAATAATAATAAAAAAATGTCAGGATCTAAAAACTGGTATTGTAGTCATTTGAATCAGATTAAGCCTAAAGAAGAATATGCGAATGCGTTAGATGACGAATCGATACTTGAAGCTATTGTCAATCATTTTGGGGGTGAAATTATCGATGAATATGGGTCATATAGGAAGGTTTGCCCATGGCAGAGAGGTGTTATACTGACATGGTTGCGTATGCAGAGTTTTTACAATCCCCCTTTGCCGAATCAACCAATTGAGCGTGTTGGTATGTTAACGTTATTTTCTTTCATGACAATTTTTTTATACAAGAATTAAAGTAGGTGTGATATGTTTATAGTTATATACTAGTTTGGCCATATACTTATTTGCATTCATTGAATTGTTTTAAGATGATAATTTCAATATCTTGGGTGGTGTTGATGGCAAAGATAGCTTGTTAACTAACTTCGATGCTTTGGAAAAGAGGATTTCAAATGTTGAAGATGTGTTTGCATATCTGAAGTCCAAAACAAAAGACAATTGTGGCACTAGCAAACATGGAGGGTGCAGCAACACCAACAACAAACTGTAACTTTTAGATGGTCATGGATAATAATGTTTAGTTCTTCTAATGTTAAAATGTTTATTTCTGGCTGGTGTAAACCTATGTTTTTCTTGTTTGATTACAAAATGTTGTTGTATTTCATACAATGTGATCAATATGGTTAGCAGTCTTGGAAACTTGAGTGACCATTTATATGTATATGACTAGACAAAAGAGGTGATTACGCATAATTAATTGACATTGCATCAACATACATCCACAACGAATGGCCAATTGATACTGAAACAAATTTATTTCAAACACTAGATTTTCAAAAGGTAAACAGATACAACTAATAGGAAATTAACCAGCTATCACTAATCCATGGCACTACATTACTTGCCTATTATCATCCCAAACCCAACACAAACAACTGCAAATGATCCTAACAAAATGAAAAAGAACCGCTCATACAACTTCAACTTTGACTTCATATCATTGAGCTCTTCTTCCATGATTTACTTGTCTAAAGCAATAGCGTCAATCACCTACTGATGGTTGACAGTATTGTTCAGTTGTTTCTCCTTTAGTAAGAATCCATACACCAAATCTTTATAGTATTCACTTGGGAGATCATCATCTAAAAACTCATACACATCACAAACTGCGCATTTTACAAATCTTTTACCCGGACTTGTCCTTGTTGTTGAAGTCTTGACTATGAGTCGAACACGACAGTGACAAAAGTATTCGGTTTTGCCATCAATTACCCGTCTTATCGCTCTATTTCGGAAACTCATATTTTAGGGTTTCAAGGTTTGATACAATTGGGGAAATTAGGGAAAGCTGTATGTAATGGGTATATGTATACAAGGACAAACCAAACTTTGTACGTGTGAGGATTATTTTCCATCTACTTTTGGCAAAATTTTATATAAGTCAAGGTCATTGTTTATTACAACTAAAAGGACCAAAAGTGAACTTTTAAAAGTCAATCTAACCCCAAAATACTTATCCTTTTTGGTTCCAACAAAACACCATATTCCCAAATCATCAGAAACCCTAGGTCATTGTCATTGCAGGAATTCCAAATAAAACAAAAATAAAGATTGATGTCCTTTTCATATTTAATTCAGGTTGATTGTACTTTCCCATAACTATATTGTTCCTTTTTTTTGTTCATATGCATATGATGTTACATTTACTTAATTCAGTTTGTATTATTGATTTTTTTTTCTATTCAAGTTTTTGTTTGGTTTTTATTTTTTTTTTCTGTGCACCGTAATTCATTTGCTTTTTGAGGGTGCCAAAAATCTACTTAATTATTATTATTATTATTATTATTATTATTATTATTATTTAATTTATGTATAAACGATACTCATGTTTACTTATCTTTAACCAGGAAAAAATGAAGAAAGTTGAGTTTAAAGTACACACACATGGGGAATTTGCTTTCGATCCACTGCGTTATGTTGATGGGTGCATTGGCCACGTTATGTGTTTTACCACTCACAATGGTGTTTTTACAAGGGCACTTGATCATGTTATGAAGGATATTGAAGGTTATAAATGGGTTTTGTTTTATTGTAAACCAAACATGTCACTTGCAAATTGTTTAACTTTACTACACATTGATAATGACGTCCATAGATTTTTTTATCACATTGTGGCCCATGGTTCTATAAACCTGTTTATTGCGCACAAACAACGACCATTGTCAAAGTATTATTTTAAAAACATGGTTTGGCTAGAGGAGGACGCTTGGCAACGTTGCTGTAGTGCGACTCCGTTCAATAGAAGGATGATGACTAAATGTCTTGTTATCAGCAACACTGATGGTGTGATCAATGTCAATGAAAATGGTACCGATAAAGGAGGTACTGGAACAGGGGAGGATAAAATGTTGCACGAGGTTGGTGTACAAGTTGAGATTGCAAAAGGTATCGATAAAGGTAAAGCGAAGCTGTTCGAAGATGATGGCATAGAAAGAAAGACAGTCAGGGGTATAAAGAAACGAAAGGAACAACTGAATGGATCTGAATCAATCAAGGAAAGTAGCTACCAAGTTGTAAAAACATACAGGAGGGCAGTGATAAATGGGTGAGCCAAAATGGTTGAAGTGCCATCTGATTGATTGGTGGTTGGTACGTTTATTGACCTGCATTCATAATTTATTTTATGCAATCATTTCCCGTTACACAATTGCTTAAATTATATCTTAAGAGTAGAAACACACACTATATTGCATAGTTTAGTACAGATGTTTATTACACACCAAACGTCCCACACTTGTTATTCTTACTTAAACAATACAAAGTACCAACTAGGAAGTGAGTGCATCCATTTAATTTCCAAAAGTGTGTGTGATTCTAGGACATCGATCAAAGATAGGGGTATTTACTGTAAAAAGTTGGCTGGAGTAGCGAAATCTATTAGGGAATTAATGTCCGAATGGGATGAGTTCGGCTGTTCCTGTGGTTGACTTGAGTTAGGTGCCTCAGTCGCGTTGCTGTTATTTTGATTAGATGAACCCTCCACCACACGAGCCTTTTCTCTAGGACCGGCTGGACCTTTGGTTACAGACCTTTTGGAGCATACTTTCTGTCAAATAAAAACATAAACATTAGATGACAATAAGCGTAAGAAATTACTTTTGTCATAATAATTAGAATTTCAACCTTTTCTTTCACCATGATTGCATTACACATTAGGCGGTTATGTCCTGGCCCTCCACACCTTCCACAAGAGTTCCTTGAAGGCACCTCGCCTTGAGAGGGAATTCTATTTCTTTTTTTTGGTCTACCTGTTGCCCGCTTTATTTTAATAGGGGGAATACACGTTGGATGTCGTCTGGAGTGTCCCACAATGTTACATCCTTTAAAGGATAAATGATGTCTTCGTATGTTCCTTTAAGTGTTGTATCATAAAACCAAGCTTTAGCCAGTTTCTTGAAACTAGTCAGGCCAACAAATCTACCGACAGCACAGACATGTCCACATGGTGAGCCCGAAAGCTGCCATTGTTGACAAGTGCACTCACCCTATTCCAAGTCAACAATATGACGTTTCTTCGTGTCGCATACTTCATACAGTCTCCCCTTCTCAATCCCCATGACCTTCCAGTTTGCACTTTTGGCCATTCTGGCATTCACTTTCGCAGTCGCCCATTCAGAAAGATCGTCATCCGGGGCATCTAACAGTACAAAATAAATTATGATTATTGACTAGTACCTCATAATTCGACAGTAAACTTACTAAGAAATTGGATCATTTATTACCTGCATGTTTTGCCCGGCGGTGGTAATACCAGCTTTGAAGAAGAGCTCTAAACCATTCAATCAGCGCCGTGATTGGGCAGTGGTGCACAAGCTTCGTCCAAGCATTTATGGATTCCACACTGTTTGATGTTAAGTAATTGTATCTCTGCCCAGGGCAATGTGCCCTTGACCATTTCTCGATCCCTGTTTCACCAAGTTTTTTGTAAGCCTGCGGTCTTACCGAACGAATATCCGACATTAGCTTTGAAAAAGCATCCATTGTGTATGCTTTGCATATCTTCCAGTATAAAAATTTCAGTGTCTCACTGTGCATCTTTGTATTTAACATCAAATGCCGACAACAATAGCCGTGAAATGCATTCGGGAATATAGCGTTACATGCAGCTGTTATTCCATAATGTCTGTCAGATATGATTGCCAAATTAGGAACGTCCCCTATGCGTTCTTTGAGTATCGTCATAAACCAAGTCTATGATTCACAGGTCTCGCCTTGAGCAACACCGGTAGCAATCGGTATAATCTGATTGTTTCCGTCCATTCCAACAGCAACCATATTTGTTCCCTGGTATAGCCCTTTTAGATGTGCCGCATCAATTATGATAAGAGGCCGCATATAGCACAGGAAACTCTTAATCTGTGAAATACAATGTAACAAATACAATGGTACATCAAGTTGAAAACCTTTAAGAGAAATATCAAATAAATTTCCATTGGATATGCATTTAGTTTATTGTTAAACTAATAACAATTAATTTGTTTGTTGTTTAACATGACAGGTGTGGTATGCACATAAGATGGATGTGTTGCTTTTGGCTATATGTTTTCATAACCAATTAAAGTAAAATGGTATATTTGAATTAAGTATGGTTAAACAAGTATGTATGTTTAACCTTTAGGATGTACCTGTATACACAGGTACATGTTTCTATGTGTCAATGTCAATGGAGTATGTCTATGTTGTATAACGTATGATACGCCTAGATCCTAATGGTAATTTAGATTAATGTTGTGTTTTTTATTAAGTATGGGTTTTCGTTCTATATTTATACCGCTATAGTAATGTATGCCATGATATTAAAAGTTATTAATTTAAGAAAACCCTAAAGAATAAATTTGATAAACAACTAACCAAACAGGATTAAAAAGGTAATAACATGCTTACCACAACACCGAAACCGATAAATAGGTTCTTAAAATGGCTGGCATCGTCGGTCTCTACATGTGTAACTGTGTCTCTGTTTGCCACCTTTAGGTTATGACAATATAAGGGCAGCTGATCGAATGAGGCCCTTGGGCAGCCCTGATTTGATTCCAGTGCCAAATGTCTCCCTCTTCAAGCTCATTTGTATGAAACGTCTATATTCATATCCAAATTCAGATCATGTACAATGTCCTTCGGCCTATACACTCTTGTCGGATCGGCGAGCTTGGGGGATATTATTCTAGCCAATGTTTTTGCATATGCATTTCGGTGATTTGGATTGAATACGATTTTTGAACATAAATGGTTGTCGTTTAGTGAAGTGACTCTAAATATGTTAGTAAGCCCAAATCTATGACAGTTTATGTGCCAATTACATTCTGGTTGGAGACACTTGACAGCATATCTTGTCGTGGTTGATCTGATAACAGAAAATTGATACCGTTCTTTTAAACATTTCAAACTTATCTCATAGATGCAATTTTCCTTATCATCAAACATATCATTAACCTTGACACCACCTTTTTTCTCATCACAGTGAAAAGTGAGTGAGTGTGGTGGGAGTGGCAAATAGTTAAGATTAATGAGTTGCAATTGGTTCTGCTGGTCTAAATTGACTACAGGGGTATGGGAAACGTGGTCGACGACTAATGTATGCACATGAAATGGCGTATTCAAAGCATGAGTTTTGAAAACGTCGACATCGTCATCGTTATGTAGGGTGGTTGTGGTTTCACCTATGTTGTACGATAGAAGGATTGCGTTTACATCGTTTAAATTCAACTTTTTCCACACATACTTGACAAGATTGCCAAAGTTAATGTCAGTTGGAAGTAAAACGGCAATCACAGTCTCTTCATATCGTATGAACACCTTGAACTTATCGGTTGTACAAGAATCCATTTCCTTGTAACCAATTCCTTGTTTTACTTTTTTTGTTGGTTGGTGTGAAGTTTGAGATTTTTTTTTCTTATGTTGGTTTTGTTGTAAACGGTGAAGAGATATATAAGAAAATATAGTTGCCCAAAGTACAACTGTAAATGGTGAAGAGTTATATAAGAAAATATAGTTGCCCAAAGTACAACTGTAAATGGTGAAGAGTTATATAATAAAATATAGTTGCCCAAAGTACAACTGTAAATGATGAAGAGTCATATAAGAAAATATAGTTGACCAAATAAAAAATAGTTGCCCAAAGTACAATATTCGATTGCTCAGAAATTAAAACCCAAATGTTGGGGCCCATATCCAAATAGATGTAACTTTCCCATAAGTTTCATGCCTTTCATGTATGTTAATATCCACACATACGAAAGTACTTTAAAGTATTTTAATCTATACATTATTGATTTACATTTCTAAATATTGGTTACCATTACAATGGTTAACAAATTGTAGTTATAGACCATCAACACATGGCATAGTCATTGATACAAAATATTTCATGCATCCATTAAACATACAGTAATAATTGTTTGAATTTAAAATACCTAATCATATGAAACAAAAGTAAGGAGCATGACTACTATAAAATTAAACTAATGATATGTTGGAATCTTACAATAACAGTATCTGTTAGGAATACAAATATTCCTGTAAAAGTCTCGGTCACCTAATTATTGTAATAGCATCAAGTTAGCTCGTAGTTAGTTTAGTTACTAGTTAGTTAGTATTAGATTAAGTAACATCGTGGAAGAAGGACCGGTCTTTACCCACTGTATGCCTGATCCACAGCCCGGGTGTGGGCGTTTTAATATTTTCTTTGTTAGGACTATATATACCCCTCTCCACATGTGGAGAGGGTTGGGCCTTCATTCACATCAATCTAATATTCCAATTTTCTCTCAAGGTTCCACTCTTTCTTCCTTTCTCTTCTTCTCATTAATTCATACGCCTACACTACCACAAGTACTTCATGTTTACAACTTATTTAGTAACCTACAATTGGTATCAGAGCCAAGGTTTCATCTTATGGCCTTGTAGAATCGGATTTGGTGTGGTTTTTGTGTAGTTTTTGTGAGTTAGAAGAGTTTTCTTGAAAACATCTTAGTTTGATCTATCTAGTGTTAGTTGACATGTTAGAGGTGTACCTCTATGATCACTTGTGTTAGTATTACCCTATTCCTCAGTTGGTTTTGCCATTTCACACGTATTTTTGAAGATTGGATTGAGTTTGGGCCGGATTTCTTTGTTGCGGTTACCTCCACTGTTTCATTGCTTGACTGCGATTTGCTACTTGATTTCTGCGGTTAGTTATCTGCGTTTACTATTTTGAGTTAACTGACAAAACGCAATAATAGTGACGACTATTGGGAATTGCAATTAGTATCTGCGGTTAGTGGATTGTGGTTTAGTGCCTGAGATTTGCTCTTGCGGTTTACTTCTCTCTGCGTTTATCTCCTAGTGTTTATCTCATTTTGCGACTACAAATTTGCGGTTTGCTCCTGGATTGCGACTAACTCTTCTGACCTTGAGTTTTGCTATCATATGTGGTAATCTCAGTCTTAAAGTTACCCATACTTTGCAGTTTGTTTGGTTTTAGTGACTATCTCCTAAGTATTGACATTCTATTAAGTGGTGAGATTCGTGTGAGTGGTGAAGCATTTTGCAATTAGTGATTGGTTGTAACTTAAGTCGTTTCTGTTAATCTAATTGTGATCTGACGTTGTGGGTTAATTCTTACGATTTGACTAATCTCAATTGGATTTATCGTAACTTAACTTGTCACAACTATACACCTAGTGCAAACTGTAACCCACCTGCCTCATCATGACAACATCCCCTGATTCAGTAATTCCTGAAATTCTCAAATTATATGACATGGTTGATGTACCGTTGACATCTGATCTTTATCTTCAAATGAACAGACTAGTACCTGATGATGACTCAATTGTAAAATAATGCTCGGATTCTCAAGAGAATGTGACTCATCAGTCAAGTAAATTGCTTGAATTGGCAAGGGAATGCCACATTGAATGCTTTCAAATACTTCAGTCACATCTTTCTGTGCTGTTATAGGGTGATGGATTCAAAATGGGTTTAAACGTGCATTCACAACTCTTTTCGGTCAAGATGTTCAAACATTCACAGATATTATGATTCTGAATTTGGATCAGTTACGAAAACAATTGGACCGAGAAGAAACTACTGATGCGGGATCCTTAGCTGCCTTATGTGTGCTCAGCAAACAACTGCATAGCTTCATAAACTCAAAATCTGCCATGATATATGACTACGAGAGTCAGATGACCATGAAGTGTTTTTCTTACCACACAGATATAGATGTTGACACCTACAGAGACATGCTACTCCAATACTTGGATAAGGTTAAGGAGTACATCGAGGAAAAAGCAAAACACGAACCGGTGTATGATGTCAGGGTAGAGACACACGGGGTACAATCAAGTGATGGTATTGAGTATTTGGGTTTAGCATCGGATGCTGAGTCAATCATCATTGAATGCATGGATTCAGAAGCCGATAAGTTTGACACTTCTGACAAGTTGGTGACCCATACTATGGAAAATATGCTCAGACCTGTGCAACCACTTAACTCAAGTGATGAGGTATCGTCAATTGATCAACATAATATACTCTCCAATGTATGTCACCATACAGATCAAGTTAAACTCTGTTATGACACAAATCTATTGGAAAAGAGTGACGGTTTACTCTCCTCTAACTCAAGAAATATGTGCCATAAAGGGGGAGAAAGTGATCTGTATGATGAAAGTTCTTGCCTTAAGGTTGAGTTTTCTAAGACAATGGACCAGAACATGGTTGAAAAAGAGACATTTAATCAACTTCTAAAAAGGTTCTCACAACTAGAAAAACATTGCATTTCACTTGAAATTGAAATGCAACAAAAAGAATAATGTGTTCAAAATAGCAAACCGTGTTTGAATCCGGATTGCCTAGACTTAATGAATATTTTTTGATAAACAATCTGAAAACTCAGCTGCAAGACAAGGACTTAACGATCAACAGCCTTAAAAATCGAATTAAGATGTATGAGCAACGTAATGAAGCCAAATGGAAACATGAAATTAATGAAATTGAATGCAAAATGGCTAAATTAAGTATGGAAAATGAGACTCTGAAAGTACAATGTAAAGAACTGCGTGACTCAATCAAAGAAATAAAAGCAAAGAAAATCAATCTGACAACCTCTCAGTTCACTAAACACAAGGATCTCATTACTCAAAGTCTGACTTCATGTCCCAAAGTTTCTGGTGCACAAATCGTGCCAAGTTACGTTTCAAAGAGTCAAATGAACCTTAATCTTTCTTTTTTGGGTAAAGGGCATTACACCCGGTAAAATATATTACACCAAAAAACGTTTAAGTACAATGGAATGTGGCTAAAGTACCACATTAACCTCAAGCAACGCTTGAACTACCAAAACAACTAAACGCTTGTGACATGCCACAAAGCGAACAAAACTAAAGCCATACAGTTACAATAGCACCAATGGGAAACCACCAACGAATATAACAAGAATCACCACAAATGTCCACAAGCCTCTTCGAAGGAGATTGATGAATCAACTGAGACTGCCTCCTTAAAAACCTTTCCAAGTAAAAACCCAGAGGGAAAACCTTGGAGAAGGGAAAAAAGAGTATAGCTCTCAATTGAATCTCCAACGAACAATCCACCATGCCCCAAGCAACATCCAAATCGAACACATCGACATGCAAAAGCCAACTATCCATAAAAGAAACCGACATCATGAATGAATAAGCGAAGTTGGCAGCTTCCACACGCGAACAAGATCAATAACGTTCGCCGTCTTCTTAAACCTGCACGTAAGCAGCTTCATCCTAACCGTAGACTTGATGAAATCAACAACCTGAGCTTCTGATCTTGATTGCTTCTTGAAAAGCCGGTTGTTTCGTTCTTGCCATATAACATAAGCCGCGGCAGCAAACAAGAGCTTAGATATAACACTCCGTACAGACCTTGACTTTGCCGACCCAATAAGGACATTAACAATAGAATCCAATGAGGAAGCCAACATGGTAAGACCAGCAAACATCTTCAACGTGTCCCAAACCTGCATAGAATAAGAACAAGCAAAGAAAAGGTGATCATGAGAATCAGGTTGCATTTTACAAAGAGGACACAACAACGGGTCCTGATTTGCAGCATCATGATGCCTCAACATATCTTGAGTTCGAAGCCTCCTCTTCATCACTAGCCACAAGTGAAATGCATGTTTCAGAATCCGATGAGAAAACCACACAAAATGATACCAATCAACACTAATATCCCGATGCCTTATGCAATCCCAAACTAAAGAAACCGAAAATGGCCTTAAAACCCCATCATTCGAACGCCAACATAAAGAATCCTCCATACGATCCACCAACAAAGGAACCGAAATAGAACCAAGAGTTGGATAACGAACCAGCCATTCATTAGGCCACGCCCAACCATTAGACATAACGATCTCCCGAACAGTAGTATTAGAATTAAAACCAGCACGATGAATGTCACGAGAAGAAACAATAAAAACGATAGGACTAATCGAGCACCAAGAGTCAAACCAAGCAGAAACCTTTGATCCATCCCCTAATTTATACCATATAAAGTTACGGATAATAGGCCTAAGTTGAAGAATCTTTCGCCAACTCCAAGACATATTACCACGACATGGGATATCCCAAAAGTTACGCCCCCTTAGCTTATATACATGAATCCATCTAACCCAAAGAGACTCTTTACCAGTAATAATACTCCAAATGTGAGTGGTAATCAACGCACTATTAAAAGTATCAAGCCTCCGAATCCCAAGACCTCCTTCCTGTTTAGGAAGACAAACAACCTCCCATGCGACTTTAGATTTACCCTTAAGCCCTGTACCATTTCCCCACAAAAAACACCGCATAAGCTGTTCCAAATCATAAATAATACGAGATGGAAGGATAAAAACCGACGCCCAGTAAATGTGCATAGAAGATAGAACCGATTGAATAAGTTGAAGCCTACCAGCAAATGAGAGAGATTTATTCTTCCAATCCTTAATACGATTAGACAACTTTTCAACTAATTCCTTGCAATCTCTAAAAATCAGCCTAGTAGTAACCAAAGGAACACCCAAATACTTAACCGGGAGGCTACCCTCAACAAACAGAATGACCTGTAAAATAGCATGCTTAACATGATTACGAACGTTACAAAAATAAGCAGTACTCTTAGGTAGACTCGGAGTGAGACCAGAAATTTGTTTAAACTCATCCAAAGCCTCCATAATAACTCTAGCCGACTCCACATCACCATGAGCAAAAAGAAATAGATCATCAGTAAAACATAAATTAATAATGTTAAGGTTAGAACAATGATGATGAAAAGTAAACAGCTCAGAATCGCGAACACGCCTCCGAAGCATAAGAGTAAGAATCTCCATAACAAGAGTAAAAAGATACGGTGATAACGGATCACCTTGACGAAGACCCCTCTTACCCTTAAAATTCCGTTAACACTAATAGAAAATGAAGTCGAAGTCACACATTCCATAATCCAACCAATCATACGGTTATGAAAACCAAAACCAATCAGAATTTGCCTCAAAAAATTCCAGTCAACCGTATCATACGCCTTCTGAATATCCACTTTAAAAGCACATCTAGCCGGGCCCCGATCTACATGATAGTTGTGCATAATCTCCTGAGTAAGTAAAATATTATCCGAGATCCTCCTACCCGGAACAAACGCTGATTGGTTCAAACTAACTAAGGAGGTTAAACAAGACTTAATACGGTTAGCAATAATCTTGCTAATACATTTAAATAAAACATTACAGCAAGATATAGGCCGAAAGTCATTAATCCGAGACGGAGAAGGAACCTTAGGAAGAAGAGCAATAATAGTATGGTTCACTTCTTTCAAAAGTTTACCGTTAATGAAAAATTCCTGAACCGCCTTAGTAACATCAGACGCCACAATATCCCAAGCACCTTTAAAGAAAGCCGCCGAGAACCCATCCGGACCAGGAGATTTGTCATCTCCCATAGCAAATAACGCATCCTTAACTTCTTGGGTCGAAACAGCCCGAACCATATCATCAGCAACAATAGGATCCAAGGTAGACACAAAAAGATCATTACCATCAAACGGAACCGTATACCCCTCTTGACCAATGAAGGAAGCATAATGACTTACGAAAGCGTTAGGCACCGCCTCCCCATCAAACCGCACCCCATCACTGTTACTAATCACATCAATTCGACTTCTAGCTTTCCTACTCTTCACCACCTTATGAAAATAGGCCGAGTTAGAATCCCCTACTCTCAGCCATTCTACCTTCGCTTTTTGTTTAAGAAACTGCTCCTCCACAATGATAGCATCATTATATGCAGTAAGATAACAAGCCTCCTCCTCCCGCAAGGTAATATTAAAAGGATCCACATCAAGGGCACGTTGGACCGTATCTAATTCGTGACGAAGTCTAATGACTTTCTCATGAATATTACCTTCATTAAAGAGCATCTTTCAAAGAGGCTTCTTCAGCAATTTAAGCTTACAAACCACTTGGTACATGTAAAACCCACTCTTAGCCACATTCCAACACTCCTTAACCTGATCTTTAAACCGAGAATTCTCAACCAGAATATTAGCAAACTTGAACGGCCTTGGTTTAAACTTATAAGGAGTAGGAATAGTAAGGATAGCCGGAGAATGGTCAGAAATACGATAAGGCTGAAAAATAGCATGAGCACCAACAAAACCATCCGTGCATTCAAGATTAGACATAATTCGATCAATCTTTTTAAGAGTACCATCCATCCCTCTAGGCTTTTGATTCCACGTATATTGCAAACCTGAGCGATTAACATCAAAAACCTCTATCTCCTCAACACATTCTTTAAACTCCCTCATTGCAATATCAATAACGGAAGAACCTTCCACTTTATCTTCTAAATTAAGGGCAGAATTAAAATCACCAAGAAGACACCAAGCACGGTTCCTAACATATTGCTTATGCACCAATAAATTCTGCCAAAGAGTCCTCCTATGAATATAACGGTTATGAGCATAAATAAACGAGCAAAACAACTCTTTCTTATCTATTTTAAACCGAATACAAGTGTGTATAACTTGATCATCCATAGCAATCACGGTTAAATCAACATCTGCTTGATTCCATCCTAAAACAATACGTGATCCTTTAGAACACAAATGCCCATTAGAAGTCCAATCCTAACTCCGAAAAACCTTTTTACAAAGCACATCCAACCGAGAACAAGCTATATGAGATTCAAGAATAGCACAAACAGAAAGTTTATTCTCACAAATAACTTGACGAACCTCATTTTGTTTAGGGGATTGGTTCATACCCCTTATATTCCAAGAAGCGATACTATACATGAGGAACTTCACTAGAGGAAGTGCTTGCTTCCTTACGATTACTCGTGTCCGTTTTAGGTTTGCCGAGCTCAATAACTTCGTCAACCTCATTATCACTATCTATATCCACATCATGAACCCTTTCATCCACCTTAGACGAATCCTCCTCAGACACAAATTCAGAATTAAAAACATCATCACTAAGAGCTCCAAAAGGATTCTTCGTTACAATATCACTTAGATCATCATGAATATACTTAGACGGGGCTGGAACTTGATGATTAACCTGATTTTCCAAAGAATTAGAATCAGCATCCACATTCGTATCACTCGATCCCTTAGTTGTAGCATGAGTCTTAGATGATGACACACCATGCTCCATACCCTCCTTATGTAAATTCGGCTCCATATAAGTATTATTACCCTTAGTTGAACCATTTCCTCTAGAAGAAGAGGCTCCATCAGCTCCCACTTTATTTTTCGAAACCGGCTGCCAACGATAGTTAAATGTGACCTTAAGTTTAGCAAAACGAACTCCATCAATCACCTTTTCATGAGTTTGCGCCTTACCCTTACCCTTACCCTTACGCTTAGTAGCTTCAACAAAGCCCTCCTCATCTACATTAGACTTAACACTCGCTTGTTTTACCTTCTTGGGACATGCATCATCATTATGGTCAAAAATTTTGCACAAAGCACACCTAGGAGGCTGCCATTCGTACTCAACATCTATACGAACCAAAGAATGACCAGGTTGATTAGGATACGAAATAGCAACAACCACATGATCCATTAACTCATTCAGAGAAGACACTTCAACAAGAGCACGTGCATATGAATTCCTACCCCACGACTTAACACACATAGAACTAGTATATGAATCCAACATAATAGGCTTACCAATTTGAGTTGTAATCAAACTTAAACCAACCTCCGTATAAGCAACAATGGGAACGTTATGAAGCTTCAACCATATAGGAGCAGAAGTAATTTCTTCCTTAGTAAGCGTAGTATTGGGGGTCCAGACATTCAAAAAGATAGGAACTGATCGAATTAACCAGGGACCAGCTTCTAACACTTGATCCATACCATCCTTTGTGGAAAATTGAAATAAAAAGAACCCGTTATTCAACATAACCCGTTCTAACCCAAACTTAGCATAAGTA
The DNA here is from genome assembly GCA_030686995.1 of Artemisia argyi. Classification (NCBI taxonomy): domain Eukaryota; kingdom Viridiplantae; phylum Streptophyta; class Magnoliopsida; order Asterales; family Asteraceae; genus Artemisia; species Artemisia argyi. The sequence continues at coordinate 100,253,200 of CM060682.1, forward strand.
TTCTTCACATAGTTCTCCACAATAGGAAATGCAAGACGTTTTCCTATGAAATACCCGTAGAGAGTATTAGCAAATCGAGCCGACACATCCTTAATCTCCTTTAACGGAATTGTAACATGAGCCCCTTCAACACGATCATCATTACGTAGTTCGAAAATGTTAACTGATTTAAACGCATTCTTAGACTTGAACATTGAAGCATATGAAAGTTTAGGGGCTGATTGTGAGTCAGCCTTACTAACCATCCGTTCATTATTAGACGTACCACTTACCACAGGATCAGAATTAGGAGTCTTTGTTGCATGAGCATCCATACCCTCCATGTTCTTAGTCACATCATAATCAGCTTGAGTCTTACCATGAGCTTGTGTAGAATTAGATGTCATCCCATGACTAGTAACATTCTCCATATTATGACTCTCGTTTAATTGATCCTCTTGATCAGCAAAAGTAACATCACGATAGGGTTTTAAAACCCTACCGTCCCTACCCAAGATTGTACCATCAACTTGTTTGACTTTAGCAGCAACATCACTCACTACGTTACCATCCTCAACACCCTTTTGTTGCCCAACAGATCGTAACTCTTCTTTAGAAACAGCCGAGATTGTAACCGACTTCTTCAAAATCGACTTTAATATTGGAGCATCACCAAGCAGAGTCGATTTAGCTAAGTTAGAAGATTTAGTAGACGAATCCATAGGAAGCACCAAACAAGTAAACGACCAGCAAACAAAGTTAACCCAAACGAAACCCTAACAATAAATGTAGCGAACAGTACAGCAGAAAATCGATCAAAAAACCCTAAATAAAGTGAACAGGAAAACCCTAAAACCCACAACCAGAAATCGATCCCACAAACAATTACCGAAACAAAACCCTAAAAGGGTTTAAATACCCATCATAAAGAACTAACCGACCTTCATTAATGAATCAGATAAGCGTTGAACTATAATACCAAACAAAAGACGATTCCCTAAAAAATAAATCAAAACCCTAATCTCCTTAAACCAGCAACCAAATAACAAATCGACTAAAGGGAGATAATACTAAGATTATTCCACAGTAGTAGAAGTTTTATAAGGTATAAGATTCAAAGAAAGAAGAAGGGAACGATCAGATTTGATGGAGGGAAGGAAATCGCCATATTCTCCAGAGAACTAGGGTTTTTCAAAACCATCTATCTTGGGAAAACCAGTTTTTAAAACAGTTGGTAATCAATCTACCATTAGACAACCAAATGCTTTTATTTCTGAAAGACTAAAATTCTCGAAAGCTCGGCGTGTCTCCCAAGTAGATGAAAAACGTACTTTGATTAAGTCTGTGGGCTCAAAACCTAACACTCATAATCAATTAGTCAACTTACAAGATAAGGTTCAAAATCATAAATCAAATGGTCATAAACCTGTAATGCCTTTAAGACATAGACCAAGGAAATCTGATAACCGAACCATTCACCATAAGAATGTCACAAGGCATGAAATACCATATAAGCATAGATCTTCTTGGACATGGGTACCAACTGGAAGGATATTCATGATGAATGGTTACAAATGGTCACATGTGTATACCATTGACATTGAAGCTTCAAAGGGTCTACACAACAGTCTTAAGAAAGTCCTTGTGTGGCAACCAAAGACACTGATATCTCCCACGGTTGGAGACATGTCTACTCTCATGTGTGATCATGTGGACTCCTGATTAATTCCTTTCAGGACTCCCTCTTCACCTTTCACTAACTAACTTATACCCAGTGTATTTACTGTTCTTAGTTTGTGTATATATATTTTTGTCTATTTTGCATTCATTCTCTCTTTATTTGTTCTTTCTTTGTATATATTTCCTATTCATAGTTTCTGTGTGCATGTTTCCTGTTATATGCTGCTTTAGTTGGTTTGTTGTTTCTCAACTTTATCTGGTCTCGTGGTATAATTTGTGCTTCCTGTAGACTATTTCATCATATGTGTCACATTCATAACTCCAGGGATCATTTTGTATACATGTACCTATGTCAATTAAGTGGTGTAGTAGTACAAGGGCTTGTTGTGTCACTTTTCCTATATGTTTTCCCACATATATAAAGTATTTGTTTCTTGCGATTAGATACAAAATCACTAAATATCATCTCACCTATCCTCTCGACTTAAACGCAGCACTGCATTAGTGCATTTAGTGTTGATCCCATAGGTTGGTTTGATTTCTACACATGATTTTATGTTTATCCTTGTGCCACTTCTCACTTATTTTGCCATTTTGATGACTTAGGTGGTGGTTTTTAATCGTTTGAAGTCCCACGTTTGTGATTATCATTAATAGGTTAGATTGTAATTGTTCTTTACTGCATTTGATTGCTCCATATTCCTGCTAAAACGTTGCATCGTATTAGGTCACTGTGTATCTTTTGATTTGGTATAATCGCGAGTAAGGGAGTGGTTGATAGTGGATTGTGTTTAGATGTTGCGTTAAGTTCTAGGTCTTCACTATTGTTGTTGTTATTCCCTTATTGATCATTAGTTTGTTTTATTAAGCCTGTGTCTGTGTGATCTGAGTTTAGTTGGCTGCTTTGATGTGATAATTCTTGATTGCGTTTAGCGTTGTTTCTTAATTGCGGTTAGCACCTATTCTTGACTGCTGTTCACTCTAACATTCATGACTGAGATTAGTGGGTGTTTCGATTAACTGTGCTTGCGTTTAACTTGCTGTGTGATTACCCTCTCTTGCGATTAAATTAGGTTGCGTGTAGCTAGATCTGAGTTTAACTCGTCTTGCGATTAACTCGCCTTGCAGTTAATTCGCTTTGCGGTTAACTCGCCTTGCGGTTAATTCCCCTTGTGATTAACTCTTCTTGCGATTAACTCTTCTTGCGGTTAACTCGTTTTGCGGTTAAGTCGCCTTGCGGTTAACTAGCTTTGTGGCTTCCTCACCTTGCGGTTATCTTGCACTGAGGTTAAATAGTCCTGCGGTTAATTTACCCTGCATTTACCTGTGATCAATTTGCCTTGAGGTTAATCTTACCTACGAATGATGTGTATTGAGATTAACTCGCGTTGCGATTATGCCACTCTGTGATTACTCTGACTGTGATTTAGTCATCCTTGCGTGTTGTGGTCTTGCAAAGTGTCTTACCGCTTACTACTTATTTCTTTGGGTACCTAACTTGCGGTTATCTCTGTATGTCATATTGCTTGTTTTTGAGTGGATTTATGTCTAATTGTTGCAGCCTTGCTTTCTTATAATCACTTGCTCATATCTCATGGTGTACATTCGTGTTATTCTAAGTAGTTGTCTTATGCCATTGATCCTTGTGATGAATGATATCCATCATTGACTTACCTGCTACTTGTATTTGCATTCTCCATGTGCTCATGAGTGCAAATTACGTTGTTACCTCTATCACGGTTCTCTCATAGATCTGATGATATCACCCTGTTATGTGATGTCATGGATTCACTTGTAACTAACTCATACTATCCCGTGTGTTTGCTTTTTGTGGTGATTTGTGTTAAATGCAGATAATATGGCATAACCTAATACCGAAGGACCATTGGCTCCACCTGTTCATTCTGACAATCATATCCTCCCGTTCAGTAAATGGGTAGCTATTGGGTAGAGTAACTATTATGTTAAGACTGATAAACCCCAGAATCATCCCATATTCCGAATGGCCCTGGATTTACTTAAGAACACCACATTTTCAATGCCTTCACTGCATCCTCTACAATCCCATCCATTTACATTCAGCAGTTCTGGAATACTATCTGCCATGACAGAGCGACCAACACATACAAGTGTCAGCTGGATGAACACTGGGTGAACATCACGATGGAAACTCTTGGCAGTGCACTTCAGATATTACCAACTGGTGATAATGTGGAGTACACTCCCCCACCTAATCCAGCTACATTACTTAGCTTTGTCAATGAACTTGGGTATCCCACTCATGTTTCAACACTGTCCACTATCATCACTCACGACTTCTATCAACCATGGAGAGCCATCGCAAGTCTCATTAACCTATGTCTGACAGGCAAAACATCTGGGTACGAAAGACTTAGAGCTCCATCTCTACAAATCCTCTGGGATATTGTCAATGGGAAGGATATCAACTATGTTGAAAGGATCTGGGAGGAATACAGTCAGTCCATCCACTCATTTCTGGTTGATAAAGCAAATATTGAAGCAAACAAAGATGGAAAGAAGAGATCTGCCAAACTTCTAATTCCAAGCATTCGATTCACAAAGCTGATCATATTAAGTCTTCAACGATCTCTTAAATTCCACCCCAGAGAAGACTCTCCTCTTCATCAAGCCGCAAATGAACATCCAATAGGTTATCTCAAGTACGATGCTAAGAGTACGAGCGAGATAATTTGGTATGGATATTCCAACTGCTCTACTCACTCGTGATATTCTCACTACACCTTATTATGGGGACTACATCAAACTTCTGAAGGAAAGTCGAGAAGCATCTGCAAATGAGCCCTCCCTGTCCACCAAGTCTGAAAGAACCTCATCTAAGAAACGCAAGGGTGTGACAACCTCAGCTGCTTCTTCTGAAGGTACTAAACGGGTGAAACGCACCACTGGGGGCAAAAGACCCAGCACTAAGAAAACTCCGCCAAGTGTTAATGATCCTAAAGATGCACCTAGCACTACACAATTGCCTATTTCAGAAGAAGAATTGGTTCAAATGGCAACTGCAAAAAGTTTAAAGGATGAGTACATGCCACCAGTACCTCCAGTCAGTGGTGTCAGCATCAAATAACCTGTGTCGGACAAAGGTTTACAACTCCAGCATGTAGAAGGAAAAGTCAAGGATGTCGCCAAGGAAGAACTAGCAGCACACACTCTGTTGAAAATATCATCTCCTGCCTCCAAATCAACCAGCTCCAAGTATATCCTCAAAAGACGATCTCCGACATTCTCATCGGCCAAAGTGTCCCTTGACAAAACATCATCACCTAGTCTAGGGCAACCTGCTAACTCAAGTGGCTCAGAAACTGATACCAGCTCAACACTCAAAGGGGATGACTCCAACCTAGCTACTCATGATGTCACCAGTAACAAACCTAGGCAGGATAAGACTGTTGAGCCTGAAACACTGTAACACCCCCAATTCAATGATGCAGCGGAATTCAAACTGGGTGTTACTCGACGGTACAACAATCATAATAGTAGAAAACAATCTCTAATTGAGTCGTTTTAAAAGATTTATCATTCAAATTATATAAATATCAGAGTTTACAAAATGAGGTCCCAGATGGTTCCATGTTTACAATTTACATTAAATGAGTTTTCGAATGATAATAAAATTTATAGCCCTCTTGAATATCTGTGCTCCTCCGTGCCAGCCTCTAACATCATGGACCTGAAATACATGCTTAAACTGTCAACACAAATGTTGAGTGAAATTCATAGAGTTTATTAAATGGTTGAACACAATATGTTGGTAGTGTGAGCTATAGACTCACACCAATGGCATTGAAAACAAAACGGATATTATTACACTAAGCTTATGACACCAAAAAACTTAAATAATGGAAACCCTAAAATATTCTCTCTGGCAGAAAAAAAGAAAAAAACGATTCACTTCTGCGATTCCATAATCGATCCTAAACCTTTTATTGTTTAATCCTTGGTGTATTAATATTAAATTGGTAATCATGGGTTGGTTATCTTTATTCGTTTTTTTTCTTTTTACGGTGCAAGATCTTGATTATTAAATTACTTTCGTAATTGCTACTCCTTGTGGGTCGGTTGTTGAAGATTCTTATTGACTTGCATGTGCACCGACCTGAATTCTATTTATTTATTCAAAGAGGGTCAGTGGTAATCTTACCTGGTCCCTATTATGAACGATTCCCTTTTGTATTAAATCCTAAAAACGATTTTTGTTAATCGTTTATTCATTATTAGGGTCGATTATTGGGGTTCTTGTGCTATTATGGTTATATCTTTCTTGGATTCTGATCGCTGCATGTTGTAAGTTCTTAGGTCGGTTTTTGTACTCGATCTAGTATATTATGGTGCGATCAGGTTGTGTGGGCTGTCCTTTAATTGCAACATCAAAGCCGTTTGGTTTTGGTTATTATTACGTTATTGTGGGTTGTTGCTGCTGCTGATTGGTTTGCTGTTCGTTCATGAATATTTTTAGTGATATGCAAGTTGGATCACCAATCCATTCATTCACGTAAGTCGATCTATTGATCGTGGGTTATGTTACGGAAGTCGATTGTTTTCTTTGCAAGTTCTATGATGATGTTAGTTATAATGTTCGTGGGTTATGAGAGAGATGTATGTCTAGATGTAAGTCTAGTTGTGATGCCGTGTCCAAGGCCTGCTACTCATGGTGTTCTATATTTTACAATTAATGGTCTTGTTCTATATGGCTGGAAGTCAAGTTTAGGGATCCTTGTTCCAAAACCCTAGTCATCGATCTCAATACAATGTTGATGATACTATCTTATATGGACTTGTGATCGATGCTGCTGTTTGACATGGAAGTTAGGGTTTGTCTCAAACCTTAGAATTTGTATTCGTGTTTATTTAGACCTGGTTGTATTATTCTTTCGATTTGGATTTGGTCTATAATACGAATGGTGGTTGATGGCAAGTACAAGTCTTTCAAGATTCAAGTATGGTTCTGATTTGCTTGGTCATACGTTGTGCTTGGGACTTAGTGCTCGTCTTTGAGCTGTTGGGGGGTGTTTTTCCCTCTTGGTTTTTTTGTGAATGTTCATATCCTGGTTATCACACATGTGCTCTAATTCTGATTCGTTTGAATTATGGTTTTTGGGACTATGAAGATGATTATGGAAGTTTGGACTACTATGACGATTTGAAGACTCAAGTGTCTACTTGATTTGACATTATTTTTTCTTTTATATTCGTTGTAGTTTAATGTTCAATTAATAGTTATAAGGGTGGCATGTCACCCTTATATTGTAAGTTATAGGAAGGGTGTTTGATTCCTATAGGTGCGTCTGTAAGTGTCCTAAGGGACTGAGATGAGGGAGTCACCCTCATCCTTTGTACTTCAATGTTTTTTGGTGTAATATATTTTACCAGGGTGAAACATCCCTTTTACCAAAAAAAAAAAAAAAAAAAAAAAAAAAAAAAAAGCTTATGACACCAAAACGTTAACGGGTACCAATATCAATCGGCGGAGTTATCCCGGTAGGTACTTTGCCGTCATACCTAAATCTCAAATATAGTGCATTTGTTTGAACTTAGTCAATACAAATGGGATTCGTCAATCCCAATAGGCCTATTCACAATACTCGCGCTCACAATTACTAGTGATTAAATGGTTCATAATAAGGGATATTGGATTGGCAAGGATGGTACTTAGTGATAATAAAACAATCAGGCAAGCATACAATTGAAAAGCATTGTGTTCGGTTAAAAAATAATAGCATGTATTTCCCCCAAGGGTTTGTAAAACAATTAAGTAATGGAAAGTGGGGCTATGAATTCACCGAGAGTTGGATGATATCAAATGTATAATGAGAATGATGGATATGCCGTGAGAACTTCTACGAGCAACCTAGAATATGATGTTATGTCTTAGGTTCTAAAACAACGAAGTGAATATATAAACATGTCTTATATAGTTATTACATTAACTATGCTTGGAGACTTGATGTTTGTAAAGTCGTATAAGTGTTTAAGTCTAGTCTTGACACTTTAAAAGTAATTACGAGCTTGAATTATATAAGTCATTGTGAAAACAAGTCTAGTTGTTTTAATCATTTCATAAAATATTTAAGATTTCTAATGTAAACTTATATGTTGAAACTATACTTTTCGTCACGTTTCGGTCTTTATAAGTACAGTTATTGTAACGTTATTTCTATGTTATTCTTAACGCGTAAAAGGTCATGAATCGGTTTTTATGTCTTTGAAATTGTATTTTAATGTATATATAATTTCTAGTGATCTTATATCTTTAATTACATCATAACACGAGTTAAATTTCTAATTTAAACTTGTGATTAAGTGCAGAAAGATGGACAGCACTCTGCAGTCCCGCGGCAAAGGCCATATCTTGAGTTCTACAACATTTTAGGATGCGAGGCCTTTTCCTACGTTTTAGTTTATGTCTTAGCTTCATTTCATAAAACTACGACGAGTTCCAGAAACGGTCAAAACTGTCCTGTTTTGTCCAATCAATTCTGTTAGTCAGATTTTGACATGTTTTACCGTTTTAGCTCTAGTTTATTCATCGGGATGAGTTACGGGGTGAGCCAAGCGGCATAATGATCACAAGACATAGATATACAATCCCATTATTTTCTCTTATGGTCAAAAGTCTACTAATTTTGCCCAGATTTCCCGTTTACAGCCCCTGTCCAAAAACTGTTTTGCAATACTAGTCCTTTTCGATGTTTCTAGTGCTTTAGTCCAATATACCAAGCATAATTAAGTATAATAAGCATACAAAACATATTAAATACATCATGTAAAGATATTTACAGAAATGATACAAATATTTAAAGGGCTACTTACAATCCTTGTGATGGAAATTTAACAAGAACCAAGAAACCAAGGACAAGATCACTAAACCTAAAGCTTCAACAAGAATCTATCTTCCAATACTTCAACACAAGTCTTGAAAACTCTTGGTAGCTTCCTAGGAATACTTGCAATTATACTTGGAAACTTCTCTTGAAAATCACCCTTGTGTAGCTTCTAAATTAATCAAAGGATGAAGGATTTGGCACTTGATTCATGTAGAGATCATTAATGGCTATAACTTTGGTATATAATTTGTTGTATGAAGATCAAAGTATGAATTGAGTATGTAAATGATAGGTGGTCGTTCATATGGATAGAAAAAAGAATATGGATGAGTTTTTATAAAAAAAATGGAAGCAAAGTGTTATAAGTAACTAGTTATACCAAGAATCTAGATATTTTATGGCATAAGAATGCATAGGTGTAGAAATGTGTCATCACCAAGACTTAATTGTCTTGGTGATTCACTAAAATGTCGAAAACCATATATCTTGGTGATAATATGATAGGTTTTGTGATATAACTGAGTTACGGAGTGTCTTTTGGTCCCGGTAATTGCTAACGGTAAGCTGTTAAGTCATGAAACTTAAAATTGGGTATCGTAAAAATATGAAACTTGTAAAAATGATTAAACTTATCAATATACTCATTATTATCTTATAAAAATGAGTGATAAGTTTAATGGGTCGAGAAAATGATGTTAACGCTGGAAATGTTGGTTTAAAATGCGTAATACGTAAAACGCACGAAAGTTGCGTAAACTGAGAAAAGTAAAATGTAACTTTTCTAATATGATGATAATGAATTAAAATGGCCTATAATGTCTAGACTGGGCTCAGTCTAGTGTTGATTGGCATTTAATGTCTTTTAGACATAAAACCGTAAGCCTAAAGATCAAGGAATGATTTATAAAATCAAGGAGTGATTTTTGGTCAAAGGAGGAGGGAAAATATGTTGACTTTTTCAAAAATATGAAAGTTTCTATTTGTCTCAGAAAACACGGTGCATGTATAGGCTAAGGTTACGGATAAGTAAAAGTGCTTAAAACGTATCTTTCGGTTTCTCACGGCACAGGGTCTATTTGGTAACATTTTTTTTAATTATCAAAAATTCTCTAATTAATCATGGGTGTAACAAACATTTATCTGATGCGAGGAAAATTGACGCGGTTGGTTTTCGTTGTGCGTAGGGTTTTTAAACGACGTTTAACCCAAACGTGTAGTTTCTTAATAACTTTCGCGAAAATGATCTGATGAGTGTCAAACTTTTATTTTATCATGGAAATGATTTATCAAACGAGAATATGAAATAATAATAAAATTTAGGAAAATGAATAGAGAAAGTGAATAGTAAAAATGAATAGTGAAATTTTCGGGAATAGAAATTAACCTGAAAATGCGAATTGTTACAAACACCCCTTGACCCACTTCATGACGAGTTTGTATCCACGGCTTACCCCGACTTACAAGGAAATCTCAAACTCAAGACAGATGATCCTAAGCTCACAGTAGAACCTGACAGCTCAACTGGAACTCTGGCCTCGTTTAAAAACCTTAACACCTTTGGAGATCAATTCTTGGTTGATAAGCCTGATGATGCAGAAGGTGAAAAATCCGGTGATGAGCGAGAAGAGGTTGTCTCAATGGTTGATGTACCTATACAGCAAGACATTTCCACTATTCCTACCAGGTCTACACCAACTCCTACTGCTGCAACTGACAACACTGACACCACTCAAGCCGCTGCCACTCAAGAGAAATTCACTGAATCTGCCACGATCTCAACTCCTTCCACCACTGAGAAGAAACTGGATCTGGATAAATTAGCTAGTATTACTGCTGGTGTTGTTCAAGATAATCTCACCATTCATGAGACGTGGAAAAGCATGCTTGAGTGATAAAAAAATTGTGAATCTCGATCTGCCTAAAACAATTATGAATCACGGCAGCAGATTATACAAGTTAGAGCATCTAGATCTCGAGCAACAAGTGTCTCAGGCAATCAATGAACAAGTCGCTGAAGCTATCAGCATCGCTCTTGAAGCTCCCCTTAGATCCAGATTCAAAGACCTACCCATCAATGACATGAAAGTAATTATGCAGCACAGTATGTACGAGAAAGGTCAACATACAGGACATGAGGCACATGTTAAATTGTATAAAGCTTTAGAAGCCTCTATAAGACAAGATGATGCTGAGGAACTCGCCAGAGACATGGAAATAGAAAGGAAGAGGAAAATGAGGCGTCAGGGTCATCCCAGGCCCCCATCGGGATCACCTCCTCCACCTCCTCCACCTGTTGGGGCATCTGGTCCATCGGGCACTTCTACTCTACCTGGTGGTTCTCAATCTTGTACTATGCTATCACAACCTACCTCATCATCAAAGAAGCCACAAACTGACAAATCTTCTAAGTCAGCACCCTCCAAACAGGCCAAGCAGGTCAAGTATGCTGCATGGACCTCCATTGACGCTGGCACAACCTCTATTGCATCTCCGGTCAATGATGATAATGTCTTCAATGAAGAATCCTTCATTCCACAACCTACTGACTCTTCTGATGATGATGAAGATGATGCTTCCACGACTCATATCCCGCAAAAGCAGTGGTGGAAATCATTTACCCAAAGTGACTCTACTGATCCACCACCTGTTCTCCTCACTAAAGAAGATAAAGAGTCGTGGTGGAAACCTGATGATGAGCAGTCGCACTCTCCTGAGCCTAACTGGATTGTTCCTTCTTCTGATCTGCCAATTAATGACAACAACTGGGTCAATGCTATCACTACCAGCTTCGTTCCTCCTTCTGAGGACTCTCTACTATCACAAACAGGTGATATGGGGACGTTTATCGCATGGTTTTGTAAGAAGCATGGATTGTCCAGGCTTACTCAAAAGGACTTTGAAGGACCGGCTTTCAACATTGTCAAAGTCTTTCATCAGGATGTAAATCATCTACAATACCAAATGGAAGAATGCCACAAGATGTTTAACGATATTGTGGATGAAGGAATCATGAAGTATAATTACAGCAATCGACTTACTCTGGGTGGCACTCCTGGACATGTTACAATCCAAGCAGAGTTCTTCTTCAACAAAGATCTTGAATATCTCAGGCTTGGCAGCAGACAATGCAAGTCGGCCTTGTCCATCACCAAAATGAAAGTTGCACATTATTCAGATGTTGGATTGGAACAGCTCGTCCCTGATGGCATGTGGATTGATCAAGAATGTGATTACGACATTTCCGCATCTCTGGGTATTTCTCACTGGTGGCTCAAGAAGCAGCTCTTTTACATAGATCGATTTCAAGCTCAAAGTGACCGAAAGTCTGTTCGATCACCACTTCAAATCATCAGTGTGGTCAAGGTACAGATACACCCTATCCACGGATATGACTATCTCAAGAGCGTAGTTCTCCGTCGAGTTGATTTCAAAGATTACACCATATCCGAAGGTGACTTCAAACATCTTCGTCCTAATGATTTTGAAGATCTGTATCTGCTCCACCTTCAAGGAAAGTTGCATCACCTGTCATCTCGTGAGAAGAAGACGCTTGTGTTTGCTGTACTTCATTGGGTCCGGGGTATCGTCATCTGGAAAAGGGTCGAAGACTTCAGCTTGGCATCGAAAGCTATCAATCTCAGCTCAATCTTACGTGACCTCTTTGGGATGTTACTAGTATGGAACCGGTTGCTGATTTTACGGTCAAGGAATCTCCACTAGCCGTGATATTTCATGATAGATACAATGTTCCTATGGTCTTGCGCTTCAATGAAATACACAAGTTCAGTGATGGTACATTACAAATGGTTGAAGAGGCTTTGGACTTCAGAGTAAAAGAATACCATGTGTATAACTATGGATCAAGAAGGTATACCAACCACTGGACAGATCACGACCTGACACTGAACAAGAAAATCCTGGCTGGTATTCGAAAAAGATTGAAGTTGAGAAGAATCTTTCGTAGTTTGGAGTGCTACGTGGGTGGCAGAGTTCGAGCTGGTGACTATCGTCTTCTGCAACGCACTGAATGAAATTTCATGTGGAGGAGTGCTTTGTTATATGTTGTATTTTGTATGTTGTGATGTTCTGTATCTTGTACTTTATGAACTTTCTGACCAACTCTCTCTCATATCCTTATTGTTATTATAGTTTTTGCACATAACTTAAATCAACTAAAATTGTAAATAGAAAAATATAAAACCTATAAAAACCATAAAAATCTGAAAAATCATAAAAATCCAAAAATATTATTCTCACGACATGTCTCTTGTGTAATCAATATTATGTACGTTTCTAGAAATGTCGTTCAATAATGACACGAAATCATACATATGCTTGAGCAAAAGTTTTTCGGTTTCAAATATAGTTTTTTGCTAAAACACGTCGTTTCCCAAAAAATTCTTAAAATTATGGCTTACAGTCATTTCAGGTTGTAACCGGACTTAAAATCATGGCTTGCTATTACTTCAGAAAGCAACCCGTTTTTCAAAATGGAGAAAACACGTCGCCAAAAAGATGGTTGTTCCTTGTACCGGGTGACGTTCACCTAGGCATGGATTACTTTATATCCATGTTTCCTCGATCTAATGTACGCTTCAGTGCATTATTTCTTGATAAAGAAGAGAAATCTTCTTTCTATCGCCAAATATTTTCCCTTCTATGATTTTTCTGGAAAATATTTGTGCAAAACTTGGTGGTACCATGAGATTTTGATTGTAAATCAAATTGAATCTAAAGTTTGATAAAGGTTTTCACTCAATCAATGACATTAATATTTTATGAAAATATTTCAGTTTTAACATCCATCATTGATTGAGGGGGAGAATGATTTCTCAAAATTTTATGTATCATCAAAACTCCCCACACTTTGTACAAAATTGTGCAACAAAACGATTTGTGATGGTTATGTGTCAGAATGAGTACATTTTCAAAGAGTTTTCGTTAAAACTTCAAATCTTTTGGAAACTCATCGAATCTGACACATAACAACCTCCCTCACAGATTGAGGGGGAGCAAAAAAAGTTCCTTTTATCAGACAATATTAAAACTGACCGCATTTCTCTCCCAAACGTTTTCTAACTTATTTAAATCAATTGGGATCCAAAATCTCAAAAGATTTGAAATTTTTGATCGGGGGAGAGAATGTGATTTAAATATGAAAGCTGATAATCAAATGTGATCTTTTGGACTCAATAATAGGCTCCCACATATGTGCTAAACTCTTTCGAATATCGAGGCACATATTGAGGGGGAGCAAAAGGCGTTTGTGGAAGTAATACCAAAGACCGACCACTTATCTTTATGCATGGAGTTATAAGGATGGTTAAGGTTAGGTATGAGTTCCCATGATCCACCAGAACCGGAAGGATCTTCCTAGGGACAATCCATAGATAGATTAGAAGTCCTTAGGAATGATTGAAAAAAGGAGAAAAGTGAAAAGGGAAGAGTGCGGACTGAGATAGAGCTAGGACTGGAACAAACCCAACAAGGTTCTAGTGGTGAAGTCTCGGTAAGCACTGAAGGGGTTGAAGAATGAAAAAGAAATGTAATGAGAAAGGGTGAAAAGAAATAGCCCTCCATATATTCAACCTTAGGGCAGAAAACCGGGTTCAATTCATAATCTACTGGCGGTTACTAAGGTAACACCGGTATTGAAGACAAGACGTCATGGACCCAGTGACGCACTGCACTAAACTTCCCAACCACTCAAGTTCTCCTAAAAGAGCTTGTTTCATTCTCACGGGGAACCCTGTGCAATGTATCGACCGCTAATTGCGAGCTATGTTGATACCTAAAACAGGAGACGCCTCCCCAGTCTCCAGGAGCGGATCAAAACGCACTATTGAGTCTAGAGCCATGAGATCATCCATAAATCTCGTTAGGACACACTTCCAATATGCTTATTGTTTCACACAATGTGCAAAGTAAGATAAAATATTTAGAGTCCTACGCATTATCCTTGTGGTATTGCCAGAACATCCGAGTGATATGAAAATATTCACGATGAAGATGAAAATCCTTCTAGAGCGAACATCTTTCAAGCTCTTGGTAGGTGACATGTGAGATCCATCTTGGATTAATGATCAAGTGACAACTGGAAAGCAACAATGGTGCGATTCAAAATTGAATCAAACTTGTTCCAGGATTTTGATTGACGGATACTTTTGCAAAAACCTTTCAATGTGCTCACCAACTAATTTTCGAGCACATTGATTATGTATAATCTTTCAAACAAAAGTATTTTTGATGGAAATGTGATTCAAAGCTTAAAACTCTCGTCGTGTCACAAAAATGTGTATCATATGACACGCGAGTGATTTCTATAAATCAATTTCTCATCAATCCGTGAATATTTATTCATCGATTCACTCTATCGTGCTGTCTGCTTTGAGACATTCCGGTATGAGAACATGCTTAGTATGAAGATTCCGAAGTGGATTCTTTGGAAAATTTATCACAACAAGCTGGAAATTCCTGTCAAGGAGAGTCTTCTTTTAAAGAGACTCTACCTGATCACAGGTCGGTTTTCACAAAACCGGAGGGTAGTCTGTCCTCGTAGAACGAATGACAAAGCCATATTCGTTCTCTATCTTTATTGCTAACTGTTTTATTTCAGGGACACATATAAAGATGGCGTTGATGGCACCTATTTCCAGCTGAATTGGGTCAATCCATACCTCATGCTCACACATCCTCCTCACTATCAATGATGATGAGAGACTTGCACAACAAATGTTGAGAGACTACCAACAACGTTTCCGCAACTCTGATGGAAAAAGTCTCCTGATCCACAACTCTGATGTAAAGTCTCCTGATCAAGAAGGGTGTGAGCATGATGGTCCTTAAGTCACTACATCACATGAAGGCGATACTACTATGGATGAGGTTGGAGATTTACTGTGGCTGATGATCTCAAAGAACCTCAAAGATCACACATCACAAAGGATTCCAAATCACAAGTTCGTATGCTTGAAGTACAAAGTGTGCAGAAAGGTGAAGAATCAGAACCTACGAGCTACAAAGACTTATGAATGCATAAAGATCAAAGAGCTTAATTTCCATGGTGACCTCGCTTAGGGGGAGATTGTTAGGAATACAAATATTCCTGTAAAAGTCTCAATCACCTAATTATTGTAATAGCATTAAGTTAGCTCGTAGTTAGTTTAGTTATTAATTAGTTAGTATTAGATTAAGTAACATCGTGGAAGAAGGACGGGTCTTTACCTACTGTATGCCTGATCCACAGCCCGGGTGTGGGCATTTTGATCTTTTATTTGTTAGGACTATATATACCCCTCTCCACATGTGGAGAGGGTTGGACCTTCATTCACATCAATCTAATATTTCAATTTTCTCTCAAGGTTCCACTCTTTCTTCCTTTCTCTTCTTCTCATTAATTCATACGCCTACACTACCACAAGTACTTCATGTTTGCAACTTATTTAGTAACCTACAGTATCAACAAAGTTTATTTATCTTTGCTAGTTCTTCTAATGTTGGCCAGTCCATTTTTTATTTGATGAGTGGTTCATAGATAATACGGATGATATATTATTGTTGGTGAACCATTGCATAAATTATAAAAATATATAACCGCTCCGGTTATTAAATTAATTGAAGAGATGTGTCGATCTACTAGGGGTGTAACTATGGATGGTTTATTGGTTGGTTTGTTGTTGTAATGGTTAAAAAAAATATAATAAAGTAGATTTTTAACTAATTAAAAAAAAACTACATTAGTATTAAATGAAAATGAAATGTTAATGCAGTTATGATAATGCAATTACAATAGTTCCACACCAGATAGAATTTCCATACGATTAAAAGACCTAGAAACGCATAATGCCACAAGTATACAACTTGAGTCAAACATGAAAACATGACCCACAACCAATATTAAGTTCGCCATAACTTTATTAAAAAAAAAAAGAAAAGAAAACAATTCAACAAAACTTCATTTAACTTAAACTCATATGTAATTCCTTAGCTTCTTCATGATCTTTGACTTCTCAGAGGCACGTCGGATACTTGTCTTACGCCTTTCAATCAAATAATCAATTTCATCCAAATCATCACGTTCCTTCAAAAAACGCCCAATGGTAACCCAAAATTTGAAGTTCCAGTATGATCGCATGCATGTGCTGAACACGGATCTGTATTTCACGGATCATCTTCCTATAGTCTTTATCATCACCTATATTAGCCTCTCTCTCTCTCTCTCTCCCTATCAAACAGAGCATGGAGCACCTTATTCATTTGTCTCGCAGCCTTCTGGTGCTTGAGTTGCTCGTAAATTGGTAACTTAGGCACCATGGATTTAGAAACCATAATATGGCTGAAGAAGTATGAGGGACTATTAATATTGTACAAATAGATGAGTAAAGAAAATAATCTATATAGGACAGCCCTAGTTTATGCTTTAAAAAAGCAAAAGTAACTATTAGACTAACCTTAAATGTTGTTGTCAGTTGAGCCACAAAAATTGGTTACCCAAAAACGCTAACTAGTTGCTCAAAATGACCCATTCAGGTTGCACAAAGTACATACCATAACTGTTGTTTTCAGTTGTTCAGAAGAATATATGGTGTTTAAAGTACAAACAATAAATGGTGCTAGTACATACACAAGGTTGCCTAAAGTATACTAATAGTTGCCCAAATCGATATAGAGTTGCCCTGTGTGTAAATATTGCTACAAAAAACAAATGGAATTTGCATAAACGACCAACAATAGATGTATTCCAAAGTGTCAAAGATTAGTCAAAGCAAATACCTATTTCAAAATGTCTTTCAAAGACTTTTTTACCAATGCAAATGTGGGATTTTTCAACTCATAGAATAAGTTCCTACAATCATTTTATAGGTCCATGCCCAACGTTTAAACACCCTTAGGATTAGTAGTATCTTGCTGTTTACGCGCCTAAAGTTTTTTTGCCTTATCATTCTACCCGTAAATGATAATAAAATGCCAGAATAAATAAATTCTTAAAGCTAACAAACGATTAATACTTTGTGACAATAACTGATTATTCATTAGTTGTTTGCATTTATAGAAATATTTTATGTCCACATGATTGGCATTCAAATAAAACAGAGATAAGTACATACATCAAAACACAAAAGATAATGAGCAAAAGATCGTAATCTTCGTCATCCTCTTCAGCTTGTACAATCCACTCCAAAAGCTCATCCTTCTCCTCCATGCTTTGACGAGACAGCAGCAGTAATTGAGCCAACAGATCTAGTTTCCGACAATCCTTCATTTGTATTTCCTTAAGGCAATCTTGACCTGTTGCAGCCACAACATTGTAACGAGTAAATGAGGTAGCTGCCTCAGTGAGTGTTTGCTCCTTTCTTTCAATAACTGCCCTCAACTGGCTACTCTCCTCCCCTATACGAGCGATAAAACTCAGTTCTTCTGCTTTGTCATGAGTTATCAGCAACTTGAAGGCATTGGCAAGCTTACCAGATTCAGTTGCATCTTTCAATTCATTAAGATTTTGTGTGGCTGCCATGTTAAAAAAAAAAGGGTTAATACGTTGAAAATTTGTGGTTGTAATTATTACGATTACCAAATACATTGTATAAACGCTCGTAATTATGCATTGGAACACCTTACGACATGGCTGCATTCAATTGAAATAGGTATAATTACATTTTGGTATTCCCACCAGAATTTATTCTACCCTATTTAATCTCTTTGAATGTGCAGTCATTATGAGTTTTTTGCATTACTTTTGAATTGGGTTAACTAGTAGTTGATGTCATAACATTTGAAAAAGCTAGATTTTTTTCTTAGATTTATGTTTGAACTTAGGCTTGTCATAACATTAAGTGTGTTACACTGTTGCTCTTCTTGTGGGTCTTGTTTTGGTTTCCTTGTTGAAAAGAGTCAAAAGAAAATGATGGGGTATGTTAGTCACATACTTGAGTAACGTTAACAAAAAAATAAATAAAAAATAGTAAATAAATAAATAAATAAATAAATAAAGGAACTTGTAAAAGCCTAAAACACAAACTTTGTCGCAAACATACATAACTAATGGTTGCCCATGTTTACGAGTATGAGTTGCCCAAAGTACTTTGAGTAAATTATGTGGTAAAAACATTACTTGGCATGTAGTACAACTAATGTACCACATATACATAACATACTAGATGATTAAAACATTGAGATACCATGGCAATAAGTTTCACATAACATACATGATGAGTATTACAACAAACATACTTGTGTTTCCTCCAGGAGGAGATGTTTCTAGTGTCTGTTTGCGTTTCTTTGAATCATTACTTGAAGATGGTGAAGCCATAGAATTTCCAAAAAAAAAAAAAATAAATAAATAAATAAATTAAAGTATATAATGCAAAAGATGAAAGATCGTGGTTTTTATTGGCGCACAAGAGTGACAACGGTTTCTAAAATATAGTTAAGGATAACTAACGGTTTCTAAAATATATTTACGGTTGCTAAAATATATTTATGGTTTATAAAATATATGTAAGTAGTTATATGGAGACAACCAACTTTTATGAACTAATGCGTAGGGCAATAAATGGAGTGGGTTGTTATCATAGGGCAACCAACAATAGCAGTTAGTTAACCAGAAAGTCTATAAGAGTAGCACACAATAAGTTTAAAAGTAAAACAAAAAACAATATCTTACGTAGTAAAATGGTGGGGTGAATATACTTTAAAAACAAAAGACACATATGACATTATATAGCCATTAACCATCCATTACATATTGATTTAAATAGAAAACATAAACATAATGCACAAAAGCACAATAACCTATGACATATCGTAGTCTGCTTCACACAAATCCATCATATCTGATTGAACTTGTAGATGCGTAACACCATTTAAATTGTCATCTTCTAGCTGGTTCAAACGAGACAACTTGAGCTCCAACCTATCCTTATTTTTTTTTAAAACAATAAATGGCATCCATCCAAGCAGCTTTGTCACTCCTGCTCTCCATCTCACGAATCGCTGTACACACCATTCTTATACTAGCATTAACATCAGCAATCTTATTACGAATATCATTTGTAAAACCCTTCTCATGTTTAATCTGTTGTTGAAAGAAAATCTTAAATGCCTTTGGTATCTCTGTCTCACAACTGAGAGCAAATATCGCATCCAAAACGGGAGTGGGTGCGACACTCGAACTGCAGTTTGATGATGCCATTGATAATGATATGTTTTTAAATTTTTATAATATTAGAAGTGAAGATGATAAAGATGTGTTGATATTTGATAGATTTTATGTGTGTGGGATGTGATGCTTCGTTTTATAGATGTACTGGACATGTATAGTCAAAAAGTCATGTGGTAAATTGAAAGGCGTGATATTAATACAAGTTGACCAAAGGACTAAAGGTTATTGCGTCAACTGATGGTTAGTTGCCCAAAACGTCGATATTAGTTGCCCACAATAGTTATTGAATAAATTAGTTATTTTTTTTTTGTAATTTTCGTACGCCCATTGCAAACTATTGCAAGCATAACAATCACTATCGTAAAAATAACGCCTAATAACATAACATAATACAAATATTAAATATTGTCATGGAAGCATAAAACACAACGGGTACAAAACCACAAGGATTACTAGAAAATAGTCTGAATTATTATAAGTTGACTTGTTATTGAGCGGCTTCCATTGATAAGAGTAGCCAGCTTACACAGACTCGTCACACGCGACTTCCTACCCAAACTCAACACATTGTCAAACCACAACGGTTGATCCATAACAGAATACCTTCTCAAACGCCAGGTATACCTGTTAAGGAATGGGAAAAAAATTTGTTAACGTTTGAACATGAGTAACTATGATAGACAATAGTTATGAAAGTCATCGTATAACACATTATTGAAAATGGATCAAAGGCGAATCAATATAATGATAAATTAAAATGTACACATACTATACAACGCACAGTCTCTGTGATTTATCAGAAGAAGATATTCTTTGTGCGGAGCGATGTAGAATGAACCACCATTTCCTTCAATTCCCAAACTAACCAATTGTTCAACCTGAGGATCGTACACAAAAACTGGGTGACCCAAGATGTGGCCAACATTGGCTTCGACTATTGGAGCTTGGTTACTTGTAAAGCCGAGCAGCTTATTCACCATAGGGGTAGGGATGCAGAATAAATTTAAAAATCATGTTATAGATGCACCATCCACATCCAACCGGCAACCGACAAACAGTGGGACCTCAGAAGTCATGATCATTCCAGAAATTACAACAGAGTTTCCAAGCTCGCAAACAGAAAAAGGAGTAGGCATGACCACTTTCAAAAGAGAAGGCATCTCTATGATGTGAAATTGGTGGGTAACCATATCAAAAGAAACCAAAGTGTAATCCTTGTACGGGACCCCCTTTGGACTAACTAACCTTTCGGTACCAGCCCAATAGATAAAACGACCTACAACTGCCTGACTCTTTCTCTTCAAACTTAGGGAAGGACGTGACAACTGAAAATCTTGGAGACGTGACCAGGTCAAAGTGTTCAATGAAAAGACTGACACATACCAAAAACCAGTTTGGAAAATAGGATAGGATACCTTCACAATAGTCGGGTCTAGAGTGTCTGGATGGACACTAAAACCGAAGCAAATCTTTGAACATTCTATTTGGTTAGTGTAAAAAGGGATGAATATGCCAACAGATTTTCTTATGGATGGGTTCCAAATAACAGACATCATATTAGTACCATACATAAAGCACGTAAGGCCGCTAAACTTGCCGACAGGAATCATAGCTGCAAGGTGTAGCTGTGAAGGAAGTGGGGTAATGGTAAAATTTTCAGATACAGATGCCATAAACCCTTTATAACCCTGATCAAATGTTAGATTAAAAAGACACTCATCAGTGGAACGAGCACCGTATGAAGTGATGAAGGTTTGTGAATCTATGTTTTCCTTCCATATCTTTGAAACACGACGTATCAAGAGTATAGTCTTTATGGGTAGCCTATTCATGATATCTAGCTGAACATCCAAAGGAATGTTGTCAGACATATTTTAAAGATTTTGGAGGAAATGGATGGGATATAGCTGAGATGTATTAAATTTTTGTGGATGATAAGGCAATGGAAAATATGACACATATATATAAGAGTCTCATTGATTATCAATACCCTACATGGCATTAAAATAAATTTAATGACTTGTACTTGTGTATACTGTAGCGTAACATACCTTCCAGAATTTGGGCAACTATTTAAACTAAATGGGCAACTATTCAAATATTGGGCAACTAATTGACCCGGGTGAAAACACACACCTTATTGGGCAACTAATTCACACCGGGCACCTCTTACATTCTAACACCCCCAAAATACCGCAGCGGAAGACTGTGTCACTTGGGGTGCTACTTCATAATACAAAGTACAAGTTATAGAAAACGACCTCTAAATGAGACGTTTTGAAAAGTTACCATTCGATTAATGAATTCAAAGTTACAAACATGAGATTCCAAAGTATGATACATAAATGTATACAAAATGTTTCGAATGATAAATGATAAAAAGCGTAAGCCTTCAGAATATGCAGCTTGACTCTAAGTTCCACGCACTAGCTATCGCCTTACTATCCTGAGATAAACATGCTAAAGTGTCAACACAATGGTTGGTGAGTTCATAGAGTTTGTTTTAAAACAGTTGAAAAGTCTATAAAGAATGTTCACACAGCAAAGGCATTGTGAATCCACTCAGTTGCAAGTCCCGCCCATAACAACACTTGCAACCTGTGTGTTCACAACCCACTGCTAAATATATAGTATGATTAAGACATGTATAAGTTCATCACAACAATTAAGCAATTAGTCGTGTGTCTCTACTTCATCTCCGAAGACCTCACTTGGGAACCAATTCCCAAAGACAACTGGGAGCCAATTCACAAAGACAACTGGGAGCCAATTCCCAAAGATAACTACTAGCCACTAAATAGAATAACGCAATTAAGTATAACACAGTCATGTATGTATGCAATCAAGGATAATATAATCAAGTATAAATGTTTTGAGTATTTGTACAAGTAAGCAAGTAGTTGAGCATGTATCTCCCCCAAAGAGTTAAAACAAGTATAAAAAGAGTAGGGGCTATGACTCACCTTGAACTAATGATATCACAACGTATAACGGAATTGATGGACAAGCTGGGAAGTCTCTTCGCGCAACCTAGAATATGATGTCGTGTCTTAGGTTCTAAAACAACAAAGTGAATATATAAACATGCCTTATATATTTATTACATTCATTATGCTTGGATGTTTAACGTTTGTAAGTAAAAGTGGTCAAGTATTAATATTCATCACGTTACGGGTTTCTAGTTATTTTAGTTTTCCGAATTAATTTATACGTCATTTCGAAACCGTAAATGATCACAACTCGGTTTTTACGTTCTCGGAAAGGTAATTGAATGTTCTAAACAGATTAGTGGGTCCCACTACCCCAGAAATTATTTAACTAGTCTCAAATTACTAATGTACCCTTGTATATACATGCTGTTGGTTACAGCAACTTACTGTCTCACGGAAATGGTCATAAGTTGATTTATACGTCTCCGTTTTATGCCCGGTTTTCACCCACTAAAACCTTTATGTTTTGACCAACAGGGGGTTCTAGTAAAGTTTTATGAGTTTTACCCGATTGAAATCTGTTACTCAGATTTTGACACGTTTTGCCGTTTTGGCTCTAGTTTATTCATACGGATTAGTTACGGGGTGAGCCAAGCGGCAAAATGACCACAAGACATAGCTCTACAATCCTATATTTTCACCTATGATTCTCAGTACACGAATTTTCCCAGTAATTCCATTTACAGCCCCTATCCAATTTCTGTTTTGCAATATAAGTCCTTTCGATGGTTTCTAGTGTTTTAGCCCAATTATCCAAGCACAATAAAGTATAATAAGCATATAGAACATATTACATATATGAAATAATAATATTAACATGAATCAAAGGTAAACATAGGAGTTTGCTTACAATCCTTATGATGAAACTAACTAGAACCAAGATCAAAACCAAGAATCACTACTAAATCTTCCTAAAATTTTCCAACCATAGCCATGCTTCCATATCAAAAACCCTATCTTATAATCCTTTGATAAACACTAATCTAACATAAAAACAACCTTTAGTAAAAATCTTCACTAAGAACACTTGGAAATTTGATGAGTTTTTGTGGTGAATTTTAGTGTTTTATGGATGGAATGGAACTAGTAATCAACAAGGAATACAAGAGTATAACTTATGATGGATTAAATTAGCAAGAACCATTATCGAAATGGTGTATAAGGGCTGTTTTGTTCGTGGGTTTTGAGAGAGAAAGGAAGAGATAATTGATGAAATTTGTCTAAGTGTAAATGAATGAGAAAGAGAAAGTAAAAATGGTTTTGTTAACTAGTAGATCTTTTGTGATAACTTAATGAAGAGTATAAACACTTGTAATCATCCAAGCTCATTCTTATCACCAATGACTCACTTAGAGTCGGTCAAGTATAGGGGGAGGTGACTAGATAGATAAACTTGGTATTATCTAGTTTACAGAGTGAGTTTTGGTCCCGGTAATCGCTAACGGTAAGTCGTTAAGTCATGAAACTTAAAATCGGGTATCTTAAAAATATGAAACTTATAAATATTTTAAAACTTATTAATATAACCTATCTTAGCATATTTAATGAGTGACGAGTTCTATCGGGTTGCTTAAACGCTGCTAAAACTGGAAACGCGGGTCTAAAACGCGTAATTCGCGTAAAACGCTGAACTGGAAAACGTAAAATTCCAAAGCTTTTGGAATTGTCGTAAAATGAAAGAAAATCATATTTCTATTGGTTATAGTGTTTTATGGACTTATCGGGATGCTGGAATGACGTTTAAACCTAAAAGTAAATCTCGGACACGGTTTCGTGATTTTTGTAGAAATGATCCGACGAGTGTCAAACTCTCGGATTATCATTAAAATAGTTTAACTTACGAGAATATGAAATAAAAATTTCGGGAGTGAATAGTAATAGTGAATAGTAAAATGAATAGTAATCCAAAAATGCGAGTTGTTACAGTCTCTACCCCTTAAGGGAACTTCGTCCCGAAGTTCTGTTGATGTTAAATACTTATGGTGTGTCTAAGAGAATTCGGGGTTTCTGGATCTCTAAAATAGTGGTATTCACTCTGATTCGTCTAAGATTGTGGTTAAGGAGTCGTATCGGATACAAATAAGCCCACTTATTTATAACTCATTACTTACATAAAGAAGCGTCCAAATTTATGTAAGTAAGGGATCATAAACTTATGGTTCGGTGATTTACAATTTCTTTATTTAAATAAAGAGGCATCCTAATCTATTTAAATAAGGAGATTCTGAACATCCTACTTAAGAATTTTCGACACAAAAACTCGCTTTCTCAGACAGATAATAAGATAATCAAGTCAACAAATCCCAAAAGCTAAGCAATAATATTATTTAACTCAAACCTTATGTCTCATCAAACAAGAACTGTCATAAGATCAAGTTAAATAATTAGTTATTACTGAGCTCCATATTTTTAATGACTCGACTAATCTATGGGGTTCCTTATAATACTAAAGTCACATCATCTAACAGTGTGGAACTAAACCAATAACTAACAAAAAGCATATGCGTATGTAGTGTGTGTAAGGCAAATAAAAAAGAGATTCTTAACGTATATAGCAGTTATAGTCTAGGCACTAAATGCAACCTAGTTCTCTATAACTAAAGCTCTGATACCAATCTGTAACACCCCCAAAATACCGCAGCGGAAGACTGTGTCACTTGGGGTGCTACTTCATAATACAAAGTACAAGTTATAGAAAACGACCTCTAAATGAGATGTTTTGAAAAGTTACCATTCGATTAATGAATTCAAAGTTACAAACATTAGATTCCAAAGTATGATACATAAATGTATACAAAATATTTCGAATGACAAATGATAAAAAGCGTAAGTCTTCAGAATATGCAGCTTGACTCTAAGTTCCACACACTAGCTAGCGCCTTACTAACCTGAGATAAACATGCTAAAGTGTAAACACAATGGTTGGTGAGTTCATAGAGTTTGTTTTAAAACAGTTGAAAAGTCTATAAAGAATGTTCACACAGCAAATGCATTGTAAATCCACTCAGTTGCAAGTCCCGCCCATAACAACACTTGCAACCTGTGTGTTCACAACCCACTGCTAAATATATAGTATGATTAAGACATGTATAAGTTCATCACAACAATTAAGCAATTAGTCGTGAGTCTCTACTTCATCTCCGAAGACCTCACTTGGGAGCCAATTCCCAAAGACAACTAGGAGCCAATTCGCAAAGACAACTGGGAGCCAATTCCCAAAGATAACTACTAGCCACTAAATAGAATAACGCAATTAAGTATAACACAGTCATGTATGTATGCAATCAAGTATAAATGTTTGAGTATTTGTACAAGTAAGCAAGTAGTTGAGCATGTATCTCCCCCAAAGAGTTAAAACAAGTATAAAAAGAGTAGGGGCTATGACTCACCTTGAACTAATGATATCACAACGTATAACGGAATTGATGGATAAGCTGGGAAGTCTCTACGCGCAACCTAGAATATGATGTCGTGTCTTAGGTTCCAAAACAACAAAGTGAATATATAAAAATGCCTTATATATTTATTACGTTCATTATGCTTGGATGTTTAACGTTTGTAAGTAAAAGTGGTCAAGTATTAATATTCGTCACGTTACGGGTTTCTAGTTATTTTAGTTTTCCGAATTAATTTATACGTCATTTCTAAACGGTAAATGATCACAACTCGGTTTTTACGTTCTCGAAAAGGTAATTGAATGTTCTAAACAGATTAGTGGGTCCCACTACCCCAGAAATTATTTAACTAGTCTCAAATTACTAACGTACCCTTGTATATACATGATGTTGGTTACAGCAACTTACTGTCTCACGGAAATGGTCATAAGTTGGTTTGTACGTCTCCGTTTTATGCCCGGTTTTTGCCCACTAAAACCTTTATGTTTTGACCAACAGGGGGTTCTAGTAAAGTTTTATGAGTTTTACCCGATTGAAATCTGTTACTCAGATTTTGACACGTTTTGCCGTTTTGGCTCTAGTTTATTCATACGGATTAGTTACGGGGTGAGCCAAGCGGCAAAATGACCACAAGACATAGCTCTACAATCCTATATTTTTACCTATGATTCTTAGTACACGAATTTTTCCCAGTAATTCCATTTACAGCCCCTATCCAATTTCTGTTTTGCAATATAAGTCCTTTCGACGGTTTCTAGTGTTTTAGCCCAATTATCCAAGCACAATAAAGTATAATAAGCATATAGAACATATTACATATATGAAATAATAATATTAACATGAATCAAAGGTAAACATAGGAGTTTGCTTACAATCCTTATGATGAAACTAACTAGAACCAAGATCAAAACCAAGAATCACTACTAAATCTTCCTAAAATTTTCCAACCATAGCCATGCTTCCATATCAAAAACCCTATCTTATAATCCTTTGATAAACACTAATCTAACATAAAAACAACCTTTAGTAAAAATCTTCACTAAGAACACTTGGAAATTTGATGAGTTTTTGTGGTGAATTTTAGTGTTTTATGGATGGAATGGAACTAGTAATCAACAAGGAATACAAGAGTATAACTTATGATGGATTAAACTAGCAAGAACCATCATCAAAATGGTGTATAAGGGCTGTTTTGTTTGTGGGTTTTGAGAGAGAAAGGAAGAGATAATTGATGAAATTTGTCTAAGTGTAAATGAATGAGAAAGAGAAAGTAAAAATGGTTTTGTTAACTAGTAGATCTTTTGTGATAACTTAATGAAGAGTATAAACACTTGTAATCATCCAAGCTCATTCTTATCACCAATGACTCACTTAGAGTCGGTCAAGTATAGGGGGAGGTGACTAGATTGATAAACTTGGTATTATCTAGTTTACAGAGTGAGTTTTGGTCCCGGTAATCGCTAACGGTAAGTCGTTAAGTCATGAAACTTAAAATCGGGTATCTTAAAAATATGAAACTTATAAATATTTTAAAACTTATTAATATAACCTATCTTAGCATATTTAATGAGTGACAAGTTCTATCGGGTTGCTTAAACGCTGCTAAAACTGGAAACGCGGGTCTAAAACGCGTAATTCGCGTAAAACGCTGAACTGGAAAACGTAAAATTCCAAAACTTTTGGAATTGTCGTAAAATGAAAGAAAATCATATTTCTATTGGTTATAGTGTTTTATGGACTCATCGGGATGCTGGAATGACGTTTAAACCTAAAAGTAAATCTCGGACACGGTTTCGTAATTTTTGTAGAAATGATCCGACGAGTGTCAAACTCTCGGATTATCCTTAAAATAGTTTAACTTACGAGAATATGAAATAAAAATTTCAGGAGTGAATAGTGAAAGTGAATAGTAAAAAGTGAATAGTAAAATGAATAGTAATCCGAAAATGCAAGTTGTTACATACATAGGATAGATACTCAAAAAATCAATCAGTCAGACAACACGTATCAAACATAGCACTCCAAATTAGTTAGCGTATGACACAACCAGATAACCAAATAGTTATTTTGGCATTAAACTTGTTATTCACTAAAAGTGTTCAACACATACATGAATACATTTACTATATTTGTGATTTTATCTAGTTTGTTCTTGAGACTTGATAATGGTGGAAATTTTGTGTCAAATTAATAGTATATAATAATCCAAACACTATAATACTGTTTGTCCTTGTGAATTGTGTCAAATTTGAAAAACAAAAAGCCCTTAATATATGACACATTTGTCGAGGCATATTGTGTCAGGCATGGGTTCTTTGTATCCACATAAGAAACCTAATTGCAATTTGACTGAATATGTGGACAGGATTTATCTAAACAAGAGCACACATAGTATGAACTGTTTGCATGTGACTCACCATGTTGTAGGTTTATGTTATTTAAGAGTAGACAAGTGGTGCTTTATATTCACCTACTCTAATTTTACTACCCATTCATACAGAATGGTCAAACAAGGTACTAAGAGAGGTAAACGAGTTAGGTTCGCACACGATGTTGCTGATAGAGAATGGTCAAACAAGCTACTAAGAGAGGTCGCATTCCCTAAGATTTATGAGAGGTATGGCCCTAATGATGAACCAAATTATCAATTGCCAACTAAAGTTCTAGAAGACCCAAGACGAGAAGTCTACAGTAAGGAGCAACAAGAAGGTGTATAACCACATGGCAGTGTTAAGTCCAAGGTACCACAAGCCAAGAAAGCTATAAGCAAGGCAACATCTAGTGATGAACGAAACCAACAAGGAAGTGTTTATAAGGGGCCGTAATTGTCTAGAATATTTTTTGAAGCAAAGGTTATGGCATTTATAGTGTATAGTTTGTTGTTTCTGGCGTGTGTTGTGCTAAAGTGCATGTGTCGTAACACCTGGTTATGTGTATAATATTCTACCTAAGTAACGTTTCGATTGTTATGAAGTCAACTGTGCTTGGTTACTTAGTTAACTGTTTGGTAAACAGCGTTTTCAATCACTACATAGCCATGCGAATGCAAACTATGTAATTAAAAGTATATAGCGTTCCTAAAAAAGGTATAGTACATTCTGTTGGGTCACTGAATTCCCCAAGCTTCCTTTAAACTTGGATTTGAACATAAAATAACCTAAGTGTCTATTATCCGTATATACAAACAAGTCACTGAGTGAACAGTACCTCAGTGAGTCATCTTTAGG
The DNA here is from genome assembly GCA_030686995.1 of Artemisia argyi. NCBI lineage: Eukaryota > Viridiplantae > Streptophyta > Magnoliopsida > Asterales > Asteraceae > Artemisia > Artemisia argyi. Next base: position 100,282,495 of record CM060682.1, read on the forward strand.
ATGCTTGGAGCGAGTCTATGCTGAAAGGTTCACCATTTAGTGAGGCGGAACTCAGTGAGTGAAATCTAAGCCAAGAAGAAGATGATGGGTTCAGTGAGGATGAAAATAACTCACTGAACCCCTAGGACTCCTCAACAACTATTACATACTAAAGACTGAAGACTGAAGACCTGAAGACTGAAGTATGACTGTAACAATTCACATTTTTCAGGATAATTACCATTCCCGGAAAATTTCACTATTCACTTTTACTATTCATTTTTCCCGAAACTTTTCCTGAAAGTTGATTTTTATTTGATATTCTCGAGTGATAAATCATTTCCATGGCAAATTAAAAGTTTAACTTTCATAAGCTCACTTTCGTGAAAGTTATTAAGGAATTACACGTTTTAGGGTAAAACGTCAATCAGAAATTCTATGCACAACGAAATTCCACCCCGTCAGGTGACCCCACATCAGAAAAATGTTTGACACACTCATGATTTATTTGAGAATTAATCGTGACTGAGAAAAACATGACCAAAAACTTCCCAGCAGGTCACCCATGTCGGTACTAATCTCACATGAGCACGCTTAACCGAATGGGCGATTAACCGTTAGACCACAAAACGAGTTTCTAAGACATTTTGAGTTTTCAAAATTATTAGAAAAAGTCAACATAATTTTCCCTCCTCCATTGACCAAAAATCATTCCTTGATTTTATAAGTCATTCCTTGATTTTTAGGCTTACGGTTTGATGTCTAAAAGACATTTAACACCAACCGACACTAGACTGAGCCCAGTCTAGACATTATAAGTCATTTTAAATCATTTTTATCACATTAGAAAAGTAACATTTTACTTTTCTCAATTTTACGCAATATTCGTACGTTTTACGTATTACGCGTTTTAGACCCGTGTTTCCAGTTTTTAGCAGGGTTTACCACCCAAATGGAACCTACCACTCATTTTATATTTTATTATGGGACATATGGACATGTTTAACAATACTTTCAAATTCCATAATTTTACGACACCCGGTTTTACGTTTTGAGGCTTAATCATTTACGATTGGCATTTCCCGGAGTCAAAACACACTAGATATCTTGGATAATATCATCACAAGTCCACACCTTGTCCTCCAAGCTTATGAACTGCCATATGGGGGGGGGGGGGGGGGTTTCACACTAGGTGGCTTGATCTCAAGCTTAAAGGCCTTAGATGATTACAAGTGTTAAACTTGGTCTCCAAGGGTTGACAAGTCAATGCTTTCTAACCTCCTTAAACTCATATAAATACCCTCCCCCTCTCCTTGTTGCCGTCCACTTCCACACACACCAACACCATACACTTTGCTAATTCTCTCCAAGTTTCATGCATGATTCAAGTGATTCTTCAAGGTAGAAACCCTAGATAGGTTATCATTCATCAAACACTTCCATAACCTCATATACTTGGTGATTTCTCTTGAGTTTAAATCCACTCAATTCACCTAAACCTTCATCATCCATCTTTCAAGAATACCAAGGGTAGAAAGATTGCATGAAGTGAAAAAGGGTTGAAGCAAGTCTATCAAAGTCCTATCCTTACATGTTAACTTCCTTTCATCTTTGAAAGCCAAAAGTTGTGAGCCAAACCCTAACTTGATTCTTGTTAAATAATCATGTTCATGTTATTTACATATTATTTGTGCTATATATTGTCTTGTTATCATGTCCATGATGTATAAAAATGACCAAAACAAGTTATTGTTATTGATTGTTACAACAAGTTACTAAAACAAGTAAACTAGTGACTTTCTTGGTAAGACCTGATCAAAATGGTAAAAATATGATGTTGGATCATTACATATTACAGTAGAGGACTTAACAAGGAAACCATAGCAATTTGAACCACCCAAAACGAGTATACGAGTCAAAAGTTATGGCGATTTGAAATTACCAAAGATTTCCGGCAAAACTCCCAAATAGCTTCCTGATCAAATTTGGGTTTTGAAAGTCCCACTTCTGGTCCGATTCATCAAAAAGTTAAAACACGAAAGTTGTCCGAAACGATGTTTTCGTTCAGGAACAAAGAAGCTCGAGCCCTAAAAACGCTTTCCGAGTGATAAAATTCTTCAAATTCTAAACAGCCCATTTTTAGGCGAAAGTCACTAGATTATGGTTATACTTTGAAAGGAACAAGAGGTCTTATGACCTATAATCAAGACCACAAACATGACTAGAACCAAGGTTGAGTCTCATGACCTTGGAACAAGGACCAAAGGTCATGGCTAGGCCATGACGAAATGACCATAACAACTCACATAGGCGTAAACATGAAACAATGAGTTAGGCGATAACTTGAACAAGCAATTTGGATTTACTTCACTTAAAAGGAAACCATGAGATTTTACCAAGAGAACATGGTCATTTAAGGCTTATGAAGCTACCCCTAATAACAATCTTCATGTACCAATAAACTTTCCTAAGTTTATTCAAATATCGGACATGTAACCTTTCGGATCAAAACTTGTATCTATATATTTCATCAACTACTACAATAGTAGGGAGCCTCATGTGAGGAGTTCATTATGTAAGCCGTCGAGTTGAGTTGTGGATTTACGAGTTAAAGTGTCCTGGCTCCTCGAACGCTTACTAACATGACTTCTGAATTATGTCGGCCCGAACGGTAGTGAACGATATACAAAACATACATGTTTCATGAATCATTTCTTTCAAAGACTTACATTATACATCATACCACATCATGGACTAAATGCAAGATATATATATAGGCACTACTTCATATTCTTTACTCCGATCCTAAGTCGCGACATTCTATTATAGGTTGCTCGTAGAAACCTTCACGATTCGACCGTTACATTCATTACTTGCTATCTTACTTAAGGTGAGTTCATAGCCCCACTTTCGATTACTTAATTGTTTTACAAACCCTTGGGGGGAATACATGCTATTTATAACCGAGCACAATGTTTTTAAATTGTATGCTTACCTGATTGTTTTATTATCACTAAGTACCATCCTTGCTAAACCGATATCCTTTATTATGAACCATTTAGTCACTAGCAATAGTGAGCGCGAATATTATTAATAGGCCTATTGGGATTGACGAATCCCATTTGTATTGACTAAGTTCAAACAAATGCAATAATATTTGAGATTTAGGTATGTTAGCAACATACCTACCGGGATAAAACCGCCGATTGATATTGGTACACGTTAACGTTATGGTGTCATAAGCTTAGTGTATAATACATGTTCCGGGTGTATAATAACGTAGCCTACCTGTTTTATTTTCCAAACATTGGTGTGAGCCTATAACTCACACTACCAACATATTGTGTTCAATCGATTTAACAAACTCTATGAATATCACTCAACCTTTGTGTTGACCTCTCAAGCATGTATTTCAGGTTCATAACGATCAAGGATGGCACGGAAGGACACGGATACTCAAGAGGGCTATAAATTTTATTATCATTCAAAACTCATTCATTATACATTGTAAACATGGAACCAATTGGGACCTCATTTTGTAATCTCTGATATTTATACAATTTGAATGATAAATCTTTTAAAACGACTCAATTGGAGTTCGTTTTCTATTATTGTGACTATTGTGCTGTCGAGTAACACCCAGTTCGAATTCCGCTGCATCCATGAATTGGGGGTGTTACAGATTGGTACCAGAGCCATGGTTATAGAGAAACGGGTCTAATTGAGACCTAAACTATAACCACACATACAAGCAAAAACATTTTATAGCCTTCCGCTCTCCGTGTCTTCCATCCTCCAGACGATTATGGACTTAGTAAGCATGTTATGATACACAAACATATTGGTATATTCATATATACCCATTTTGAGCATTTCCCCGTAGACATTTTTATGCTACATGAACACATATAAGTATATTGATATATACACACTAAGCATTTTATGCTACATGAACACATATAAGTATATTGATATATACACACTAGGCATTTTATGCTACATGAACACATATAAGTATATTGATATATACACACTAGGCATTTTATGCTACATGAACATATTAGTATATTGATATATAAACTCGGTTTATTTTCAATCATTTATCTAAACAATGAACTAAACATATCTGTGTATGCCTATTCTAGGGCATTTCGACACAATCACATTCTCCCAATCATGTTCCTACTCCAACATTATATGTTCAAGACATTGTATATTACAATGGTCTCATTCATTTTTCAAGACATTGTATATTACAATGGTCTCATTCATTTTTCAAGACATTGTGAGATACAATGGCCTCATTCATTTTCCAAGACATTGTGAGATACAATGGTCTCATTCATTTTCCAAAGACATTGTATGATACAATGGTCTTAATCATTTCTCAAATGTTTTGAGTCACACAATGGCCTAACCTACTTCCCAGACATTGTGAATTGCACAATGGTCTAACCTACTTCCGAGACATTGTGATTTGTGCAATGGTCTCTGGAATTATTTCACGACCTCATTAATATCATTTCTTATGATATCAAAAACCCGTCACAATCTATCGATTTCAAAACAAGAAATATGAGATTTCTAAAGGACAAACTAATCCATCATCGACAAAAGCTGAACTTTCTCTACATTCATTAAGGTTTTCTGATGAAACCTTCATTATTAAAAGTTCGTGATCCTGACCAAGTATGTTCTATTTTAGAACTACTTAAAACTTCCTTTCCATACGTATCTACCCTTACTACCTTCTATGCAATGGAATATGAAAACATACGTTACAAGTCTTGTATGGACGGGACTTGCAACTTAAGGGTTTGACATCGCCTTTGTTTAGTGGACAGTTTCCCGAAAGCAACGGACATATCAAAAGTATACCTAGTTTAGGTATTTGAAAATTTTATCGAACCTTGGCTAAATATAGACTAGTCACCTATATTTAACCTAGGGACAGTGGAATATAGTCTGACTAACTATATTCGACTTAGAATTTTCAAATACTGAGAATAGTTGTACTAGAGTTATGTTTAGATTGATTTCCTACATGAACACGATAAACCACCAGAATACATTAAAACAATCTAGAGACACGATAATGTCTTACCACTCAGCGAAATCTTAACACCTTATTTGTGTTACCTAATTTCATTCTTGAAATTTTTCATTTATGAGATAATCCGAACGACTATCTTTGGATAGTTATCAATTCTTCTCTTCATCCCGTAGAAGTACCATCCTGTTTAGGATACCATTCCGTCATAAACTTTTAAAAATCTCTTAAGATTTTTAAAGCAAACTCAACATCGATACATAAGAGTATTAATGTTGAGCATACACTACACACTTTTGTCCATCAATATATCACAACATTATCGTCACAACCGTTACAAACACAAGCTCATTAGCAGATCTTGATGCACTTGTAAAGCTCAAATCATCCTTAGTTACACCACAAGTACCCTCATCAGCTTTACAAGTTTGAATATTCATCTTGTACTTTTGGAACACCAGTATCATCTCGTAATACACTACCTTGTAACTCACCGGCTAAGTATGAATGTTGTGTCGGGAATTCTTGAGTAGGATGATTTATAATATCCTTATTAGAATGGATTGGGATGCCTTTTCATTTAAATAAAGAAATTATAAATCATCGAACCATACGTTTATATTCCTTTAGTTACATTGTTTGGGATGCCTCTCTATGTAAATAAAGAATTATAAACAAGTGGGCTTAATTATATCCAAAATAACATAAGTATGAAGTCAACCTACATTACATTGCTCGGGTATGGCTTGATACCTACATTACATTGCTCGGGTATGGCTTGATACCTACATTACATTGCTCGGGTATGGCTTGATACCTACATTACATTGCTCGGGTATGGCTTGATACCTACATTACATTGCTCGGGTATGGCTTGATACCTACATTACATTGCTCGGGTATGGCTTGATACCTACATTACATTGCTCGGGTATGGCTTGATACCTACATTACATTGCTCGGGTATGGCATGATACCTACATTTTATTCGCCACAAGAAATCCTATCTTTTCACCGACATCGCTTCAAACCATGACATAAACACTAGGTACAACAACCGATTACCTACTAGGCTATGATTGCAACGACTATCCCAATTTCCATTAGTACGAGGTTTACACTTTGGTTTTCATAATGATAGTTCAATAACAAACAAACTCGTTGCGAGGCCATGTAACCATATGCATGTGCAGTCATACCAAACTTATTGTGAAGCCATGTAGCCATATGCATGGGCAGCCGTACAATTCAAACAGGACTTGGTCCAACCGCATGTTCAACGCTTATTCCATGATTCGCTTCTTATATCAATTTCCATTTATTGGATTCCTATGTAAATTGCTATTGTTGTTCAACTGTTATATCAATTGCTATTGATACTTGACAACTATATCAATTTCCATTTTGATATTTAACTATATCAAGTTCTATTTGATATTCAACTACTATATCGATTCCTATTAATATTCGACTGCTATATCAATTTCCTTTGATATTCGACTATTACCATACCTTTCCTACATAAAAGGAATCCTCATCCTACACCATACACTGAAATGACAAATCAAATTACATTACCGGAAATCCCAGACTTTGGTCCTCATAAGTAACCACACATCTTTATCGACACCACTCCAACATATGACACACATAGAACTTCGGGACGAAGTTCCCCGTAAGGGGTAGAGACTGTAACAATTCACATTTTTCAGGATAATTACCATTCCCGGAAAATTTCACTATTCACTTTTACTATTCATTTTTCCCGAAACTTTTCCTGAAAGTTGATTTTTATTTGATATTCTCGAGTGATAAATCATTTCCATGGCAAATTAAAAGTTTAACTTTCATAAGCTCACTTTCGTGAAAGTTATTAAGGAATTACACGTTTTAGGGTAAAACGTCAATCAGAAATTCTATGCACAACGAAATTCCACCCCGTCAGGTGACCCCACATCAGAAAAATGTTTGACACACTCATGATTTATTTGAGAATTAATCGTGACTGAGAAAAACATGACCAAAAACTTCCCAGCAGGTCACCCATGTCGGTACTAATCTCACATGAGCACGCTTAACCGAATGGGCGATTAACCGTTAGACCACAAAACGAGTTTCTAAGACATTTTGAGTTTTCAAAATTATTAGAAAAAGTCAACATAATTTTCCCTCCTCCATTGACCAAAAATCATTCCTTGATTTTATAAGTCATTCCTTGATTTTTAGGCTTACGGTTTGATGTCTAAAAGACATTTAACACCAACCGACACTAGACTGAGCCCAGTCTAGACATTATAAGTCATTTTAAATCATTTTTATCACATTAGAAAAGTAACATTTTACTTTTCTCAATTTTACGCAATATTCGTACGTTTTACGTATTACGCGTTTTAGACCCGTGTTTCCAGTTTTTAGCAGGGTTTACCACCCAAATGGAACCTACCACTCATTTTATATTTTATTATGGGACATATGGACATGTTTAACAATACTTTCAAATTCCATAATTTTACGACACCCGGTTTTACGTTTTGAGGCTTAATCATTTACGATTGGCATTTCCCGGAGTCAAAACACACTAGATATCTTGGATAATATCATCACAAGTCCACACCTTGTCCTCCAAGCTTATGAACTGCCATATGGGGGGGGGGGGTTTCACACTAGGTGGCTTGATCTCAAGCTTAAAGGCCTTAGATGATTACAAGTGTTAAACTTGGTCTCCAAGGGTTGACAAGTCAATGCTTTCTAACCTCCTTAAACTCATATAAATACCCTCCCCCTCTCCTTGTTGCCGTCCACTTCCACACACACCAACACCATACACTTTGCTAATTCTCTCCAAGTTTCATGCATGATTCAAGTGATTCTTCAAGGTAGAAACCCTAGATAGGTTATCATTCATCAAACACTTCCATAACCTCATATACTTGGTGATTTCTCTTGAGTTTAAATCCACTCAATTCACCTAAACCTTCATCATCCATCTTTCAAGAATACCAAGGGTAGAAAGATTGCATGAAGTGAAAAAGGGTTGAAGCAAGTCTATCAAAGTCCTATCCTTACATGTTAACTTCCTTTCATCTTTGAAAGCCAAAAGTTGTGAGCCAAACCCTAACTTGATTCTTGTTAAATAATCATGTTCATGTTATTTACATATTATTTGTGCTATATATTGTCTTGTTATCATGTCCATGATGTATAAAAATGACCAAAACAAGTTATTGTTATTGATTGTTACAACAAGTTACTAAAACAAGTAAACTAGTGACTTTCTTGGTAAGACCTGATCAAAATGGTAAAAATATGATGTTGGATCATTACATATTACAGTAGAGGACTTAACAAGGAAACCATAGCAATTTGAACCACCCAAAACGAGTATACGAGTCAAAAGTTATGGCGATTTGAAATTACCAAAGATTTCCGGCAAAACTCCCAAATAGCTTCCTGATCAAATTTGGGTTTTGAAAGTCCCACTTCTGGTCCGATTCATCAAAAAGTTAAAACACGAAAGTTGTCCGAAACGACGTTTTCGTTCAGGAACAAAGAAGCTCGAGCTCTAAAAACGCTTTCCGAGTGATAAAATTCTTCAAATTCTAAACAGCCCATTTTTAGGCGAAAGTCACTAGATTATGGTTATACTTTGAAAGGAACAAGAGGTCTTATGACCTATAATCAAGACCACAAACATGACTAGAACCAAGGTTGAGTCTCATGACCTTGGAACAAGGACCAAAGGTCATGGCTAGGCCATGACGAAATGACCATAACAACTCACATAGGCGTAAACATGAAACAATGAGTTAGGCGATAACTTGAACAAGCAATTTGGATTTACTTCACTTAAAAGGAAACCATGAGATTTTACCAAGAGAACATGGTCATTTAAGGCTTATGAAGCTACCCCTAATAACAATCTTCATGTACCAATAAACTTTCCTAAGTTTATTCAAATATCGGACATGTAACCTTTCGGATCAAAACTTATATCTATATATTTCATCAACTACTACAATAGTAGGGAGCCTCATGTGAGGAGTTCATTATGTAAGCCGTCGAGTTGAGTTGTGGATTTACGAGTTAAAGTGTCCTGGCTCCTCGAACGCTTACTAACATGACTTCTGAATTATGTCGGCCCGAACGGTAGTGAACGATATACAAAACATACATGTTTCATGAATCATTTCTTTCAAAGACTTACATTATACATCATACCACATCATGGACTAAATGCAAGATATATATATAGGCACTACTTCACATTCTTTACTCCGATCCTAAGTCGCGACATTCTATTATAGGTTGCTCGTAGAAACCTTCACGATTCGACCGTTACATTCATTACTTGCTATCTTACTTAAGGTGAGTTCATAGCCCCACTTTCGATTACTTAATTGTTTTACAAACCCTTGGGGGGAATACATGCTATTTATAACCGAGCACAATGTTTTTAAATTGTATGCTTACCTGATTGTTTTATTATCACTAAGTACCATCCTTGCTAAACCGATATCCTTTATTATGAACCATTTAGTCACTAGCAATAGTGAGCGCGAATATTATTAATAGGCCTATTGGGATTGACGAATCCCATTTGTATTGACTAAGTTCAAACAAATGCAATAATATTTGAGATTTAGGTATGTTAGCAACATACCTACCGGGATAAAACCGCCGATTGATATTGGTACACGTTAACGTTATGGTGTCATAAGCTTAGTGTATAATACATGTTCCGGGCATATAATAACGTAGCCTACCTGTTTTGTTTTCCAAACATTGGTGTGAGCCTATAACTCACACTACCAACATATTGTGTTCAATCGATTTAACAAACTCTATGAATATCACTCAACCTTTGTGTTGACCTCTCAAGCATGTATTTCAGGTTCATAACGATCAAGGATGGCACGGAAGGACACGGATACTCAAGAGGGCTATAAATTTTATTATCATTCAAAACTCATTCATTATACATTGTAAACATGGAACCAATTGGGACCTCATTTTGTAATCTCTGATATTTATACAATTTGAATGATAAATCTTTTAAAACGACTCAATTGGAGTTCGTTTTCTATTATTGTGACTATTGTGCTGTCGAGTAACACCCAGTTCGAATTCCGCTGCATCCATGAATTGGGGGTGTTACATATGGGCGGGACAAGGCGGGAAAAGTTTGAACGTATCAACAGGTGACCTCATCTACCTGAAGTCAAACTTTCCCTGAAAGGCATCATGTCAGGATGGTGTCATTATTGTGCACTGGAAAGGTACATTGTCTTTTACCCAAAATAGTCTATTGTAACAGAGACAAAATACGTAAGTATTTTGTCTCTACTAGTTAGGTAATCTTTTTGTCTTTATCAGTAAAGTTGTAAATTACTTGTGTATAAATAGGTAGCATAAGTGAGGAGTAAAATTGGACAAGTTTGTGCATTTAATGCGAAGCATTCACAAACCACTTTTACTCCTCCAAAGAACAACACAGTCCCTGAGATAGCTCAGTGTGCCTTATAGTTGTCACTCAACGTAGTTTGAGTTTAGAGAGGAGTCCACACCATACTTGTCGTTTCAATCCCAAGTGTTATTCCGCAAACACTTGGGTATAATTCTTTTGATTAACTTCTAATAAGAATTAAACGTTGAAAATATCGTGTCTCTTTTCTTTACGTTTTATCTTTGTTGTTAATCTTATATATCTGAGTTAAAAGTCATGGAACTTGGTTAGGTTAACTCTTTAGTTAACTATTAACTTAGTAAACGGGACCAACAAGTGGTATCAGAGCGTCTGGTTTGTAAAACTTTTCTTACTTTGTTTTCAAAACAAAGAGTGCTCAAAGTTTTTAAAATCAAGATCCCACCATGGCTGAATCAGATGTTCCCCAACTTGTCGATAAAAAGGGTGGAAGTTATTCAGCTACTGCCCCTCGACTTGAGGTTGGAAAATTCAATAAGTGGAAAAAGCGAATGCTTTGCTACCTAACTAGGATGGAACCATATTACATTAAGTTAATTAATGATGGTCCATATATCCCAATAACTGCTCAGGGTTTAGTCAAATCTGAAGCTCAGTGGACCCAAGATGAAAGGAGGGTGGTCAATCAAGACCAGCGCCTAAAAAGCATCATTATATCCTGTCTTCCTAACGATATAATGGAATCAGTGATCAACTGTCTTAGTGCCAAGCAGACCTGGACTGGCCTGGTTCATAGCTATGAAGGCCCTTCTGATACCAAGGAGAATAGAATCATGAACCTGAAACTTTAATACAATACCTTCAGGGCCAAAGATTCTGAAAGTCTCTCTGAGACATATACTCGGTATAAGACCCTCCTGAATGAACTGACCAATAATGGTGTCACCCTGTCCAAACATGAGATAAATGTTGGCTTTGTCAACAGTCTCCCTGAGAAGTTGTTAAACTTCTCTCAGGGTCTTAGAAATGCCAACCATATCCAGAATCTTGAGCTCCCTGAAATTTATGGGAAGTTTTTCTATGAAGACAACCTGATCACCAGGAGATACCCTGGTAAAGCTCAAGAGGTTAAAAAGACCCTGACCACCTCACCCATATCAATTGCTTTCTATTCTAACAGTGTTGTGCAGGACTTCCAAGATGGTTCAGATGATGAGGTTGATACAAGAACCAGTGAGGAGTACATGAATGATCTTCAAATTGAATTTCATGAAAGGGCACTCCTTGCAAACTCAAGAAGGTTCATTAAAAGAAACAAAAAATTTTCTAACTCAAAAGCAAATGACAATTCTGAATGTTTTAAATGTGATAAAAAGGGTCATTTGCAAAAGATTGTTTCTCAAAAACAACCTCAGAACCATCTTACAAATTTTCTGGAAACAATTTCTCTTCAGGAACTAGCAAGTTTCAGGCTAAGTTGCTTCAATCAAATCAGTTTGTTCAAAACAAAATTGAGAAAATTCCTCAAAAAGATTTTGAAGCTAAATATAAAAAGGCCAAGGTTAACTTGCACTTCTTGAGTCTGCTTCCTCAGTCACTCAGCCTCCTCAGGTTCCTAAACAAGCTCAGGCTAAAAACAAGGGGCTAGTTGCTGAAACATATGACTGGGATGAGGTTGAAGTGTCTTCAGATGATGATGAAGTTCATATCAGTGCCCTGATGGCTCTCTCTGAAGATAACAAGCTTGCAGTGGGAAAGAGTCACGCAAGGAATGGTGAATGGGTCAACATCACAATGAGAAAGGTAACATTTTACTTTCTATGGATGATCATGCTGACTGGAAGTCATACTTAGATTATATCAATGTTGATCTTAAGTTTGTTGAAGAGCAAAGGTTAAACTTGTTTTCAAAATTTAACAAACTAAGTTTTGAGTTAAACCAATGTAGGGATGAACTCCTTACTTTAAAACAGGCCAAACTTGAAAGTGTTACATTACAAATTCAGAATTCTGAACTTGTAAAACAAAACCAAGCTCTTCAGGAAGAACTTAAGAAAGAAAAGGCAATTATTTGGAAATGGACTCAAAAGAACCCCAAACTCTATGAAACATTGAGTCTCATACCCAGCACCAAAAAGGCTTGCTTGGGTGAAGACCAACTCACTGAAGAGTCCGGAGAGAGTAGCCATCCAAAAGCCTTTCTGTCAGCAAACATGCTCTCTAGCAAAGAACTAGCTCCAAAACCCAGTGACTGGATTGAAAGAGTCAATCCTGATAGTAAATTGCCAAATTTCAACACTGGAAGAATACTATAGCCTGAAAGTCAGGCTATTAAGGAGTTGTTAGGAGTCACTGATGAACCCAGTCCTACTGAGTCCATCTCTGAGTCTAAGTCTGATGCACAAGCACCACTCCCTCCACTGAAACAACTTCAGGGAGCAGCACCGAGTTCAGACCTTGCACCACCAGTTTATTAACCTCACTCTCCAAAGGAGAAAACAAATCCAGGGATAACCATCCTGAAGAGACCCACTGTACCTTTTGAAAAACACACACCATCAGTACCTACTGAAGTAAAACCAGAAAGTCCTGATTCAAAATTTGATCAGTTGGCTGAACTTGTCAGGAAGATGAGTGAGAAGATTGAGTCCACTGATAAACCCACTGGCTCAAAATCTAAACAACCATCAGCTTCCTCAAGTACCTCTAAACCAAAAACATCCAGAACTTTAGTGAGATGTGAACTGTGCAATCAGCCAAACCACCCCACTGATAAATGCTACAGAGTCCACTTTTGCATGATTTGCAAGCAAGAAGACCATAGAACTTGTGATCACATCTCTCACGCTGCTTCTCCAAAAGCACAAGGTCAATACAAAACTCAAGGCTATCAGTATGCCTCATCTTCTAAACAGAGACTGAAGGCTAAGCCTTTCTTGCCATGTCCTCATTGTGGTTTCAACGATCATCTTCTTGATGATTGTATGATGAATGATTACTGTGACATCTGTGGAGATCCCTCCCATGAAACCAAGGGGCATGACAAAATTATTCAGTCTAGAAGAAACACCTCTCAGTCTACTGAGTCTTCATCTACCAAAAAATGCAAAACATGTGGAAGCTCAGTTCACTCTACTTCTGACCATGATTCACTGACTAAGTTTAAGAAGTCACTGAGGACTAAGTCCACAAGAAAGTGGGCCAACAAGAAAAACTAACCCCTGCTTACTATTTGTGTAGACACACATCAGGGATCTTGCTTGGCACTTAGACAGTGGATGCTCAAAAAGTATGACTGGTGTGAAGAGTTATCTGCACAAATATGTTGAAGAACCAGGACCCAAGGTAGTTTTTGGTGATAACTCATCAGCTCCCACTGAAGGTTATGGTTCAGTCAACTGCAACGGGATAGTTTTTACAAGAATTGCTTATGTCAATGGTCTGAAGTACAATCTGATAAGTGTCTCTCAACTATGTGATGCAAAATACATAGTTCAGTTTGATGATAAGAGATGGACCATCTTCAATGCCAACAAGGAAGTTGTGTTGATTGCTCCCAGGAGGGATGATGTTTTTGTTCTTGACATGTCATCCCTTACTCAAAATGGTACTTGCCTATTTTCTAAGGCAAGTGAGAAAATCAACTGGCTTTGGCATAGGAGACTCTCTCATCTCAATTTCAAAAACATCAACAACCTAGCCAAACAGAACAAAGTTCTAGGCCTTCCATCCCTGGTGTATACCAAAGACAATCCTTGTTCTGCTTGTGAGAAAGGGAAACACCATAGGGCATCTTTCAAAACCAAGCAATCATTCTCCATCAAAGGCTGCCTGCATCTTCTCCATATGGACATGTTTGGACCTATCAGTCCTATGTCCATTCATCATGAGAAGTATACTCTGGTCATTGTGGATGAATACTCAAGATACACTTGGGTTTACTTCTTGACCAAAAAGAGTCAGGCAGCTGACACAATCATGTCATTTGTTAGGAACATTGAAAATCAAAATGATGTCAAAGTTAAACAAATTAGAACTGACAATGGCACTGAATTCAAAAACCATGACCTTGAGTGCTTCTATGATGAGAAAGGAATTTCTCAAAATTTCACTTCTCCATATACTCTTGAACAAAATGGAGTAGCTGAAAGGAGAAATAGAACACTCATTGAGGCAGCAAGAACAATGTTGAATGGCTCAGTCCTCTCAAAGCACTTTTGGACTGAGGCAGTCAAAACAGCCTGCTACACTCAAAACAGGTCCATTATTGTGAAAAGACACAATAAGACTCCCTATGAGATATTCAAAGGAAGGATCCCTGACATCAGCTATTTTCATGTATTTGGGTGTCCTGTGTTTATTCATAATCACAAGGATCACCTGGGTAAATTTGATGCCAAAGCTGATGATGGATACTTCTTGGGATATTCTCTATCTTCAAAAGCCTAAAGAGTGTTTAACACAAGGAGACAACAAACTGAGAAAACTTATCATATAACTGTTGATGAGAGCATTGAATCCATCAGGTTCTCCAGTTCCTCAGTTGAAAAGATTGGTATTAATGATTCATCTAGGTATCCTCCTGATGAGTATCTCCCTGAGAATCATACTTCAACCTAATACCAAGCTGATGTTGATGTCTCCTACTACATCATTCCTCACAATCTACCCCAACCAACTGTCAGTGAAGTCACTGAAACTCAACCTACCTCTAATGAGACAGCACCCACTGAACCAATTGTTCAGGAATCCTCAGAACGAACTGTTCCCACTAATGTCACTGAAGTACATAATCTTGAGTTAACTCAGGTTCCTGTAACTGAACCCACTCCTCAAGTAAATCAGGCTTCTACAAGCTCTAACTCTTATCCTAAACCTCAGGATAGTTGGACCAGATCCAAAGTTATTGAGCTTGTGAACATTATTGGTGAGACCACTGAAGGCATGCTTACCAGAAGCATGGCTGCTAAACTCAAGGCAGCCACAGCCAATATATGTCTTTATGCTGACTATCTCTTATAAATAGAGCCTAAAAATATCAAAGAAGCCCTGACATATGAAACTTGGGTTCAGGCCATGAGAGATGAACTGGAACATTTTGACAGAAATGATGTCATGACCCTTGTTGAATACCCTAATGGTGTTCTGGTCATTGGCATGAAATGGGTCTTCAAAAACAAGACTAATGAAAATGGCACAGTCATCAAAAACAAAGCAAGACTTGTTGCCAAAGGATATAACCAACAGGAAGGTATAGACTATGATGAAACCTTTGCACCTGTTGCTAGAATGGAAGCCATTAGGATCTTCCTAGCCTATGCAACTTACATGAACTTTAAAGTTTACCAAATGGATGTTAAAAGTACATTCCTGAATGGTAACATCAAAGAAGATGTCTATGTGCAACAACCTCCAGGCTTTGAAAGTAGTGAATTTCCCAACCATGTCTACAAGCTTAACAAGGCCCTCTATGGACTGAAACAAGCTCCCAGGGCACGGTATGAAACACTTTCAGTCTTCCTGATCCAAAACAAATTTGTCAGAGGAAATATTGACAACACTCTGTTCATCTGCAGAACAAAAAGTGATGTCATCCTGGTTAAAGTGTATGTTGATGACATCATCTTTGGCTCAACAAGTTACAAACTTTGCAAACAGTTTGAAAAACTGATGACCACAAAGTTTGAAATGAGCATGATGGGTGAACTCACTTACTTTCCTGGACTAAAAATCAAACAAACTGACAGAGGGATATCCATTTGTCAAGAAAAATACCTGAGGAACCTACTGAAGAAGTTTGAGCATACTGACTGCTCTTCAGTGAAAACTCCTATGGTTACTCCAAACAACCTTGGCCCTGATCTCACTGGCAAATCAGTGAACCGAACCCAATACAGGGGAATGATAGGCTCCCTGATGTACTTACTTGCATCTAGGCCTGATATCCAATTCTCAGTCTGTCTGTGTGCCAAATATCAGGCTGATCCAAAGGAGTCTCATCTCACTGCTGTCAAGAGAATCTTCAGGTACCTGAAGGGTACACCAAACCTTGGTTTGTATTACCCAAAATGCTCAGGATTTGATCTCAAATGGTACATTGACTCTGACTATGCAGGATGCAATATGGACAGAAAAAGTACCTCATGATCCTGTCAATTTCTTGGTGGTAAACTTGTGTGTTGGAGTACAAAGAAACAACAGTCAGTGGCCATGTCCTCAGCTGAAGCTGAATATATGGCTGCTGTAGGATGCTGTGTAAATGTGCTCTGGATGAAGAGCCAACTGAGTGACTATGGCATTCAGTACAAGATGGTACCCATCTTCTGTGATAACACAAGTGCCATAGCCATCTCAAATAACCTAGTGCTTCATCAAAGAACCAAACACATTGACATCAGATACCATTTCATCAGGGACCACGTCATGAATGGAGAAATTGAATTACATTTCATCCCCACTGAGTATCAGCTAGCTGATATCTTCACCAAACCCCTGGATGAACCCACTTTCACCAGACTGAAAGCTGAGTTGGGCATGTTGGATATTGAATCAGGCAACTGATCAAGGTTATTCCAACCTAATGTAAATTCTCTTAGGTCCCTGAATAAACCCATGTCTCAGTGATATACACCTCACCACTGATCATCAACACACTGAATGATAAACTCATTCAGGGGGCTCATGATACCATAAGGTATTAAATACCCTAACTAAATGCTCTAAGTACATAGTTAGTAAATGTCCCAGGTAGGTAACTGATTCCTATTAAATATAGGAATATATGTTACTTATACAACTGGCATCCACATCATGGGCCCCCACATTTCTCACCAATACCACTGAGCATTAAATGCTCTCTCTCACACACACAAATACTTGTGTGATGACATCACTCTGCAAAAGTGTCTTTTGTAGAGCCACGTAACCATCTCTCTAATCATGTTGAGAGAAAAATGGGTAATGGGAATCATGCCAGTTAATGCGGATTTCAAACATACTTTAAATTACCACTTTGAATTAATACCAAAACATTTGATATCCGCAACGGCACAACCCTATTTCTTTCCCTATAAATACCCCCACTAAATTAAACACACACACGCTTTCAAATCTTAACAAAACTCTTGCAAAATTTATTCAAGAATATTTTGGTTTTCAAAACGGTGTGTGTTTCAATTTTATCAAAAACCTTCTCTCACAACTAGACCATATTCTCACAAATGGCTTCTTCTAAAGTCATCCAATACGCTCCCAATGTGGATTTCCAGGTTGAGAGCGTAGACCTGACCAAGAAAAATGTGGTGGGAAATTTCGCCTACCTTGAGGGTTCCCTGAATACAGGGATGTGGTGAAGTACCTACAAAATTGCTTTCTCACCACCACATTTACAAAAACCCCCCTCTGTCATCTACCATGACTACCTGAGGGAATTTTGGTGCACAGCGGTGGTTGAAAACCCTGATGCACAAAAGGAGGCCAAAATAAGGTTCTCAGTAAAGAATGGAACTAAGTTCCTAACTCTTGACTACAAAACCTTTGTCAAAGCCACTGGCCTTGACTATACTGAGACCTTCATTGCCCAGCCCACTGAAAAAGATGTGAAGGAACTTTTACTGGAACTTGGGCCCTATGACAAAAATCACCCTGAGGTGACACTAGGGGCCCTTCTATCCAAAACCCCAATCATCAAAACCTGGTTTCCAGCCCCCTGGAGGATTCTGATGACCTTTGTCATTCAGGTCCTTTGGGAAACAAATCCTCCACAGAGCAACTAAACACTACTCAAGCAATGATAGTGTATTGTCTCTTAGAGGGTACAAAAATAGACCTTGGAGAAATTATCTTCAGGGACCTCATTGCAAAGTTGGGTGGGAAATCTAGGCAAAAACTTATGTCTTACCCTAGATTTATTTCTTGCGCCCTGTAAGACTTGCTTGGGTCCGAGTATATTAAGCCTGAAGCCATTGGCTTTGAACCTGATGTCCTACATAAGGCTAATTACTCTCGTGACCCTCTTGAGGTTACACCTGTCACCCTGACCACTTATATGCTGACTGCTATCCAGGGTGACAACAAAATTTCACCTGTTCCCTCTCCCACCAAAAAGGTGAAAAGGAAAAAGGGACAGGGGTCCAGGAAGGTGGTTAGACCCAAATCACTCGCCACCGGTACCTCTGTCCCCTTGCCTAACCAAACGGGGCAACAACCGACCATGACTGCTAACACCCTCTAGATAATTACCCAGTCATTGACCCCATAACAAAGGCCAACGGAGGGCCTAAGATATCACACTCAGTGTCCTCGGGCAAACCCATTCCCAAAGGCTCTGCTGACATAAACAAGTCAGTGGAGTTGGAATCAACCTAACCTCCACATCCTGCTAAAGGCTCTGGCAAATCACAACCAGAGTCTCAGGGAGCAAAGGGTCCTATATCCTCGGTGGGGCAGCACTACTCCACTGAGAAGGGGACCCACACCACTTCACATCCTGCTAAAGGCTCGGGTAAATCACAACCCAAGCATCAGGGAGTTACCGCCCCTAAATCTTCGACAGGCCAGCACAAGCCTATTGGAAAGGGGAAAAACCACTCAGGTGCCTGATGAGGACATTTGCAAATCAAAACTTTTGTCTGAGGGCACAACTACTCTTCCCAAAGACTCAGGGGGCCTAATACAACCCACTGATAGGGACACAACTATCACGACTCCTCATGATGGCACTGGGAAACACCCATCATTGTCTGAAGGGGTCACGGGGGACAAAGATTCAGAGGGAAACAAACCACCCACTGATATGGAACCCAAACCCACTCTCGGAGGTGCGCATAACTTGGGAACTGAGCTTGAGGACCAGGCAGATAAAACCCAGTCTACTGGATTTGAGAGGTCAGGACCTGGCCATAACGAAGGCAAATCTTCTTTTTAAAAGGAGCCGGATAACCTCCTTTTGAAGATTCAATCTATGGCAGATGCTCAGGCTGCTTTGTTCTCCGATGATGACTTTCACAGTGATGAGGAGATTTTTGAAGCAGGAGAAGATATGGAAATTGAGGAGACAGTCCCTGAACCAATCTCTCAGTCTCCTCAATCATCCAACCATGATGCTGCTGAATCTCACTCCACATCAGAGTCCTCAGATGACGAAGAGACTCCTCTCACTTTGAAGTTTTTTACCAAGTTCATCAAGAAGGCTACCAAATGGTCACTGACGAAGTGTTTGACAAGCACACTGAGCAAGCAGTTCATTACTTCAACCTGAAGAGTGTTGTTGAAGAATTTAATGAAGATGTCAGGGAACAGAATTTCTCGGCCAACTACTCCCTGACACAAATGGTCTCTCGCCTCAACCAATTCCTTGAATCACTTACCAATCTGAACATTGGGGTTCAATCCATTCAAGAATCGGTTAAAGATGATCCTGAACTTACCCAGAAGCTCCTTTAGGCTTCAGAGACCTATTAGCTCAATTCCGTGCATCTCACTGAGTTACTCAACCTGATGAAGTCCGTCAATCTTCAGGCTCCCAGTAGCTCAGTGGAGTCTGTCAAAACCTCCCTTGCAGCTTTAGATCTATCAGTGGCTGCTCAATCCAAGAAGTCAGAGGCTCTTGCTTGTAGATTCGGTTCTCGTTTATCCGCAATGGAAAGTGCTCAGGCATCACTTGACGCTAAAGTATCCACCATCAAGAGGGACACCTCATACATCAAGTCCATGATGACTGAGATATTTCAGGCCTTCAAGGGTACATCCACCTCTCCATCAGTCACTCCAACTCTTGCCATCACTTCTGCTCAGGCAACAGTTTAGGGGGAGAATGTCACTGATGCCCCTCACACTGAATTTCCATATGAAGTTGCGCCCTCTCACACTGAGGGGGAGCATGTCACTGAAGCCACTCCCATCTCATTCATTCAACCTAATGAAGAAATTGTCCTCCCATCAGTCACTCAGCAGGATAAAGGCAAAGGCATTGCTACAACTTCTGAACCATCAAGAGTACTAAAGCCTGCCTCCACCATCGTCAGACAGGATCCTGATGAACCAATCAGGGTCCCTTTTGAAATCAATGGGGTAATCTATCATCTCACAAATGAAGAAATTCAGGTTCATATGGAAAGAGATGAGGCACTAAAAAAGGTGGCTGAGGAGGAAAGAATAAGCAAGTCCGCACTTATAAAGGTTGTTCATGAAGAAGCAGAGAAAATTGGGTTGGATATTGAGCAACTGGCCACTGAGCAAGCTGGAGCTGTTTTCAAAAAGGCTTAGGAGGAAGAAATGAGTGCCCTGAAGAAGCAAAGAGAAGCAAAGCTTAGGAAGGACGCTCAGATCAGAAAGTCTAGGATTGAAAGGTACACTTGGGTGATGAAAGAAAGGCTGAAACCTGAAACCATCACTGACGTCAAAATCCATCGCAACACCAAGCCTGCTATTGTCACTGTCTTTAGGGGGCAAACAAAAGAGTAATGGACACCCATGATCCATTCAAATTCGCTGACTTTGGTATCTCTGAACTAGATGAACTTCGACCAATCATTACCAAGAAGTCGAATGTGGTAGTTCCTAATCTCTTGAAATCACTGGAGCTCAGGTATAAAGGACTGATGGACATGCCTAAAGCTCTTGGAATTCCCTATCTACTTCCTGCTCCATCTACTCAAGATGCTCCTCCAAAAGTCTCCTGATGCGTGGGAATTGCACCAGGCTTTACCTCTCAAGGGATCTTGAGAAGCTTACAACCCCTACCAGGCAGTGTACCTGATCGTTGTAGTATAGTATAGTGACAAGTACTGGGGGATTGATCGTTCAACTCAGGAATAGTGTCGCAAGGATTAGAAAGCCTAAAAACTAGGTCTAGAGGTGAGGGATGATTCTTTTTGTATTTTTATATTTTATAAAAGCAAATAAAAATCTCGGGTATTGCAAGAGTGGGCGAAATT
The DNA here is from genome assembly GCA_030686995.1 of Artemisia argyi. NCBI lineage: Eukaryota > Viridiplantae > Streptophyta > Magnoliopsida > Asterales > Asteraceae > Artemisia > Artemisia argyi. The sequence goes on from CM060682.1 coordinate 100,303,883, forward strand.
AGTTGCTAGTCAACTAACCCAATAACTAAGATGCAATCAAAATAAAATAACAAAAAATGTAAATAAACTAAATTAAACTAGTGGTGTGAACAATATATGGGAGAATTGTGTTTACTTAGATCTCACTACTCCCTAGATATCTTTTACAGCTTAATTACTTGTTATAATTGCGTGGATGATGGATTGTATTCCTTAATACCATTCATGGGGTGGCGTACTTACTTCCCCAATTCTATAAGCTCCTACTTCACTCCTATGTCGAGCCGGCTAAGAAGCTCCTAACATGGGATCACTAGAATTCGCTCATGCATTAAATACAACCATAAAAACCTAGTACACATTGGTTCATGTTTCTTAAGACGTTCAAGCAAGTTACACAATGGAGATCTGCCAGTTTTCTTAAGCCTAACATTGAAATCATTCATCCATTACAACTATAAACAAGCAATCAACCTATAATCAACATCTAGGTTTCATTACATCTAAGCAAACACACAATAGATCTAGCCTAGCATGTTTAAATCAAGACAAGTGTAAGATATATTCAAACAACACATCGACATATTGAATGAATTGGAAGAATACTTATCTCAATTGAACATGAAGGGTTTCAAGGGGGGAAAACCCTTGAAAATACTGTTACAAACGAGCTAGGGTTTATTAGGTTCGGCCCTAGAATTCTCCACACAAGTCCCTCCTTTAATGAATGAAAATTAGAAAAGTATATATAGATTTTAGGAGGTGACGGCGTCAAGAGGAAAAATCTGACGCCGTCATCTCGCCGCCAATAAAGTTCTCGGCCTGCCTAGATCCAATGCTGACACCGTCATGTATGTTTCTACTCTGGGCCGTCTCCAAAATTACTCTTGACGACCTTGTTCTGACACCGTCACGGTTTCTCTGGGTCGTCATCCATTTTGCTCTTGACGCCATCAAAAAATCCTTCTTGACGCCGTCATCTACTGTTCCCAGCAAGGAAAATTAAGACTTTGCCGTTTTCTTCACTTTTATGCTCCAAAAATGTCCAAAATGCTTCCTTTTCCATAATTCACTCCCAAAGTACCTAAAATCACAAAAGGAACAATTTAGGGCAATATTTGATCAAATAAATTCCAATTCCGGCTTAAATGACCCCCTGAAAATGGTTCATTTTTCGCCTCATCATATACCCTTACACTTGAGATTTGCTTGTCCTCAAGCAAATGTGCTTTTATTCTAATCAAAATACAAGTTAGGGTCATTTAACACTAATATAAAAGTAATTACAACAAATAATCGTTCCACTAAAGACTAAAGACAAGCATGGAGGTCATACACTAGCACCTTACAAATAGTGTTTAGATACTCACATCTCTCGGGTGTAATAAAGTATATATCACAATATGGAAATGGAAAACATCTCTCACTACCTGTCATAGCAAAATAGATTACCATAGGCTTGGGAAAGGATCAAACCTCCACCACATGGCGTAAGCACCTAGGATAAACTATCAAAGAGGTCTTTTAAAGGGTTGTAATGTTAGGTGTAGGGAGATGGAATACACGGTTTTGTTGGATATAGGCAATCTTTACTGGTGGTGAGTTAATCATCTTGGTTAATTACATGTACAATGTGGCGTTGCTAAGCCAAGACTAGACTCGACTTAAGCTAATAAATGAAAAATAACAAAAACATAAAATAAACATAGAATGAGACGGGATGGTAGACCGTATGTTTTTTTTCTTTTCTATTTTTTTATTATTTTTTTTTTCTTTTTCTTCTTTTTTTTTCTTATTTTTCTTTGATTTTTTTTTTTTTTTTTTTTTTTTTTTTTTGCATACACTCTTACCCTACCATCCAAAATAATACATCATAGGGAGTGAAAATTTCCCTTACACTTGAATTTTTACATACTTTACAATAAACTAATCTAATGACTCGAATTAAGATAATCAAAACACTTGGAGTACTTTTAAGATTAACATACATATGGGGGTAATAATATGATGTTCTTCCCCATTACTCCATAACATAAGTACTTTACCCATGAGTCCCAATCGTCCCAAAACAATATGTACAAGGATATGACTCGACTTAGCAACCATGTAATCAATTAGATAATTAACTAAGGGTTTAAACATGTAACAATCATGCACTAAAGATGAGTACACACACGGAAGGCTAAGGCAATTTGGGTGTACATTTAAGTGGGGTGTAACAAATTCTTCCTTTAAGTAAGATGCTTAAAGTTAGAAACGAAAAGATAGGCTCGGAGGGGTGTACTAGGGGTTTCATGTACTAAAAATGAGTACAACGCTAAGGTGTGGGAAAAATTAATTGACTTAACTAGCCAAGTAATATGACTTAAATGGTCATGTAATTATGATACGGGTTTAACACAAGGGTGATCCTAATGCCTCTTATCATGTAGTATATCCTACTACACGAATGTAGTCTCACTAGCGGTCTCGGGATGCATCACTAACGCAAGTTCTAGAATCTAAATACTACCGGTACACTCATAAGCACTAATAATAAATGCTTTTCCTATCAAATCTAAAGGCGAACCTCACATATTTGGGTGGAAAATTTTTCTGAATGATACGGTTTTGTGCTAGTCATACGACTCCTATCCATGAGACGCTTGCTATGGCTAAAGTTTCACTCCTAAATGTTGTAAAAAAATTTAAATTTGGCGCTAAAATTACACTAACAAGTATTTCTCATAGTTTTATTACACACCTACCATCAAACAAACAAACTCAAGTGAAAGTGTATCTATAAAGTATCATCATTTACCCTCCCCTTACACTTAGGATGAACATTATCCCCAATGTTCAATTAAAGAATGTAAAAGTAAAACAGGTAAAAGAATGAAATCAAATACTCCCCTGATTCGTTCGGTATGGATAGTATGGTAACAAGGTTAGATCTTCCTGCAAGAAAATGAACAATCAAAGCTTCCCTTCCAGAATATAAATCATCTTCTTGTCATATATAACCTGTTAAACCTGAGAAAACAAACAAGGCAACCTCGCGTAAAATCGGCGGCAATCTATATATGCTAAAAACCCTAGAAAATAAAGTAAGATATAATGCTTGTGGAATCATGTTTGCAGACTTCCTGGAGATTATAAAACTAAAGATTCGACAAAAACTTTAAGACTCCATTAGAAAAACAAAACTAGCAAAATTTCCAGAATTTTACACGTGATGCCGTCAGGAATTTCTTCCTGACGCCGTCAGAAGTGACCTGCAGAAATTCTTATGTTAAGTTTCCGAAAAATTTCTGGAAAAACTTTGTACTACTTCCTGGAAAATCCTGCAAAACATCATTATGACTCGATACAAGCATTTGACTCTAACAAATACGAATATACATGTTCACTTAATATTGTGGATAATCATGATCAAGTTTGTTTCTTAAAAACATATTTGGGGTTTCCCCTTACACTTATCTTTTGCGAAATACCTTTGGATGAAGTTAAGACTAAGCTAAACAACAAAATAAAGTATTTTCACTATTTTAGTTTTGAAACATGATCTACCAACAATAAAAATAAAGCATGCATACGGAAAAAAATAACAATCAAACAAATAAAAATCACACAAAACATGGGTTGCCTCCCAAGAAGCGTTTTTCTTTATTTACGAGTCTTGTAGCTAGACTCAAGGTCATGGGTTACTACGTGACCTCATCTCTCGAGATGATGTACCCCATATAGTCTCGATCATTACTATCGTGGTGGTGGTGTTTCAATCTGTCGATACTTGCAATCACCTCACCTCCTCCGTTACTTCTCAAGTTAGCCATCCCATCTTGGCTTATGCTTTCAATTGTGAAACGCCCATACCACCAGGGACTCGGTTTATCGGGAGGTATCGTTATCTCCAAGTGTCTTAAGAGTACTAAGTCCCCTTTTTCGAATGGTACATGGTTCCTTGTTGGTTGACTATGTTCAAGCTCGACATGAACTTTGTTGCTTTTGCCTTTGCTTTTGCTTCCTTCGTGTTTAGTTTCTTGGTAGCTTTTGATTCTTGCCTCCCAAGCAAGTATCTTTTCCTGAACATGAATAGGTGATGTGTCAATGTTGTTTTTGAGCTTTCTCCCCATCAAACTCTCTCGCGCATATCGCGGGGTCATGGGAAAGCTAATCTTTCTTTTTCCTGATTTAAGGTCAATTTTCCTATTTTCATACTTAATGACCGCTCTTGCGGTGGTAAGGAATGGTGCCCCAAGGATTTTGGGCATGCATCCACCTCCCTTATCATCGATGATCATGAAATCAACGGGATACATAAATCCTGCGACATTGACCAACACATCTTCTGCGATTCCCAGGGGATACACGTAAGAGTGTCCAGCGAAGGATAGCCTAACGCGAGTGGGGGCTGGCATTTTTTACGTTAGTTGGGTGTAGATAGTTAGGGGCATAAGATCTACTTCCGATCCTTGGTCGGCGAAAGCGTTTAGATATTTCAAATTCCCGATGTTGGCCGGTATCTCAAAGTTCCCACACGCCATCTGCTTAGTAGCCACTTTCTGTACCAGTAGTTTCTCGAATATCGGCCCCCCAGGTTATGTATCATACTCATCTTTTCCCTCTTCCTCCTTCTCTGAACCCTGTTTGGAGGATTGGTTACGCCCGTCACCCTTTATCCAATTAGTTATAGTGTTTTCGTTTATATCATGTTTCAGGTAGTAACTTAAGGACTGGGATTTTGGCGGTTCTTCTGTGGTTTATTCATTAGGGTTTTCTGCTTTCTCATCATCCGTGTGGACAATTGTGATGGAATTAACAAACCGGGTAGTGGGGATGATGCTTTCTTTCCTCAGTAACATCCTTTTAGGGGTTTTCTGGTTGGCATACTCCTCCACTAGGCTCATCGTCTCATTTATTTTCTCCTGCATCTCCTCCTTTTGTTTATAAACTGCTTCCTCGAATCTAGCAAGCCGCTCGGAATGGGTTGCCATATATTCTCTCATTCTGGCTTCAAATTCCGGGCTAAGTTTCTTGGGAGGAGAATAAGGTGGGGCATAGTTTTGAAAAGTCTCAACATTCACTCTGTAGGGTGACTCTGATAATGGCGATGAAGTCATTTTCGAGACAGAATTGACAGCAGCCCGTCTAGGACTTAAGGGTCTCTTTTGCCTTTCCTCAAAATAGTCAACTTTTGCCTCAAGTTTGCAAAGGAGTTCATCAGAGATTTGATTAGTCCCTCCAGGTGTCGAGATTGCGTTGATGGCCGCTTTTATAGTGTGATTAAACTCCCATAACTCTTGATTATCGGCGGCAAGCTCGTCAATAATTGCCCAAGACTCCTCGGTGTTCTTATCACGTAATCTACCCCCTGCGGCTCTATCGATGGTACGTTTAGTGTGATAGTCGACATGGTCATAGAAGATCTGAACTAATAACCAAAGATTTATGCCATGATGAGGGACTTTGTGGAGTAGATCCTTGAAACGAGCGCATGCTTCGTAGAAAGTTTCACCCTGATGTTGTTCAAACATCAAAATGTCATTTCTAAGCATCGCAGTCTTCCCCGGTGGGAAGAATTGGGCAAGGAAACGAGTGGTGAGATCATCCCATGAGGTGATGGATCCCGCGGGGAAACGTTCAAGCCATTGACTAGCTTGATCACGTAGAGAGAATTGGAATAGGCGTAATCGGGTCGACTCTCTAGTTGTAACATCAAGGTCTATAGAATCTACAATTTTAAGGAAGTCCTTGAGATGTTGATTAGGATCTTCAGAACGAAGTCCATGGAATGCACATCCACTTTGCACCAACCGGATGGTGTCGGATCGCAAGGGAGACACATTGGCTCAATGGTGTTTCGATAGCCTTGGTGGCTAGGTCGGGAGTACTCTCCTAGGGTTCGGGGCCTAAGAGGATGGTTAGCTAGTGGTGGGTTTTGTGGGTGGTCTTGTTGTGGTGGGTTGATGGGTTCAAAGATGTTACCACCTTTCATGATGTCGGATGGTAAAGGTTACGAACAAAAAAACGAAGAAATAAGATAGACTAAAGACAACCTAAAAAATAAAAAATAAAAATCTTACTAGAAAGGAATCTAGCAAGTAGACCTAATAAAAAGAAATTCTAACCTAGACAATAACTATTCCCCGGGCTGCGGCGCCAAAAACTTGATGCGTGGGAATTGCACCAGGATTTACCTCTCAAGGGATCTCGAGAAGCTTACAACCCCCACCAGGCAGTGTACCTGATCGTTGTAGTATAGTATAGTGACAAGTACCGGGGGATTGATCGTTCAACTCAGGAATAGTGTCGCAAGGATTAGAAAGCCTAAAAACTAGGTCTAGAGGTGAGGGATGATTCTTTTTGTATTTTTTATATTTTATAAAAGCAAATAAAAATCTCAGGTATTGGAAGAGTGGGCGGAATTAGTTGCTAGTCAACTAACCCAATAACTAAGATGCAATCAAAATAAAATAACAAAAATGCAAATAAACTAAATTAAACTAGTGGTGTGAACAATATATGGGAGAATTTTGTTTACTTAGATCTCACTACTCCCTAGATATCTTTTACAGGTTAATTACTTATTATAATTGCGTGGATGACGGATTGTATTCCTTAATACCATTCATGGGGTGGCGTACTTACTTCCCCAATTCTATAAGCTCCTACTTCACTCCTATGTTGAGCCGGCTAAGAAGCTCCTAACATGGGATCACTAGAATCCGCTCATGCATTAAATACAACCATAAAAACCTAGTACACATTGGTTCATGTTTCTTAAGACGTTCAAGCAAGTTACACAATGGAGATCTGCCAGTTTTCTTAAGCCTAACATTGAAATCATTCATCCATTACAACTATAAACAAGCAATCAACCTATAATCAACATCTAGGTTTCAATACATCTAAGCAAACACACAATAAATCTAGCCTAGCATGTTTAAATCAAGACAAGTGTAAGATATATTCAAACAACACATAGACATATTGAATGAATTGGAAGAATACTTATCTCAATTGAACATGAAGGGTTTCAAGGGGTGAAAACCCTTGAAAATGCTGTTACAAATGAGCTAGGGTTTATTAGGTTCGGTCCTAGAATTCTCCACACAAGTCCCTCCCTTAATGAATGAAAATAAGAAAAGTATATATAGATTTTAGGAGGTGACGGCGTCAAGAGGAAAAATCTGACGCCGTCATCTCGCCGCCAATAAAGTTCTCAGACTGCCTAGATCCAATGCTGACGCCGTCATGTATGTTTCTACTTTGGGCCGTCACCAAAATTACTCTTGACGCCCTTGTTCTGACGCCGTCACGTTTTCTCTGGGTCGTCATCCATTTTGCTCTTGACGCCGTCATCTACTATTCCCAGCAAGGAAAATTAAGACTTTGCTGTTTTCTTTACTTTTATGCTCCAAAAACGTCCAAAATGCTTCCTTTTCCAGAATTCACTCCCAAAGTACCTAAAATCACAAAAGGAACGATTTAGGGCAATATTTGATCAAATAAATTCCAATTCCTGCTTAAATGACCCCCTAAAAACGGTTCATTTTTTGCCTCATCATCTACAAAAGAAAGAGGAAGCAAATTGAATCAGAACCTGAGATCAAGGTCCCTGGACTGGACTGTGACAGATCTCTTCCTGAAGGAATCACCTTCATGAACAATGTGGTGTTTGAAGTTCCTGAGAGAGGTATGTGCTTTTTTACTGGCTACTTGTGCTTCCAGAAGTATTCAAGCATCCGTTAACGATATGCTAAAGATGTTTGAAGAGGGTCATCTACTTCCAATGGTTGGTTATGGCACAATCTATACAAAATAATACAAACCCATACACCATAATCACCAAATGAATGGGCTTGTTCTGGGACTGCAGGACACTGATATGTTATTTTATAGTCCTTAGCTGATACGCCCTTGCTTTCCAATATCCCTTGCTGGTCCAGATATATCGTAAGCTATTTTGGCAAAATTCTCTTCATATTTCTCCACCACCGTGTGCCCTTGCCATGGACAAACCCAAGAGTGTCATAAAAGGAAACAAGTCTAGTACGCAGATGAAGCTCAACGAGACACCAGTGTTTCTCAGGTTCATTCACGGGAAAATACACCTAATATAGACAAACAAATGTACAAATTACTATGTATACAATTACAGTTGTATATTATAAGAGTATGTGTTGTAAACTAACCTTTTCGACATCTCGCCAATGCACGGGGTAGTCTGTGCCATTTGAATAATGAGCATACATATCACCTGTAACACCCCCAATTCATGGTTGCAGCGGAATTCAAACTGGGTGTTACTCGACGGCACAATAGTCACAATAATAGAAAACGAACTCCAATTGAGTCGTTTTAAAAGATTTATCATTCAAATTGTATGAATATCAGAGATTACAAAATGAGGTCCCAAATGGTTCCATGTTTACAATTTACATTAAATGAGTTTTTGGATGATAATAAAATTTATAGCCCTCTTGAGTATCTGTGCCCTTCCGTGCCATCCTTGATCGTCATGAACCTGAAATACATGCTTGAGAGGTCAACACAAAGGTTGAGTCATATTCATAGAGTTTGTTTAATGTTTGAACACAATATGTTGGTAGTGTGAGCTATAGACTCACACCAATGTTTGAAAAACAAAACAGTTATTATCATTACTAAGCTTATGACACCAAAACGTTAACGTGTACCAATATCGATCGGCAGATTTATCCCGGTAGGTACTTTGCTGTCATACCCATGTCTCAAATATTAATGCATTTGTATGAATTTAGTCAATACAAATGGGATTCGTCAATCCCAATAGGCCTATTCACAATATTCGCGCTCACTATTGCTAGTGATTAAATGGTTCATAATAAGGGATCTCGGTTTAGCAAGGCTGGTACTTAGTGATAATAAAACAATCAGGCAAGCATACAATTTGAAAGCATTGTGTTCGGTTAAAATAGCATGTATTCCCCCCAAGGGTTTGTAAAACAATTAAGTAATGGAAAGTGGGGCTATGAACTCACCTTAAGTTAAGTAGCAAGTAGTGAATATGATGGTCGAATCGCGAAGGTTTCTACGAGCAACCTATAATAGGATGTTGCGACTTAGGATTGGAGTAAAGAATATGAAAAATTGCCTATATATATCTTGCATTTAGTCCATGATGTGGTATGATGTATAGTGTAAGTCTTTGAAAGAAATGATTCATGAAACATGTATGGTTTATATATCGTTTACTACCGTTCGGGCCGACATAATTCAGAAGTCATGTAGTAAACGTTCGAGGAGCCAGGACACTTTAATTCGTAAATCCACAACTCATCTCGACGGCTTACATAATGAACTCCTCGCATGAGGCTCCGTACTATTGTAGTAGTTGATAAAATATATATGTATATAAGTTTTGATCCGAAAATTACATGTCCAATATTTGAATAAACTTAGGAAGTTTATTTTTACATGAAGATTGTTATTAGGGTAAGTTTCTTATAACTTGAATGACAAATACTTGTGATATCTCATGGTTCTTTTAGATGAAGTAGATCCAAATTGTTTGTTAAAGTTATCGCCAACTTTTAGATCATGTTTTCGCCTAAGTAAGTTTATATGGTCGTTAGCTCATGTTTTCGCCTTGGTATGTTTATATGGTCTTTAGTCATGGCCTTGCCATGACCTTTGGTCATTGTTCCATGGTCTTGAGACTCAACATTGGCTTTAGCCATGGTTGTGGTCTTGATTCTAGGTCATAAGACCTCTTGGTCTTATTAAAACATAACCATTATATAGTGACTTATATATATGTAAATAGCTGTTAAGAAACTGAGAAAAATCTCATTCGTTATTGGTTTTCTGGAGACGTGCTCCTGAGTTTTTGAAGAAAACGTGATTCCGGACAACTTTCGTGCTTTAACTTTTTCATGAAACGGAGCAGAAAGGCCTCTTTTTGCGTGTTTTAGGTTCTGTCACAGAAACTATTTTGGCAGTTTTGCCGCAAAGTTTTGGTAACTTCAAATCGTCATAACTTTTGACTCGTATACTCGTTTTAGGTGGTTCAAATTGCTATGGTTTCCTTGTTAAGTCCTCTACTACAATATGTAATGATCCAATATCATAATTTTTCCATTTTGATCAGATTACACCGATAAAATCACTATTTTACTTGTTTCAATAACTTATCTTAACAATCATATACAATAACTTGTTTTATTCATTTTTATACATCATGGACATGAATACAAGACATAATATAGCATAAATGATATGTAAATAACATGATTATGATATTTAACAAGAAGCATGTTAGGTTTTGGCTTACAACTTTTGGCTTTCAAATAAGAAAGGTAAGTAGCATGTAATGAAAAGGACTTTGATAGACTTTAGCTTCACCCTACTTCACTTCAAGCAATCTTTCTACACTTGTATTCTTGAAAGAGAGATGATGAAAGTTGAGGTGACTTGAGTAGATTCAAACTCAAGAGAAATCACCAAAGTTTCTAAGGTTTGGAAGTAGTTTGATGAATCAAAACCAAACTAGAGTTTATGTGTTGTTATGCTCTTGAATCTTGCATGAAACTTGGAAGAGAATTTGCTAAGAGTAAGGTGTTTGTGTGTGTGATATCCCACGTCAAAGAGGAAGGGAGGAGGGGTTTTATATGAGCTTGAGAAGGTGCAAGGAAGTAACTAGGAAGGTTCATAAACTTGGTGGCCAAGTTGTACACATGTAATGATCTAAGAGCTCTATGCATGAGATCATGCCACAAGTGTGAATCCCCCCCCCCCTAGAGGCGGTTCATAAGGCTTGGGGAGCAAGAGTTGGCTTTTGATGATATTATCCAAGCTTATGGAGCTAGTTTCGACTCCGTAAAATGCTAACCGTAAGTTGTTACGTCACAAAACGTAAAACCGGGTATCGTAAAAATACGAAACTTGGAAGAATGATTAAACTTGTCAAAATACTCTGTAATAAAATATAAAATGAGTGGTAGGTTCCATTGGGGTGCTAAAACTGGAAACACGGGTCTAAAACGCGTAATACGTAAAACGTACGAATATTGCGTAAAATTGAGAAAAGTAAAATGTTACTTTTCTAATAGGATAAAAATGATTTAAAATGACTTATATTGTCTAGACTGGGCTCAGTCTAGTGTCGGTTGGTATTAAATGTCTTTTAGACATCAAACCGTAAGCCTAAAAATCAAGGAATGACTAAGGAATGATTTTTGGTCAAAGGATGAGGGAAAAATATGTTGAATTTTTCTAATAAGTTGAAAACTCAAATCGTCTTAGAAACGCGGTGTAGGTATAGGCTAAGGTTACGGCTGAGTAAAAACGCTTAAAACTGAAAATTCCAGTTTTTCACGGCCGATGCTTATTTTGGTCATGTTTTTCTCAGTCATGATTAATTCTCAAATAAATCATGAGTGTGTCAAACATTTTTCTGATGCGGGGTCACTTAACGCGGTCGAGTTTCGTTGTGCGTAGAATTTTTGAATGACGTTTTACCCTAAAACGTGTAATTTCTTATTAACTTTCACGAAAATGATCTGATGAGTGTCAAACTTTTAATTTGCCAAGGAAATGATTTATCACTCGAGGCCAAGAAACAAAAAATCAAATTTCGGGAAAATTTTTGGGAAAATGAATAGTAAAAGTGAATAGTGAAATTTTCCGGGAATAGTAATTAACCTGAAATTGCGAATTGTTACATCACCATCCATGATGTGTTTAGCGAAAAGAGACCCTTCCAAAGTCCAATCTGCATTGCTTGGTCTAAGAGACCACATCAGGTCAAACCATACATCCAAGTGTTGTGTACAATATATATATATATATATATATATATATATATATATATATATATATATATATATATATATATATATATATATATATATATATATATATATATATAAACTTATTGTGGTTATTGAATGAATACCAAATGCAAACGTATTTGACCATATAGTGATGATGGTTCCTTACATAGTTATACAACCAACCGCCTTTACAATCTTCAAGACAAACCGACGCTAGCCAAAAATTCATACCAACAATAATCGAACGACCAGCCCATGGAAACTTAAAGTCTGTGGGTTGTCTTTACTTTAAATAACTACGAAGAGAAAGCAAAGTAACCTTGTCTTTTTTGCATTTGGGGTGTCAAGACAGATCCTAAAATAAACAACTAAAGTATTAACAGTAAACAAATAATAATATTGTCAATTTAAGAATAAAAAACATAATAGAATACCTCTACAAAAGGATCTATGTTGACCGAATAGCATTCAGTAATGTGTTCTTGGGTTTCCAGATACGTCCTGCAAACATACATAACATACATAAACAGAGGCCAACAAGATATTGATGTCACTATGAATGTAATACGGTGCTTTACATCTAAAATGAGAATAGGGTCAATCGACTCCTTTCTACAACAAGCTGCTCTTGTCACTCGGGCGCGTTGGACGTTGTCTGAATTCAGAGATCGGGAAAACTCTTCCTGCCTTGTTGGAATAATGAGTAAAAAGTTTCTTGCCAAGTTTTCGCTTTCGCCGCCTTCTTTTTTTTTTTTTTTTTTTTTTTGAATTTTCTTCGTTCTACGATCGGAAAAAACAGAGTCCAAGCAAGGTTTGTCTATAGGACCGACCACATTTGCATATCTGCGGTTGCTGATTATTTATTGTGATGGTGTTCGTTGATCTTTCTGCATATCATAGTTTATGATTAGCAGCGCCCACAAGACATAGAAAAGAACCAATTATTAACCTTTTTTAAAGTTTAAAATAAAGCATATACCTCAACATCTGGCTGCAAAGGTGTTGTTGGTTCTTTCTGTACACAACCGGATGCTTGTTCAATCACCAATTCATTCTTAACTCCCTCCCCAATTTCATTATCAAATGGAATTTTGTCTAACGAAACCATATTCGCATCGGCATCGGCATCGGCATCATCGTTTATTAACTTCGCTACATCATCATGCAACAGGTCATCCTGGTACAATAAACATCTATACATAAATGGGAAAATAAGTAACATTGTATGTTGCAAAAGTATTTATTAAAGATAACATACATCAACGTGGAGGACGGATGATGTTTGTTTAATGCCATTGTCATGAAATGCTCCAACTTGAGTAGCTGGTTAATGTTCATCAAGAACAGGGATGTCAGAGGTAACCCCAATCTACATTGCTTCTATAAGAACGTCCATCATTCCCATCTAAGATTCCTTTACGCCTAGCGTCCCACATTCCTTGTCAGTTTCCATGTGAAGGGCTGCATCACTGTCGTTAACACCATTATCGGCTTCACAACCTAATGATGTGGGCTGCAGTTGAACATAAATTTCAAATTTCAATTAATCAAATTAACAACTAAAGTATGGTCAACACGGTTTGATACTAATAAAAGTATGGAAAGAACATAAAAGTAAATACAAACCTTGGAAACAACAGGATTTTCAACTTCCATTGAATGAGGATGAACATCATGATCATCATCAATGAGTCCGTCAGTATGATCAGCATCAACTGCTCGGTCAGTAACAATATTATCAACACCAACATCAAGATCAGCTTCACAAGGTGATGCCGAGGTCTGTAGTTGACAAAATGATATAAGTGTAAACGTTAAAGAGGAATTGACATTCAAAATAACTTAGGTGAAAAAACATAAAAGTTAAATACAATCCATGTCAATATCGGGGTTGACATCAGTCTCTACTGGAACATCTGTGTTGGTAACCCTAGTATTTGAGTCATCAGTATTCTCTTGATCGTAAACAACACCACCATCAGGATTACAGTTCAAAACTGTATGTATCTCTAAAACTCTTGTTTTCACATCATGAAATAGGTCGATGATGTCTTGTTTTGTGATAGACGTAATGTGCTTGGATATGAACAACAGCTTTGTTTGCAAATGCAATAACTCGCTGTAAAGAGCACTTGTTGAAACATTCATTTCCTTTTGCGCTTCCGTTGATTTGACACGATTAACGATTTCAACATCAACCTTATCTAAATTTTGCAAACACGGTCCATGATGTTGATCGTCTGCGACATCAGCTTCTTCGTCATAATCTGTTGTATCAGCTACTTGCTCATCATCTGCGCTGTTACATTGGTGTTCATCCTCAGCATGTTCACCCTCACTTTCCATGGTTGTCTCAGTTTTATTTTTGTTGCATACAGTCCCTAATGGGGATTGACTCCTACAAAAAATAATACTATATAAGTTGGTCTGTGCACAAATTTAAATAAGTGTCCAATAAATGTGCCTTCAACGATAGTGTGGTGCTTACATGTCCAAAGAGTATGGTCTGGTCTGATCTACGAAACTTTTCACGTTTAGACCAAGCAAGACCCCGTGGAATGACATTCTTGTCTTTCGCCCACCAAATGTTGCTTTTAGGAAAAAATCTCGAAGATCCATATCTGTAATATGTACTTGTTACAAAGTTGGTGTGTATGTATGCAGCATAAAGTGGATAAAATATGATATTAGTTTTCATTGTTTAGTTTCTTGAATAAAGATTTTTAAAGTTCAGGTTATAACACTAGTTCAAAACTATATATAAACCATATATCTAGTGGCAAAAAACTCAATTAAAACATTCACAAAAGAAAGCTATGGGTATATGGCGAAGGTATATATTACTGGTATAGTTAAGTAATGTATGCAACACAATAACAAACATTTTGTACACCATATACATATATTTAGAAATTGGTCAGAATTCAGACTAAATACAACATTAATCAAAAGTCTAATGAATCGATATCCTTTCGAAATATTGTGACACAAAGCATAAACAGTTTAGTCCATACTGGTGAACTTTAGTGCATAATAGTAAGCATGGCATACCTTGAAAGCCCAAGCAAAACCATACAGATTGTATGTCGCACTGAACTTTGGATTTTCCTTCAACTTTGTCGAATGGTCTTTTCTATGTGTGTGAACAACATTGACAGTCCGTTGATAAAATTTATCCCACATGTATTCCCCCCATGGAAAAACATTCCAAGCATCAAAGTTCTCCACCAAAGACAGTATATGCTTTGGGATACAATTCATGTCTTCATTACCCATAAACACCAAAATAGCAATTACCAAAAGACACAGCCTAACAGCATCAGTATCTGAAACAGCTTCAAACCTATTTTCATTTTTAAGTAGTTCCAAACAATCATTTGCATATACAGAGTTTATACCTTTTGCTCTTTTTTCAGGAAATACACGGTCATGAAATGCATTGGCGTTATTTTCACTTACACAAACTTTGCCAAATCGAAACCCTGTTATTAAACAGAATTCTTTTCGCCCAAACTCTAACAAATTATCCCCAAATTTGAATTGCAATGGTGGGGAATCGAAAGGTATGTTAGAAACTTTTACCTGATGTTGTAAAACGTAATGCATCAAACGGGAGTCATTATCGCAAAACCGAATATCCAACCACGGACCAAAGACTGTCTTCCTAAACAACCTTTCCCACTCTTCATTCTTTGACAATATTTCTTTGATATCTATAAGCAACTTCACTGTAGATCGAACAGCGATTTTACAGCTATACAACTTAATCGGCATATTGAATTACATAAAATGTATGGAAACAGGGTTTTAAGGAATTGTGATTTGGTACTTGTGTGAGGATTTGCAACTGTAGACGAAAATGTTTGTGTGTTAATGTTTTTTATTCAGTTCATTATTATAATTGTATAGAAATCAGTATAAAGTTTATTATTTTAATCCATGTAAAATGACCAAAATACCCAGTTGCTCATGTATTGATTGCCAAAAAATCAAAAGTTGCACAAAAGACAGTACGTTCCATGTACCTCGTACCAACAGTGGTTGGTCGGACAAGTGTCATCCTGTTGTTGGCTACACAATAGTTGCCCAGGGCAACCCGGGCTAAATCAGGAATATTGAAAAATCGGGCTAAAATGCCTAGACCTCAGGGCAACGGGCTATTTTGGTAATTTTCCCTTTTTTTATCTAGGGTTTGCTATAGTATAGATCTAATATCTAACATTTCACACAGTAGGAATACCAAAAAGGCAACAACCACCGATTCGTTGACCTTTGGGTAACTAATAATATAACCTTTTTTTATCACCTTATAGAAGGAACTGGGCCATGCAAACGACACAAAGAGGCTCACACATTAGGCCACATTTTTTGCGGGAAACCGGCGACGCAATACTACGTCGTTTTTTATGAGATTTAATCATATATATATATATATATATATATATATATATATATATATATATATTAGGATGCACTCACTACAACAATCAGGATGACGGGCGACCAAGCTTTTGGCGGGGACGCCCTTCTCCTCGCCGAAAGTCGCTAAACGACAAAAAATGTACTGAGCTGGCACACCAAACGGTTTACTGTTTACTAAATTATCAATGCAACTTTTTGGAGGGGACATGTCCCGCCGAAAGTATATTTGATATTTGTCAAATTTTGACCAAAGTATACCTCCTAATTGTTTCCGCACTTTTTTCCCGCCACCATGTCCCCGCCAAAAGGGAAGTATTGTATACCTTATCTTTTGGGAGGGACAGGTCCTCGCTAAAAGAGTTAACCAGTTTTTTTATATTTCTATCCTCACATTTACTTTATCCCGTCAAAGTTTTCTGCTAATAATAATAGCTTTTGGTGGAGACATGTCCCCACCAAAAATGATTCCACGCTGGACAATCTTTGACCAGACCAAAGGCTGTGGGTCCCACACGTCCTCACCAAAAGATTCGGCTACTAGGTGTTAGCGGACTTGTCCCCGCCGAAAGTTATTGGTGGGGACATGTCCCCATCTGAAAGCGTAAAATAGTCGCGGCCGATAGCGATCAATGTTGTAGTGTACGGGTTGTGACTTAAATCAAATTTAGTTCAGTTATTGTAATCCGATTTCTTTTTTGAAAGGGGTAGGTTATATAAACCTACCATTTTTACAAAGGGAAATCCCGCTCCCCCCCCCCCCCCTTATTTTTCGTGTATTTTTTATTTTTTTTTATTTTTATAATTTTTTTATATTAAAAAACTATTAACCTGAAAGTATGAAACATAAAATATACTATCTCCGTCCCAAAAATATTGTCCACGGACAAAAAAACACGCAGTTTAAAAAAAATATCATTATTACAACTTTCTCTTTCTTACTTTTTTCACAAAGACAGTTTTACCCTTAACCAACTAATTTCTAACTTCTTTAAAGTTTGTAATAATAACCTCAAATGAGGGTAATATGGTAAACTTGATCTATATTCCCTATCTATTTATGGAAGTGGACAATTATTTTAGGACAACCGAAAAAGGAAAGATTGACTATAAATATGGGGCGGAGGTATGTAAATATGCACATGTTTGACATGTTATTAGTTATCTAAAACTAAATCAATTTTATAGCATAATTTATCTATTTGATCACATTAAAAGTTTTAAGTATGGAGGAGGAGCTCAGAGATGGAGAAGGGTAAATTAAATGACTACTATCCAAACCCTTTTGCTGACAGATGGGCCTCGTTTGGTCTCTTAAACGTGAATACCGATTCGTTTCTGAATCTCCAAAGGACCTAAAGAGTATTTTGAACTGCTAGATCAAAGAATTTGGAATACGTGGGCAGAAAATTAATTCGGTCGAGAAAGGTTTGTATTTATATACTATTTGATAAAGAAAGGCCTCCCATATGTATGAATGCTTGATAACACGTTCACTTTAAGTCCGTTTTGAATATCGATGTTAATCTATAGAGCACTTATTAGCTGATTGTTCTTGAGTAAAAAGCTTTATGCTTGGATTAAGGGATTTCATGGTTGCATTTCTTTTACAATCCACGTATAAATGAAAATACTACAATAAACTCCGTTTAGGCGTTTACTATCCAAGCCCACATGGTATATATTTAGCATTTATTAATGGACCACTAACTGTGAAGTCGTACCAACCTTCCACCTAACTTAAATATAAAATTTTCAACACACTTAATATGGTTCTCATGGCATTTTATAATTACTAGACGAGTACCCGTGCATAGCAACGGAATTTCTAGCGGCAGATAATTAACGATTTGTTAGTGGTGAGTGTTTTGTGTAGCGTTCAAAATAGAACGTGAAGCGATGAAGCAGTGGCAAGTGCAATAAGACCACGAGAACGAACAGTGGCAAGCAAAGCTTTATACAAGATGTTTTACCACTTCCTCCAGGGCCATCAATAAAAACACGCCCAAAGAATCTTCATCGACATGTCTCATGATTGTATCATATGCGACTTTTTGATCAGTAATGTCAAGCGAGTATATCTTCATCTTGTACAACTATCAAGTACCCGAGCCTAGCGGCAACGATGTCTAATTTTCGACAATAGTATGGAGGCGAATAACAAATTCTTTACGAAAAACTTTTAGGGTTGATAGCATTGACGCATAACGGCGACTTTGTATAGTTCTCAACAAAATTTGGTAGCTTCGATTTATGCGTGTGACTCTATTTTCCTATGTTATTATTGTAAGTTGTTGTGTTTATCTTGATAATAGTTTAACTTTTTTTTTTTGTCTCATGCCCATCAAACTTTTTATCTATAGTAATATATTTAACACGGATTGTGAGATCAACGTGTCTTCTTTGCCAATATAAAAAAAATACTTGACATCACACCCTTTATCGCATTATTAGGCATTGCCTCAATTACCATGCAAGCGATATGGCTATAATATTGTCACGTCGTAAGACCTTGCACCAAAAATGTTTGAAAACAATAATATTGTCGATAAATACAATGGGGCGATTAACGTTGAGCCTTGAAATTTTGGTTTTGCTGGTTTAGGAATATTAGAACGTTGTGTCGTTAAAATGTTGAAGTTGACCCAATTGAATTTTCCTACATATCTTTATTTATATTACCACATTTTTTTAAGGTTTATTAGTTTCATTGTTATTGTTACATGAGTATAAGCGAGTATATGCAAAAGTAATTACCCACCAATGAAGCCCTTAGATTAACATGACTTGTTTTCGATGTTTTCTACGATTCATGTCCAATGTCTGAACAATCCACTTTTCAAAGGTGTAGTTTTCAGTTAGATTGTTAATCTATGTATATGCAAGTCAATTATTTTTGCTTTACTTTACTGTAGTTTAACCTTTTTATTGAGATTTCAAATCTTTTCAAATCTTCACATTATGTATTTGCTATCGGTCGAGACCACGACCCACTTCCTCCATTTCTCTTTCGCCAACCGGTATTCCATAACAAGGCCGACCGACAGTGACCCTCTGTCGAACGATGGTCAACCTTATTATTGCACCTAGCCTTAAGAAATCCTTTTGGAAAAGTAGTTGTCAGATTTCCAACTTGTAAAAATTTCAACATTTTAAGATTTCGAGATTTCAAACTACTCAAATTGAGATACAAAATTAAATAAGTTCAAAAAGTTTAATTTTCAAAACTTTCAAAATTCAAAAGTGAAATTTATTCAAACTTTTAAAATATTAAAATTGTAAGTTTTCAAATGCCCAAATTTTAGGGAAAAAAAAAAAAAAAAAAAAAAAAAAAAAAAAAGTTAAATTTTCATATTCTAAAATTTAGACTCGGATTGTGTTTGCTGCAAAAAAACATGATCCTTTTTAAACATTGATCCGTTAGTTGCCTCGCCAAGTTACAAATTATTAGATAATTATATCCATAATCATCATGTCAAAACACAACAACTTGTACAATCTCAAAACAATACTACGTATTTCTTAAAACGCATAGCACAACAAATTCCGGCCAAACTCGCATCACACAACAGATTCTGGTCAAACTCATGTCACAATAGATTCTGGCCAAATTCACAAGGTCAAACTATGGATCTTTACACTATGCAGGGTCATGAAGCAAAAAGCCTAAAACCTTATCGATTCTCAAAGCTACAAAACACAACATAACCACCAAATACCAAAACCATTAAATAACACCACTATTTGAAGTACACACCACTAACACCAGATCTTAGAAGCCACAAAACAACTACGAGTTTTATGCAATGGCTGCAATAACGATGGTTGCGAAGTTGAGATATTTCACACTTGACCATCCTTCCATCTTACCAAGCCAATCCACAAATATTATTTTTAATAATTGCCAAATTCAAAGAGCAAACACTGGCGTGCAAGTTCCCAACAATTCTGGCCTCAAGTATTATCGCCATCCATAAAAATAGATCTAAACACAATTGGTTTTTTGTAGATCTAAACTATTTTAAACAAAAAAAATAAGTCTAGAAACACAACTAATCGAGTGATATCAGTAACCAAACACAAAAATTAGTAAACCCGTTAAAATCCGCAAACGATAACAACAACCAGAAAAAACTATCACACAACCACCATCCAAACAATGAACCGAGACGGTAACACATCTCGTTCCAGCACCACTTTCATAGTCAACTAACTGTAGTAGTCGCTAAACACCATTGTATAAACAAATCGGTTCAAAAATAAAGTGGAACACTTTCGATCAAACAAAAAATAGGTGAAAAACTTTTAGATCTAACAAAAAACCCATATAACCATCTAGATCTGAACGAAAGGAGCAAACACACTAAAACTGCATAGCGCACCATAACAACCGCGAAAGAGGTTGGTTATGGTGGCGGCAATTTCGTGGAAGCAAAGAAGGGTTTGTGTTGCAACAAGGAAGGTTGGTTATGGTGTAGAGAGAGATGTATATGGGCGCCGGTTAAAGAGAGATGGAACATGACATTATGTGTTGTTTAGATAGTGAAATAAATAGTAGAGATAAGTTTCAACTGTACAATCAATTTGCCAGTTGCTTTGATAAGTTTCAACCGTGTGATTTGTGTTCCCTAAACTAGTTATAATACCTGTGCACGCACGAGGTTTTTTCAGAAAAATTTAATTATATAGTATTATCATTTAAAAACAGAAAATCTTATGTATATTTTAAAAAATTAGAGCATCAACATGTGCGAAAGTAAGAAAAATAGTTAGCAGAAATTGTAAATATAACCGTGGCATCGACCTTGTATTGGATTCTTGAGCGTGTCTCCTTATAATGCTATTGGGCCAAATGTTCTTTGATCGAATGGGTTTACACATAAATCAAATTTATTTTAAATTTTTTGTTTACTATATGGATATATAAGAATTTACCCGTGAAAATTATGATATAAGTACAACTAATAAGTATGCATGAGTGTTTCATTATGTATTAATATCAATTAATATTTTGTAAAAAAATTATTTGATGAAAAAATTTAACTTTGTTTAGCTGACATAGATGTTAATGTTGAGGTTGATGTTGTTATTTAACTTTAACTAATATCATGTTGTACAAAATGTGCGAGTTTAGTAGCACATGATGAGCATTGATAAAGTTAAAATATACTCCGTAAAGATTTTAAAATTTTTTTTCCGGATATCCGTATATAAACTTTAAATAATAATTACATGAGTCGTTATAAGTACAATCGCGTATATTTATTTTATATCACGGTAACTCGTACTTACCAAATAGTAATTACATGAGTCGTTATAAACTTTAAATAATAATTACATGAGTCGTTATAAGTACAATCGCGTACATGAGTTCTTATTTATATTTAACGTACACAGTAAAAAGATATTTTAAGAGATGAAAATTTAAAACTAATATTTATTTTAAAAGTATTTAACGTATATTAAAACTAATTCGTACATTTATAAAATTTTGTAAATTTAATTGATGGAAGTCTCAAAACCAAAACTAATACTCATGTAATTGTAAACAAATTTAATATTATAAAGTGTATGTGGTATAAAGTGTAAGGGGTTATTTGTTTATTATCTAAAGTTATAAAAAAAGCATGGAGATTTATAAATTTACACTTAACTCTATATAATATATTTAAAATTCAATTTTCATAAATTTGACACCTATATTTTTATGTGTTTTTTTCCTCAATCAAATTTTCTACCAAATTTATTAAATTTTGACCAAAATCAATTCAATTTTAACTTTTTATTGGCCAATCATATTGCTCGATTTCACCTATGTGTCAAAATCGAGCTTTCTTATTGGTCCAATTTTTTTTTCACTAAGATGTTTTGTTAAAAAAAACTCTAAAATGATATAATTCTTTTATTATATGAAAAAGATTAGTGAGTTTCAATATTTCAACTTTTTCACTCTTATTTGACCTTGTTGAAAAACTAACTTTTCACTTGATCATAGAGCCTTTATAAGTTTTTTTTTTTTTTTTTTTGAACGGTTACTTTCTTTCAAGGGAAATTCATGTCCAATTTGAAACCCGATGGGGGGAAAACCACGACACTTAATTGAAGTAAACTCTGCCTTCTCCAGATTCGAACCCTTGTGGGTTGAAACCTTCATTGAAGGACTTTGAAATCGTACCGACAGGGCAGTGGTCCACAAGGGAGGACTTCCCGGTTTGGTCACCCAAACCGGTACTACTCTCCACTAGGCACGCTTAACTGAATAAGACGTGCCCAGTGGACCACAAGCCCATTGGTTAGAGCCTTTATAAGTAGTCAACATATATACAACTTCCATTTTACTCTACAAAACAACTATTTCTCGTGTGCACATTACCACATTTCAAGCCCTTTTTAACCAGTTACAGACCTGTGCGGACTTGCCATTTGTCACTTTTAAGTTAAATGCGAAGCAATAAAATCTAGGAGAAAATAAAAAATCATCAAAGTGGGATAAATAATAAATTAGAACTCGAAGGTTAATATAGTCGATTTACAAGCATTTGATAAACATGTCTTGTACCTCCGTATATGCAGCAATGCAAAATCCATGCTTTCGACACTTGAAAAATACTACTATCTAAAGGCTTTGCATTCCTTGAAAAGGTCTCTCTTACTATACAAGAAACACAGCTATTTTTATCTGCTCAATTAATTTACATCATGACCCTCCATCCAAACAAACCATGCTTATGGCTTATCCTTCTCAATGATTTCCTGCGCGTTTGGTGATGAACCCGCACTCATTTTGCTAGGAACGGGCGTGTTTTTACGAGACTGTCTTTTGGTGACGACCAACACGTTATCCTTTTGCCACTGTTTATCATCAAGGTCACCATCATCCTCATCGTCTGAATCGGATTCGGCTTCCTTAAAGATGGGAGGGACGTATGCGTTCTGAAGGTAGCCTTTTAAGTTCAGGTTTGGTTCTCTTGCACGTTCCAGTGTGTCTTTCATCATAGCTTCCTGAAAACACCCCAAAAGACAGACGTTTATTATAAAATATATATTAATTAGTGAGGCGTTTATTAAGCTTTTTGGTATGCCAGTGACGAAATGAAATACTTGACTATAAGACAAAGGGTAAAAGAGTGGCTTCTCATACAACCCCATCCTTGATTCAAGGTCTATTAAAGGTCAATCACCATTTACCAACAATTGGTAAAGTAGCTTCTCAAATCAATGTTAATATTTCTTTGGACAAGCACATAAAAGTTCATTAATGCTAACAAAGGGTAAAGTATCTTTTTACCAGAAGTTCTCAGTTATTTGACTTATTTACCATCAAAGGTTAAACGTTAACTTTTTAGTAAAGCCAATGATTGTGCAATGGCAGCTAAAAGTTTCATCATATCGCCAACAAACGGTTATATAAACTTCTGGTAAAGAATGAGTACTAGTTCCAACACATACACACACAAATGGTTCATTGTCATTGCTAACAAACGGCAAATATAAAAAATCCATATATATTTTAATATCCACATTACCTCCATTTCAACATTGCCAACAAAAAAAAAGGTCTTTCAATGATAGTCGAAGGTTTTTTAGTGGACAAAAAATGTACATCATTTTACTAATAAAAAGGGTCGTAAAAGAGTACCTGTAATGGGTATCTGATAAATGCAGGCTCATACCGACCTTTACAGTACATATGGAACCCAATGGTCATAACCGGAAGGGCTAGAAGAAATGGAGTTGATGAAGCAGCTTCTTTTGTGCTCAGCAATCCCATCAAAAGTACTTGTGATATGATCAATGCTGCAACTATGCGTCCATGAACGTCAGGCCAAAACGCGGCACTACTTTCATATTCTTGATTGTAAACGTTTATAATCTGTATTCAACACAATTACTGCATTTAGTTGCTTGAAATGTATTAAATTATACTCTTTGATGTTAAAGCTTAAAAGATACTAGGAGTGATTACTAATTGAATTACCTGATGACGATAGACAACATATGCGAGTGCGAAGAATACCAGGATAAAAGGAGTCAACAGTGGGGTCACAACAGCATAAATAAGTCCGATCAGAAAATAAAGTTGAATCTGAGGCTCGCCCGTGTTAAAACCGATGCTTCCGGCATCCATAGCTTCCTCTCTATCCTTTTCGGTCTTAACCAAGAAAAAGTTCTTCAAATGAAAGATTATCAATGGTTTTAACCTCAAGATTTCTCCAGCAGTACCACTCCAGCCGTCAACCATTATATATGTTATGAAGAAAGTTGCTTTCATCGGGATAGCCACTCCAATTATCGTGGGGATACTGGGATAAAGCATATGATAGGTCAATTATGTGCTATTGAATAACAATAAATCAGACAATCAATAGTGATAAGTTGTAGTGCAAGAGATGGTTGCTGCTTAAAGTTGGACTACACTGGATGAGGTTTTAAGTGAAATAAAATTTGAGTAGTTAAGGAGGTTAATACATTAGAACGATAGAATAAAGGTAGTTATACTGTATCGTTTGGTAACCACTTCCGAAATACACATCCAAACACCCTAAAAGCCAAACTTATCACATATATACAACTTTTCTTTAGTTCCATGCTTTACTATGTTATAATTTTGACTTGAGTCAAAATAACCACAAAAGATCCATTGTAGGAGGGATGCATGCAATGTGTACATCCTACCAATATATTCGATTAGAGTAAGGTTTTGTTAGTTGAAACATACTCGTTTACGGACTTCTTTAGAAATGTATCCAGCTGTTCTAACACGGTTCCAGTAACCACACTCGCAAGAAAAACATTGAAGAAGTTGAAAAGATAATATCTTGATGCAGATCTCCGCTCCAGACGTGATATACTCAAAAATCCTTCAAACTTCGACATTATCATCAAGATCGTTGGTAGAAAGATGAGAAAGATCTTTAAAGCAATCCCAGGTAGAAAACCTTGGATAAAAGACTTGATTGCTTTCCTGCATCATTATTACAATATTTTTGGTCAAGAAGCAAGCATAAAAACAAGAGATCATACTATCGGAGGGGTATGGGGGAGGTAGAATGTTGACAGATCCTACCTCTACCGCAAGATTACTAAAAAATTAATGTGTTACCCAAAAAAAAAAAAAAAAAAAAAAAAAAAAAAAAAAAAAAAACCTATAATTTAAATTTTGGAAACTCCAATGCATCACCAATACAATTTGGTGGATTCATTTGACGCAATTCGGCATTACTTCTATGGCTAATTTTTTATCCATAGCCCGAAACAACATGTTCATAAATAGTTGAGTTAATGGATAAAAAAAAGGGGACTTACACTTCGATTATAGGCTTTAGAAAGGGTGCAGCCTTCTCGATACCTTCAATGTTCGCAAGAGATTGCACAAATGCAATGGGAATTATGAAAAAGAAGGTGAGGAAAAAGAACGCAACCGACATCATAAGTCTTCGGATAGTCAATGACACATAAGGTATAGGGAGGTTTGACCAGACTACATCCCGGGGCTCTGGAGCCCACTCAGTCAACCATAGGGTTGGGTTTCTTGCCTGTTGCGTCTGTGCACAGACAGCAGCTCCCCAGCGTGTTTTAAAGGACACAAATGCGGCCGGCATGATAGCTTTTGGGTTATTAATTACATTGTCTTTCTCTTCAGCTATCTGTATTAGTCATTTGACATAACTGATTTTAAAATCATTGTTTCTAGTAAGAAACAGATGAGAAATGTCAAACATATAATATAAAAGTGTAAGTGAAGAAAAATACTTGTTTTTTGAGTTTCTCGATTTCAGATATGTGGTAATCAATAGCATCCACTTTCTCTCCCCAAAGTCCAAGAAAACCAGTCTGTCCATATACACGAGAAGTCGATAAATGAGAATATATGAAATTTCTTATTTATATATACCCTCTGATAGCTATCAAACAAACAAACCTTCATCATGGGTCGACTTGATGGTTTCCTTGAATACTTATTCTGGTAATAATCGAGCCAATTTTGCTTGCTTTTCTTATCTTCAACCAAATCAGCAAGTTTGTTGGCGTTTAGTACCACCTGCAATTTATTTTTAAGCTTCAGAACATTTGTATTTGTATGATACACAAAATTCTTTTCATTACACATTATTCAGTGCTATTTTATATATGTTACAAAAGGGATCAACCTGATGAGTTAAATAGTTATCGGGATGGTTGACAAGAAAGAAATGCTCAACAGCTTCGCTGACGGATTCATCAGCATCTGGTGGCACATTCTTCACAAGAACCTGCGAGATAAAATATCAGTTTGATGAATCGTTGGCGTTGAGAAGGAGAAATAACAAAATGGCAAGTAAATGAACCCAGTCTTTTTTAATAGAAAACGATCCAACTTACAGTAAACTGATCAGGTCGGCGTTTTTCTGATTGAATGAAATGCAACCGCATATTTGCAATCGTCTCATATTCTTTTTTCAAAGAATAACATGTCCAAATTGTAATAGCATATGCCATTGCTACATGGGCATAAAACCTGCAATCACCAAATTTGTAACAAATTAACCCAAGTGAAACAAGTAATATAGAAACGATGAATTAAAGAGTGCATTTGAAAAACACTAAGCGGAAGAAAAGAAATGAACAAAAACACAAGAACTATAAGCTAAAAGTTAAAAGACTATACGATAGATATAGTTTACATGCCTGTGAGACTTCTGTGGAATGTTTGATATTGAAAGTTTATCGATATCACTGTAAGTTGCGTTTGTGATCTTGAGCCAGTCGTTTGTCCAGTTCACCGGCACCAAAATAGCCCACGTAAGGACGAGTATGGGAATAAATATTTTCAACCTGTATAAACACAAGTCAAAAATAAAAAACAGTTGTTAAACAAAATGCAATTAGCTAACACAGATATATCATAAACACCCATTATTAACATTCAACTCAAAAACCTGAACAAGTACAATAACAGTGTCAATTTCGACACAGTTCTATACAAAGTGGTGGATTTGAATTATTCTTTTTTTGTCACTAACGGGTCAAATGATTAAACTAAAAAAAATATATATATCCATCTATAACAGTTGATTATTATTTTTGTACTATAGTTTCTAACCATATTTAATCACGGGTCATTCAAAATATGCCAGTTTTGACTCGTTATGACTTCAAAGTGCCATCTAGTAATAAATTTATAACCAATAAGCTCAAAACCCCCAAATTTTTATATGCAATCATGATTCATGATAACATACCTGCAAAACTATTAACCAACAAAACCATAAAACATACCCAAGCAAATAAATCCGCAAATAGACTGCAGAATCCAACCCAGCATGATCAATAAGCTCCGGCTCGGGCATTTTAAGTGCCTCAGGCATCCAATTAAGGAACCGTATATACGACCGCCAATCCAAATTAATAAACTTGCTTACAAAAGCACCAGAAGTTGCAGGGCTCGATCTTAAACCCTTTAAATACCATTTTGGAAAATAAACTCTATCATTAAAAGGTTGCAGCCTTAAAAAAGCAAATGCTATCAGGAATATGAAAGCTGTGATTATATTAATCCCTGCCGAAACACCGATATCTGCTAACGTAGCCATCTATCTACCTTACTTCAAAGCTTCCTGTTTAACCAAAACAAGCATAAATCAACTTCAAATTTTTCAGAGAATTATATAACCTCTGGCTACTAATTCTTGATAGAATTGTTTAAATCTGAGGGATCTTTATAAAATGGAAGCATAGAAATAACATAAAGTAATTGCTTAATCTATAAAAGAATATATTCTTGTAAAGATCAAAGATTACAAGAATATTTTGTCCAAAGATAAAAAAAGTTTACCAATTTCACATTATTTCCACTTTTTCAGATCCTAAACCAAAAACCCTTTTTAAATTTAATCTTAAGAACACACCAACAATGAAAAATGAAAAGGGTTCTATTTTCAACTAAAATTCTACAAATTTAAAAATAAATAGAGAAAACCCTTTTTTCAGATCCTGAAACAAAAAACCCTTTTCTATTTTCATTTCAATAATAGCAACAATGATGACAAATATATATAATAAAAAAAATAATAATCCAAACTTATTTTATAAGTAAAATTCAACAAATTGAAAATAATAACAATAAAAAAAGAAACAAAGAAGAATCTGAAAAGGTCTACTAAATTATTATGCTTCTTATAGACTAATTCAAACCAATTTCAACAAAAAGTTGAAATCTTTATATAAATAAAATAAAAGATTTACCTGTTTTATTTTTTTTTTTTATTTTTTTTTTTTTTTTTGGCAAAATATAACCAAAGCCCAGATTGCTTTGCTTCAGAGTTCAACCAGAGTTAAGAAGAACATTCTCAAATAATGTAAGCAGAAATATCTAACACATGCTTATATTGCAAACAAAAATAAAATATTTTATTTTATTTTATTAAAATTTGTGGCACTTGTATTTTGATAAAGATAAGATTTATTTGGATGAATTGAAAGAGACGAAAACTGAAGGGGAAAGGTTAAGTGGAGAGTATTATTTTGCTTACGTTATTTTCATCTATTAACAGTGTGAGTCAGTGATATAAAGACAAGTATAATGATGATAGATACTGTTTTTACATTGTTATTTGAAATTCTTTAATTGGTAATAATAACTGGTAAGATGGTTAGCCGTTATATGTGACATTTTCTAACGTAAATGCCACATTTGTTTTGATAACTCTTTTTTTTCTTTTTTCTTTTTTCGTTCTTCACTTATTTATTTATTTATTTTTTTTCTTCTCTCTCTTCACTTGCAAATACAAAAGAAAAAAATGTTTGCTATATTTTTTAATAACTTCAAATTTTCATTGTTTCACAATTTATAAATATGCCTAAAAAAATAACTACATTTTGCATTCTCATAAAATTTTGTACAAACACCCTATCGGGTTAAATTTCTTATTTTTTAGCTAAAATAAGATTAGTATATCCTAATTACTAACCAATAAAAATTATATATTCTATAACTAGTTAGCATATTGAAAATTGCCTTAACCATCTTTGTTAAAACTTGTTCTATGTTAAGCTTTCTCCATTTGTTTTGTTTATTACTGTACTTTTAAATAAAGTTAAAGGTAGTTTTTTGTAAATTGCTAGATAGCGTAAGAGTATTCTTTGAATTTTATTTTATTTTTACAGAAAATATATAGCATCAAACATCAATATAAAATCATACATAAAAAAAAAAAAAAAAAAAAAAAAAAAAAAAAAAAAAAGTTGTAATATTGGACTTATTTTATTCGCAATTTAAAGGCTTTTTCATCGATATATATATATATATATATATATATATATATATATATATATATATATATATATATATGATAAAGATCAAATAAAAAGACAAATTTCCGTAAAAAGAATAAAAAAAAAATTAAAAAGTTCTCGAAAAATTCCAAAAAAATTCCACAAGATCGGGTATGTTGGTGCATGAAAAAGTTCTAAAGAAAGTTTATCTAAAAGTGGATACTTTATCCAAAAAAAATTATAAAAAAATGCGTTTGTGCATTAAATCGCTTTTTTGTGCATCAAAAATTTGTTTTTGGACCCAACTTCTTTTGACTTTTTTCATTAAAATAACATTACGCATCTAACTAAAACAAGTTGAAAATTTTGTGCATTAAAATTTTTTTTGTGCATTAAAATTTTTTTTGCTCATTAAAATTCATTTTTTGTGCATTAAAAAAAAACGTATAAAAACTCAAAATTAGAAAAACTTCTTTCACAAAAGTTTTATGCACCAACATACCTGATCTTGTGGAATGTTTTTGGAATTTTTCGAGAACTTTTTTTAAAACATTTTCTTTTTATTCTTTTTACGGATATTTGTCTTTTTATTTTAACTTTACCCTATACATATATATATATATGTGTGTGTGTGTGTGTGTGTGTGTGTGTATATATGTGTGTGTGTATATATATATATATATATATATATATATATATATATATATATATATATATATATATATATATATAGGTATGGGTTAAAAAAAAGTCTCTGATAATAAAAAGTGTAGGAAGGATTGTGAGGGCGACATTTGTCACCCCCATGCCACATCATAAGACACATGTCAACCCCCCCCCCCCCCCCCCCCCCAAAAAAAAATCCCGCCAAAAAAAATTTTTTTTTTGGGCAAAAAAAAAATTTTTTTTTTTCCTGCCAAAATTTTTAGTGCATCACAGTTATAAAGTTACTGCATCACAATTATAAAAGTTACTGCATCACAGTTTGAAATTTTAGTGTATTAAAGTTATAAGTTACTGCAACATAGTTGATGCACTAAATTATTAACAATGATGCAGTAACTTATAATAAAGATGAACCAAAACTTAAAAAAGAATCGTATTTTAATTGTGATGCAGTTACATACATATATGATGGAGAAAACTTATGATAATGCAATTTCTTATAACTATAATGCAGTAACTTTATAACCATGATGCAGTAACATTAAAAACATGAATGCAGTAACCGTGATGCAGTAAAATCTTAATTGTGATGCAGTAAACGTGATGCAGTAAAAAATTTTGGCGGCCCAAAAAAAAAATTTTTTTCGAGGGGGGGGGGTTACACAATCCTTCCTACACTTTTTATTATAAGGGCCTTTTTAGAATAACTCCACCCTATATATATATATATATATATATATATATATATATATATATATATATATATACGTATGTATGTATATGTGTAACTTTCTTACGAGAACCACTTTTATCTGCAAGAACCACTTTTTAGCCATTGGATTAATTGATCAATGGTCAAAAATTAATGTGTCATTTATGTAAATAACTAAAAGTACATGTGGATTGATGTAAATAGCATAAGGGTAATTAACGAATATCACAATCATATTTTTTTAACACCGTACATAACCCCTCTATATCATATCATTAGGGATTAATTATTTACTTTAACCCTAAAAAAAACTGCCGCCCTCCTCAAAAAACTTGATCTCTTCTCCAACGTTTTTTTGTTGTTGTTGTTGTTGTTTTTCTAGATCTATGGATTAGGGACCGATTTTCAGAAAAAGAAAAATCAAAAGATCTATGAATGTTGGATTCGTCATGATGACCAAAGGTGAGTTTTAAAGATGAAATTGATTGTTAGTGTTTCACGGCTTTTTTTTCTCCTTCTAAATCGTGCTTTTATTCCTATAATCCATAACACATGCGTGTTGTTGTGATTTTTGTTTCGATATGAAACAAACAGATATGAGAAAAATGGTTTTGGAAATATTGGGTTTGGTATGAGAAAAAATAGATCTGAAAAAATATAGATGACATAAATCGTTGGTAGTTGTTTGAGTAGATGAGTAGATTTGACTTTTGATAACAAGATAATAATATTATTGTTGGTGGAGGAAAGATAGATCTCACAATTGTTATTTACACATTACTGATGTTTGGTTTGAGAACATATATGTTAATATAAACATGTATGTTCAAAATCATATATGTTTTTAAGATGATCATAGAATTATACTCTAGTTGGTTTGTTTGATAAATGTGTGATTTATATGCAAATCCAAGATTCAGGATATCTCCAGGAACAAAGTTTTGTACCAAATCTTAAGATTTGACCAAAAGTTTGTCTTCTTTATGACTTCCTTGGTAATTTTGGATTTAACCTGCTAAATATATAATAAAATTACAACCGCATAACATGTAAACGGACAACAAACTGCGCTAACATGTATGTTTTAAAAACATGTATGTTTTAAAAACATGGAATGCTTAAAACATGTATGTTTTAAAAACATGTATGTTTTTTTTATTTAGTAAGTGTAATTATTTTTTTCTTTCAAAGACTTCGTGTTTGCAAAACAAGTATGTTTCCTAAAACATACATGTACTCATGAACATGTATAATTTTTAATAATATTATTGTTCCTAATTTTTGTACTTTTCTTTCTATCAGGTGTAATTACAAGAATATGCACGGCTACAAGTGCATATATGCCCGACTTTTAAAAAATGTTGACGGCTACTCGTGCGCATATGTCCATTTGTGTTGAATATTATTAGTGCTCATATGTATAGATCGATTAGATTCATGTATTTATGTTTTTAAAAATTTGTATTTTAATTGTATTTCAATCGATATTGAACTTTGTATATAACATTTATGTGCTTGGTTTGTTATAAATTTTATTATATTAAAAAACGTATATGCAACTTGAAAGGGAAAAAAAAACATGTATGCACTTTGACTATTTGGGGAAAAAACATGTATGCACCTTTGCATATTTGAATAAATAAATAAATAACATGCATGCACCGAAAATATGTTAACATTAAAAAAAAAAAAAAAAAAAAAAAAAAAAAAAAAAAAAAAAAATCTCGAATTTTGATATTTATTAAAAACGGGAATTATAAAAAAAACAAAAAAAAAATATGAAAATGTCTTTTACTATTATACCCTTTTGATTTAAATAAAAATAACAAAATGCTATGGAGCATTAAATGATGTACATTGTGTATTATTAGTTGTAAAAATGTGGTTCTCGCAGTTCTTGCAGATAAGGTGGTTCTCGTAAGAAAGGGACCCGTATATATATATATATATATATATATATATATATATATATATATATATATATATATATATATATATATATATATATATATATATATATATATATATATATATATATATATATATATATATATAACAGGAGGCATTTGAAGAATATGTCACCTCATTACCCAGTCAATGCCCAGTAATTCATTATCAGCCATGTCATCACATTCTGTCCATGTAAGCAATGTTTTTAGCAAATATTTCATAAAATCCGGATTTATTTTGCCCAAAAAATCATGAAGCAGGATTTGAACCTAGGTCTTGGTATCCACACATAAGCATGTCAACCAGTGGAGCACATGAGTTTTTATGATTGACAATTGAAAACAATAAACTCATGTTTTGATAACTAATCTATTACAAATGTAAAATAAAGCCCATCATTCATTATACGAAGTACTACTATATTTTTCTCCAAAACCCTAATATCACTCATTATTTTTTTTTCTTTTCTGATTGAATGTGCAGGTTGTTTGTCTTCACACCAGTCTGATATCCATGTATGTTGTTTATAATATTTGTCGATTCATTATACAGAGTATTTTTTTCCCAAAACCCTAATATAACCCATTCATCACCTCCTTTTCTCACAACCCTAATGAAAAATCTTGTCTTTATAGATATCCTGTATGCATACGTTGTTTCCTTTGCAACTTTTTTCATAAAACTACATGTAAGTCTCTCTAGAACTCATTATATTTGGTTGGGTTACGTAAGTGGTTTGTGAATCGACAATTCGAATGTGATGTGTATTAACAATATATAGATGTTACAGAATCGAAGAAGATGGATATAAGATCTCTTCCATTGGTACATTGACCGCACATTTAGAATTTTATCATCCACTTTTTGGAAACACTCCATCTTTTGAGGTCATATCTGTTGTAAGTTGTTAGAAACCTGTAACAAGTAAATTGAAGACCTATATTTTTTTTATTATTATTTACGTACAAATGGGGTAAAGTGCATCTTTGCTTACTAATTACTATTGTATGCTGGTGATGGGGTTCTAATTTATGTGTTCTATTCTGGCAATAGGCTGTCTCGGTGTCTCCAATTGGAGGACAATATCTTACTGATTGGTTAATTAAAAGCTTGGAAAGCAAAGGAGTTAAAGTGAGTGACTGTTTAGTGCCAAATCTAATTTACACTGCTGAGCATGATGGTATGGGCTAGATATTTATGTGTTTCTGTCTGTATGTTATGT